>CAJNDT010001162.1:0-79181 GCA_905221615.1 Symbiodinium sp. CCMP2592
TACTACTACGACGACTACTACGACTACTACTACTACTACTACTACTACTACTACTACTACGAATACTACTACTACTACTACTACTACTACTACTACTACTACTACTACTACTACTACTACTACTACTACTACTACTACTACTACTACTACTACTACTACTACTACTACTACTACTACTACTACTACTACTACTACTACTATTTTTTCAATTGAACGCTGCGCGAGCGTGCTCTGCGCTTTGCGGGCGCCTTTGGTCTCGTGCACTCGTGAAACTGCTTCTAGCATGCATCGCTCAGATCTCTCTAATCAGCTCGAACTTGACAGACTACTGCTACAAAAGCTTCCTCCTCCGACACCTTGGTGTGAACAGACGCGTCCATCTGTGCACCTGTCTCAACAATTAGGCCGTACCTCGGGCGAAGCCGACACCTGGAGTATCCGTCTCGTGGCGTCCCACACGGATTACTCATGTTGAAGACAGAAGGCCGTAAGGGTCATGTGCTCATGACCGCATGTACCTGAAAACAACTCCGGTGGAGTGAGGCTTTGGGCAGCTTGGACGTGGCAACTCGCTGAAGAGCGAAGTGCTGTTTTAAGCGAGGTTAGCACGCGGTTCACAGGCTTCCGAAGAGATTTGCTAAGCGTCGGAAGAGTGCCGAATTCCCTGAGTCTGTGACATAAGGGATCAAAGAGTCTGTGACATATTCCTGCCCTCACTGGTCATGACCTTTTGGCCACTGCTGAGAGTAACTGTGCCAGGACCACTGCTGCCACCAGTCCCAGTCGTCTTCTTGAGATGACCGTGCCTGTCTGGCCCACTGGGTCGAGGAAGATGAGGAGGGGCCATCGCGCTGTCGCTTGCCTTCTGTGTCAGCCTCCTGCATCTGTGGGCGCTTGTTGGGGGCAGCAGCAGCCAGTTTGGCCATGCGCTTGTCCTCCTCGTGCCCCTTGTCGTGCTGGATCCGCATCTTCATGATGGAGTAGGCATTTTTGTCGGGTTTGACCCTAAAGACACGAGCTGGCAGTCCGGCTGATTTGGCCGTCTCATTGTAGACTGCCACGATGGTGGCGGCGATCATGTTGAACTCGACCCGCGAGGGGAAGTGCTGCTGAAAGGCCTTTTCGTCCCACATCTTGTTGAAGCAGGCATGGATAAGGCCATGCACCTTTGTGGGGGCATCCAGCTCGCGATAGGCGTCTCCCGCGCCTGTGGCTATAGTGACCTTCCCATCGCTGTTGAGGACCCGCCTCACCGACATGGCGGTGTCCCATGTGAGGCCTGTTTGCGTCCTTACCGACTTGATGGCAGAGAACAGCGGGGGAACTTCGCGGAGTGCTTCCATCCTGGTAGACCAAAGGGTCTGTTGCTCATGGTTGGTGAGGCCGCCAAGAAGGACCGGAGCCACCAGGATGTTGATGGAAGCCAAGGCCCGAATCCAGTCCTGGTGGGACTGGGAGCTCAGCAGCTGAGCCAGCTCCTGCCGCGTGTAACGTACTGTCTGTTGTGGAGCCGGCTGTGGGACATAGCCGACGAGTTCCGCATTGGATTCCGGAGGCTCATATGCTGACGGGGGGCGGGAAGAAGGAGGAGGGGGCGTGTGGGAGCGCGGAGCGGCCTGGGTGGCAGGGGCTGGAGGAGAAACGGACTTGGGAGGGTGCGGAGGGATCGGGGAAACAGGGATCGCCGGAGGGGGAGCTGGAGCTGCCGAGGAGGAAATTGGAGGCTGAGGGCACGGGGTGGGCACTGTTGACGGTGGGGCCTTAGCCGGAAGCGCTGGGGCCGCTTTCGGTGTTTCTGCTTGGCTTGCTTTGAAAGCTGCCTTTTCAACTGCTGAGGAAGTGAAAGGGCACGGGGGAGAGGGCGGCAGCTCAAAGCCGGCAGCTTTGTCTGTACCTCTGGTCCTGGTACTGCTGGGGGGGAGAGGAATCTCCTGTGGGAGCTTTGGGGGAGGGGGAGGAAGAGGTGTCTGGGATGCCGGCATGGCGCTGGGTGTCGGGTTATGCTTCTGCGTGACAAAGCGGTTTTTGAGGCCGTGACTAGTACTGAATTGCACCTGCCTGTTGTGCTTCCGGCAGTGCAAACAGCATAACCACATGTCTCCTGAAACTTCCACTTGCCCCAATCCGCGAGGGATGAGCTCCAGCACATCCTGCTCTGTAAGGTCTTGGTTATAGTGGTGGGTCTCACGGACCGTGGCCATGATCTCTGCAAAGGAGTTGTGCTGGATGCTATCGGCTACATAGGTTTCAATATCCTCCTGAGTGGGAGGAGGAGGAGCCGATGTGGCGGTTGCCGTGGTCTGTGACCTAAGTGGCTGTGGTGAGCTGTGCTCTTCGGGTCTATCAGACTGGATTTCCAGGGAGATGTCGGGGAGCTGGCTCTGCAGCATGCGATCGGTTCGTTCTTTGGTGGTGGGGTCTCCCTGAAATCCCTTCAGCCACTTCCAGCACCTGGTGTAGGCGACTGTCGTGTTGTTGGTAGTCACGAAGTAGTGGCCATCATTGTCGTACTTTTTGTTCTTCACTCGCTTGTCCCAGCGCTCCAAGAACAGGTAGATGGGGCCAAATTTGGTGGAAACATTCCATCCCGCTTGAGGGGAGTGTCCAAGGTCTCGACCCAAGATCTGCCAAAGAAATTTGCAGAAGGTCATGTATTCCAAGTTCGCCTTCGCTGTCATAACCTGACGGCTGAAGGCGTGCTGTATGGCTTCCCTCATCAAAGGATGTCTGGGCTTGCCATAGATGATGCCTTGAAAGATGTGATCTCCTTTGACTCCAATGGCCATGACCATGAACTCAGTTGGGAGTTGGCCAGGTGGGGAGGGTCTGTGACCCACTTCACCTGCCTTCGTTGAGTGAGCTGTGCTCCAATCTGCTGCTAGAAGCTTGAGTACCTGTTCCCAGGGTACCACAAAGCCACATTTGATATCGACATAGAGGCCGCCGTGCTGGTAGTGGTAGACGTAGCGGAACACGTCTGCTCTATGAGCTGGCTGACTGAGGCGATCCAGCAGATTGGAGCCGTACTTGCCGGCGAGTTGCCGCAGGGTAGCCCGAAGGACACCATCATCACAGAATTTTCGGGTGAAGCCGGCAAACATTTTGGCCGCAACTTGGGCTGGCTGGCTTGTCGTCGTGGACGTAGGTCTGGAAGAGGAGGGCCGGGACGGGGGCGGCCTCCCATTCTGGGAGATGCGTGAAGCGCATCCCCCAGGGGCCATGTCCGTACTGCATGGCTACCTCCGAAAGATCTCGGACAGTTCGGCATTGTGACAGAGCCTGGGCAGCAAGCATTTCGACATGCATGTCCTGCTGGCGGGCATTCCAGCCAGCAACCACGAGGACAGGCAGTCCTGGGGTGTTGCGCATTTCCTCAATGGCTCTTGTGACAAGTGCCGGAATGACAATGTCCGCGACATCGGGGCGGAAGTGGAGATTCTTGGAGTTGTAGAGCCATTCTACCCCTCCTACACCAGGCATCTGTGCCAAATCCATGATTTCCTGATTGGGCAGGTTCTTGTCCGCAAATCCATATTGGACCCTGCCGTCTATCAGGTAGTCATAATTGATTTGCTTCTCCGGGCGCAGGCTTCGTGACAGCGGAATGAAGCGAACGTTGATTTGTCCGTCAAGGTGGCTCTCCAAAATGGAGGCCACCGGCTGACTCTGAACTGCCGCCTTGAATTTGTGCGGCCCGAAGAGGCCAAATTGCCAGTGGAGAAGCTCCATGATGGAGGGGACGCTGCCGGCAGAGATGTTGAGGGCGGCGCCAGGACAACTTAAGACCTGTCCCGTCAGCAGTGGAAACACTCCGTACGTGTGTCCCCGCAGCATGTGCTGCAAAGTGCTGTCACTGAGCACCAGGAAGGGTCCCAAACTGGGAGGGTTGTCCATGGTCTCAGCTTTAGCTGATGGGCCAGAGTCTGTGACACGCGGCCAGGAGGTGAGCTGTGCTCTTCGCGGAGTCGCAGTTTGTTCCGAAGTTTTAGCTTCTGCAAGGCATGACTTTAGTGCAAGCTGCGGTACTTCTGCTGTTGCTTACTGTATCGACAGTTCGAACTGACAGCTGCGGTATGCATGCACAGCATTTCAGAGTCTTATGACCAAGCACAAAGCTCAGGCAACGCAGGACAACTGGAGACAAAGAACATCAGCAGAGGGCACGCGAGCAGGGACTGCTGGTGCCATGTGGTAGCTGAGACCTCGGATCGCAGGATAGAGCAAACGATGATGCAGCAGTAGCTGGGTTCTGGCATGCTGCGAGGTCAATTTCTCTGGGCAGGTGGGCAACACATCTCATACTGTGACTAGCTGGGTGGCTGTGCCACACCTGATCGGAGGCTGTGCCACATTCCTTGCATGAGTCAGTGACCTCCCTGTGGCTCACAAGTGCTCAGAAAAGACTGTAGTAGTGGTCATAGAGAACACTGGATACCTCTTCGTCTCTGCTGATGGGTGCCGTTGGCCCGACTGGATTGAGGGGGTTCCGGAACTTCTGCACCACGACCTGCTTGCTGTGCTGAATGTGGATGGTGAGCTCTTCGGACGCGAGGTGCCACTGGGGCGTGTCAAAAGACTGGACCATGACACGTAGGTCGAGAAACATAGCTGCCCTGGCCGTGCGGTGTGGACTTACAAAGAGCTTTTGCTGAACCAGGGAGAGCACTGCTGCGCACCAGGATCTGCTAACCGACGCCATTGAGATGGCCGTCAGCAAGTCTGGTTGCGGTATCGCCAGTCTGACATGGACGCCCTGCTGGTCGTAGTCCGTGTCTACGTACCGTTGCACGAAGACAGCTAGGCCTTCATGTAAGCAGCGGAAGGCCCAGAGGCGTGCTTGCTCCTGGATCTCGTCCCTGAGCCGCAGTATGGGAACGAGAGTGCTGGGGGGTCTATATGCAGCGATTTCAGTTTCCAGCATTTCCCTGTCCAAACCGTAGTCCGAGTAGAAATCCACAACGACCACTTCGGGAATGATGAAGGAAAGAGCGCGGCGACATGATTCGGTGCATAGAAAGGATGACATCCACTATGGCAGGGCAGCTGAGAGCAAACCGAGAAATGACTGCAGAGAATCCTACTTTTAGCACGAACCAGTGAGCTGCAACGCTGAGCCGCAACGCTGAACAGGATTTGCCTTTTTAAGAGTAGAAAAGCCCGGCGCGTCGCATGTCTGTGACCAAATGGCTGGAGGCTGTGCCATCTGACCTAAAGAGGGCGACGCAAGACTGAGGTCGGAATGAAGTGCACCTGCTCATAGTGGACGCTGATGGCCTCCCTCGAGAGGGTGCCAGCTTGATCCGGCAGAACTTCAATGAACACTCCTGCTCCTTGCTTTCGCAGATGGATGTAGGCTCTCCACACCCCAATCCAGGGTTTGCCGTCTATGAGTCGAGCGATTTCGGAGTACCACGCACGGCAGACCGCTGCAAGCGGTATAGCCTGTAGCAGATTGAGATTGACAATGCCGAGCTGAGCATGCACTCCATTGTGGTCGATCCTGAGTGTGTCGCCGATAATGGAGTACTGCGAGAAGGGGCCCGTACGAGCCCAACGTAGAAGTAGATCCCGTAGACGATCACGCGTGGCACGAGCTTCATCATGAAGCAGGCCCAGATCGTTCCAGTAGGAGGCGGGGTAGGGCGAAGCGTCGTAAGTGTCAAGAGTGAGTACCCCTGGGAGTAGGTGTTTCATAGCGTGGCGCAGGGAGAGCTCATCCATGGCAGTTAGGAGACTCTTAGAGCCAGCTGACAGAAACTGGCAGGCGGCAGAGGGCGTGCCGAGAAGTAACTCAACTCAAAGTGCACGCCCTACGAACTCCTACTGGTACGGAGGATGCCCAGTTTTTCAAGCCGAGAGCACTGTTGCTGGCTTCAAAAAGTTAGACTCCTTAATGGCACATTTAGTCCTGTTGCTCGGTCTCATTCTGCAGGTCATCATAGCTGTCAAAGAGGAGCGCATGCCAGGCGTTGAAGCCCGAGGCGCGGTAGGCAGCGGCGGGAGCTGTGCGAGCTAGAGGTGAAGTGAGGGTCTCGACCGGCAATATGAACGCCATCGAGACCGGGAGGCAGAAAATGTCCTGGCCTTCACGAATCGACACTGAGCCTGACTTGCGCAAGCGTGACATCGCCACCAGAAGTTCCACTGTATTGATGCGGGCTTGACCAAATATCATGGCTGATATGAGGTCATGCCAGACTCGATTGACAGTGGCAAGTCGTCGAACTTGTTTTAGACGCGGCTGCGTGACCTCGTAGAGAAGATGCATGCCCGTCGGGTCCAGTGTGTCTGGCGCAGGTGGGGGGATGTAGGTGATGGAGAGGGCCGGCCAGTGGTTAAAGCACTCTTGAAGAAGTTTCAGGAGGCCCGTTCTGGCTGCTGTCAGGCTACGAAACGAATCTTCGGTGGGGGTGAGGCCTGGTCCTGTGAGGCTGGACTGGCGACTCGAGCCATCGATGGCTGTTCTGTCCAGGTCCGTCAGCTGCAAGTAGAAGTCGAGGCTTAGAAGCATCGGCGTCAGGAAGTGAAAGATTCGCTGGACGAAGGCGTCTTCCATCTTCGCAGGCTGGCGAATGTAGGGCAGAGCGGAACTTTAGAGCCTAGAAGGACTGAAGAATTGCAGTGACGTAGTTGCAGCGGTGCAGAAAGCACATGTACTTTAGTTCCTGCTTTAACCTCAACCGACGAGCAGAGATGGTCAGAGACTGTGTCTCAGCTCAAGAGGCTGTGCCATTCGAACTAATCATCTGCAGTGCCTAGCGGAAGGCGAAAACCCAACTCTGTCAGGCGCTGTTGCAGCGTTGGTGAGAAACGAGAGACTCCTCTTGCCGTGTAGGCCGCCAAAACGACTCGAGTATAGGTTTCCCATGGTAGAGTTGCGTGCCACAGCGCATCCGCCCGGAAGAGGAGGCTGAGACCGCGTAGGTCAAAGCAGCTTCCCCGGATCATCCCCTGCTGGTGCGGGATCTCCTGGTAGTCGCAGCCGTCAGGGTCTTCGATCCATATGCCGCCCTGGTCGAAAATCGAAATCGGGATGAGCAAAGTGCCCAATGCAGCATTGCGAGCATCTTTGTGCGGTGGGGAGTGCACATCTACCAAGACCTCAAGCGAAGTCCACTGGTGTTCTGGATGGCATGAGAACACGAATGCGTTGAAGAGTCGAGTGACGTTGGGATGGGAAACCGTCTCCTTAAGCAGGCCAGGAAGAACTCGGCAGAAGGCCCCAACCCGAAAGCGCTGGCCACATGAAGAGCCGGCCGCTCTGGGAGCGTACTCCCATCTGTCGTGGGCCTCGAAAGGTAGGTGCTGCAGAACCTGACGGACCGATGACCAGATGGAGAGACAGCGAGAAGTGATACAGCTGCTGGCTATCTGCTCTGCCTTGGGCACCATGTGTAATAGTCCTCCGTGTGGGATGGGATTGACCAAGCAGCCTTCCTCTGCCTCGGAGCAGGTCATGGTAGTCATGGAATCGAGATATTTCTCGAATTGCTGCCACTGTAGGGGTGGGAGAGCTTTGTGTGCCCATGCCGTTATGTCATTGGAGGGCCATGTTCCCGCTGCCGGCGGCAGGGACACTTGGGCCTCCTCACAGTACAACTTCAGCGCCGAAAGAGTGAGGTAGTCCTCCATGTAGTCTGCGAAGATCACAGCGGGAAAGGAAATGGCCCGGATTGGGCCGTCATCTTCGCCAGCCATGTGCGCTCGCGTAAGTGGGAAGCCAGTAACCGATACTAAGCCGAGCTCAAGCGAACGGCAGCTAGATTGTGCAGACAACTGCGCTCAAGACATATGCTCAGGTTTTTCTCGGGCTAAGGCCAGTGCTGTAGGCATTGGGACGGAGTCTGTGACTCAGGTAGTTTTGGACTGTGTCCTATTCCGCGACAAAATGGTTACAGTAGCCGCGTGGCGGAGGCTGTGCCATATGCCGCTGGGTGGACTGTGTCCTTCGATTGAAGCCTAGTCCATTTCCGCCCAAATGCCCTGCAGCTCAGTAGCCGGTGTCGAGGGCGCTGGTTCGTTCGAGCTGGCAGCCGGGGGAGGTGGTGGAGGCGGAGAATGCTCGAGGGGATTCTCCAGCATGAGGTAGCCATCCTGGTTGCTGTACTTTTGGTACGGCAGTACCTCTGTGTACATAGTCCGGATGTGGCTGCCCATGGTCCGGAGCCTGCAAGCTAGAAAGAACCGAGCGTAAGCGGCAGATTCCTCCCAGCTTCCGGAGTCAAGAGAGGCCCGTGTGGGATCTTCTGGCCCAAAGAGCCCGGATGCATTGGATTTTTGCTGCCTGGAGTAGGAGAAAACGGCGGTGGCCAGACGAACATTGCCGGTTTCATCGTACAAGCCGGCTTGCACTGTGATCGAGGGATCGATGGCAGTCTCGTACCAGCTTCCTCCGGGAAAGGCAGATTCTGGCCATTTGGGTGGAGTGAGGCTAGCGAGGTTCTCCCATTCTGCCAGCTCGACGCGCAGGTGTTTGGGGAGTTTCGGGGGCATCGGGAAGCCCGACGCAGTGTTGCGCCAGCACTTGTTGCCCATGACTTCGACGGAGATCGTCTTGCTGAGCCTGTAGTAGTCGCCTCTGACGGTCCTGGTGGGTCGCTCCATGAGCTCGTGAGGAGGACGATGAAGCACTCCTCCCTGGCCGAGGGCGCCGTAGCCCAAGCTGAGAGGATAGACACTTTCCCCCGCCGTACCTCCAAAATCGATCAAGACATAGGTGGGGGGGTCATAGCGAACCATGATGTTGCCCATGTGGATGTCCGCATGGACCAATTGGCTGGAATGCACTGCATTGAGGGCAGACCGGATGTCAGCAACGAGATTGACGACATGGTCCGTTGTCATGGAGGGGATATGGGCAGGGTACAATCGTGGCAGTAACAGCGTTGGGCCTTGCTGCCAGAAGGCCTCGATGATGGTATTGATCGGCGGGAAGCGCGATAATCTGCTAAACTCTCTTCTGGCCATGTACTCTTCCTGAGGCCGCGTGACTTTCTTGAGCACAAAGTTTGCAGCACTGGAATTGAAGACCGCGCTGGCGTATCCCTTTGCGATTTTCACGCCTAAGAGCTCTGGTGAGATGGCGGCAGTCACTTGGGGGTCAACCGGTCGTCGAAGTCCAGGCATGTGGCTCCGACCAAGAGCCTCATGCACTCCATCAGGATAGGGAGCACGATCCATCCCAGCGTGAGTGGGAGATATCGTCTGTGACGAATCCGTGCTGCACTGTGTGCTACCTGCCACTGGTAGCTTGAGCCCTGTGACCTAGTTGCAAAGCAGCTGAGTGCGAATGCAGGAAAACGCATGGCAATGAGTTTTGCTCGCTGGTAGCTGGCTCCACCGGCAGTGCCTAGTTCTCTGAAGATGCTTACTTAGCGTCCTGTTCCGAAGCCGCGTCAGTTCGTCGATGTTTAGGAGCTGGCGGTGTTGGAGGACGGGCCTTGCCAGAGGGCAGAGTGCATCGTTCAGCAGACTGAGAACTGGTAGAAGACGCCGAGCCAGGGTCTGTGTATAGTTGCGAGGCCTTGCGCTTGAGAATCTCGTCCAGCTGATGTACCAGATTCAGAAAGTGTGGGACTTGGTCAGGGCCCGGTAGGTCCGCAAACCGTGTGAGATCCATAGTGCTAGAGGCTCGAGCCAGGCTGGCGCGCTCAGGAAGTTGAGTAGATCGGTATGAATTGCTCTCGAAGGGCCCCCTGCGTTTTGATGCGCAGCTGGAACTTTGTTGAAAGAATCAGCATATCGATGCTAGGCACCCTGTACGAAAGTCAAGTGTGCAAGACTGACCAGAACATCAGCTGTGCTGAGGGAGTTAGTGCACTGTGTGCTTCAACTAGGCCAAACTCAGGGACGGCCTCGAGCCTTGCGAGCCAGTCCTCCCGGCGCCTTTCGTCCCAGGCGTTCAAAGCCGTCGTGGGAGTCAAAGAGGGAGGCGAGAAGGGAGAGGTATGGCAGGAGGTCTGAGTAGATAGCCACCCTGAAATCAAGGATAACGTGCGTCTTGAGCTTGTTTGGCTTAGCTGAGCAGTGCACTATGTCCTGTGCCAGCTTGGTCTTGTCTGTGGTGATGTTGATCATGGAGTCAACCACCTTCAGAAGCTTGCCGTACTCCGTCTTGTCCACGTGTTCTGGAGGGTTGCCCTTGGTCAGTTCGTGAAGAAGAACTAGGGAGACCGCATTAGAGCATGATCCCTCGGGGTGAGGTTCTCCTTGGCGCAGCTTCTTCAAACCTCCCTGCCAGGATTTCACGGACGCAACTAAGGCCTTCGAGAGTTGATGGTCTTGAGGAAGTTTGTACACCAATGACAGCTGGTGTTGCAGCAGGCTCATTTGGTCGTCGTGCACAAGGAAGGCTTTGGTAAGCTCTTCCGGGCTCAGCGCCTGGATGGCACCTGATTGTGCTCGAGGCTGGGTGCCTTGCCCGAGCCCTTGGACCGCCCCAGGTCCTTTCTGCCTCGGGACGGATTTGCGGCGCGGCTGGTCTTGTTGCCTCGGCAGGGCAGCGGCCTTGGCCGCAGGCGAGAGAGACTCGAGAGGAGGTTCTTCAGAAAAATCCATTCCCGATGCGTCCTCATAGTCCGTGCCGTTTCGGGAGCGTTTGTGCTCCGGACTCTTGACTGCGACAGGGGAAGCGGTCATGCCGGCCTAGTAGTCGGATTGGAAGCTATACAAAAAAGAGGGCGAGCTGATTGAGAGGAAAAAGAATTGCGGTGTGTGCATGTCCGCGTGCGCTCATGACGCACTTGGCCTTGACGTGAGGCGGCCTATGCCAACTTCCAATTGACTATAGGCTTCTCACGCACGGGCGCCCCGCGTTGCCCGTGAGGACGAAGCTGGGCCGGAATGCATCACCTAGCGATGATGCTAGCGAATTCGTTGCAAGAAAAGCATGTAGACATTCCTGGAGATGGACAGGTTCAAGGCCGCTGAAGCCTTTTCCGGGAGCCTGTAGTCATCAGAGATCCAAACCTGAGAGGTTGCATCCGCGGGGTCCTCCGGCCAAAAAGCGCGGTAGTGCCCAGAAGCAAGGGAGTCCCCAAAGTGGGCAACTCCTGCTATGACCTGATAGAGACGCTGGGTTCGAGCATCGCTTGAGGTCCATACGGGCACCGTGGTGCGGCCTGACCAAAGGCATGGCTGAGTGTTCTTGACTCCATCCTGCCAGCGGCAAATCACAATTGCTAGGAGTTCAGGTGACCAGACAAGCGCACGGGAAAAGGTCTGGGATTCCCACAGCCGTAAGCAAGTCGATAGTGACAAAGGGCCAGACGGGAGGGGAAGGAGGAGAGGGCTGACTCCTACGTCTGAATCCTCAACTGCACCATCTGTACGACCCTGCCACTGTGTTTGTTGAAGGGAGCCTAAAGGCTTGGACTGCATATGTAGAAGCAGCTCTGAAACGTCATGCTGTCTGCCGTCCAGTCGCCAGCCTGAAATAGCATGGCGAAATTCAAACAGGCCGAACAGGTTCAGTAATCTGGGGGCTCGCTCGTCTCCTAGATGGGACAGGACGGACTGGAGAGCACCTAGATCATAACCAAAGCTCGAGATCTGATGCAGAGCCTGGAACAGGGCATTAGCGTAACACGAGTTTGACGTGTTAGTCAGAGCGCGCTTGTGCACTCCTTCGGGTCGCATTGCCGCATGTCCAGAGGACTGCGAAATGGACTCCTGCTTGTCTGTCGGGGGTTGACGAGCTGTGCTCGACTGATTGGAGGCTGTGCCATTCGACCGTGACTTAAAGAAGTGGGCCAGTGACTTCTCTTGGGGCTTGGATGGGGGAGCAGTAGCAGCTTCCTCCACCTCCGGTTGCCCTCGCAGCCACTGTGTGCTAACCTGATAAAGCACAGGGCATTGCTCCGGGTGCAGTCTGCGATCGTAGACCTTGTAACCGCAGAATGAGCACGGGTGTCCCTTGGCAAGGTGAGGCGAGAAACCCTGACAAATAGAGACTGCGCGCTTGTGCAGCCTTGACCAGTCCTTAGGATGCGCCTGACGGAAGTGTGACTTGACTTTAGTGTGATCGAAAGTCCAGAAGTCACACGTGAGGCACCGATGGATCAGGACCCGGGCCTCCGCTGTCTTTGAGAGCACCGCTATTCGATGTTGTGGGAGTTGGGCGATGTCCTGTCGCAGCTGAGAAAGGGTCCTTACCTCAGGATGACTTGAGTGTTTGTCAGTCGCGTTCAGAGTTCGAAGCTTCTGGGGTTCCGGGCATGCTCCTGACAACAAGTGGTCACGAAGACCTTTCCATTGATGAAATTTGCGCATGCAAGCGGCGCATTGCGGCATCCCATCCACCGCGTGGAGTTGTCGATCGAAGCTTGATGGCACAAATCGGTCAATGCTGGCTGGATGCACTCGCGACCTGTGTAAATGTAACCCGTTTGCTGTCTCGAAAGAGGCATCGCAGAGTGTGCACGCATGTAGGGCTACAGGGTGTTCAGCTGCATCAGGGAGGTGTGATAGGAAATACAGCTTGTCCCGGATGACTTGCAAAACAGAAGGCTCGGTTGTGATATCTGGGCTTCTGGCTGCGCGTCGCTCAAGTTTGCGGAGTCTCTTCCTGAGCTTGACCTGCATCGCTTGAACTGGGTCCTGAATGCTATAAAGCTGGAAGAGATCCTTAGTGGTGATGCGGCTGGTATGTGCTGGCAAGTTCAGCACTGATCGCACCTTGTGAGCATGCCAACTGCGTAGCTGCTTTGCCGACTCCTCGCTGAGTCCGACGTCTGAGAGGCCTGTCGTCAGTGTGCTCAGGACTGTGCTTTGCCAAACCTTGAGTCTCGACATGGTGCTCGCATACCGGCGATTGTAGACAAATTGGCGGACTTGATGCAGCTTTTGCTTTGCTTCCCCTATGCGGTAATGCAAGGACTGCAGCTCGAAGTGGTTGTAGGAGATCATAACCCCCAGGTACTTGCTACAGGAGACCCACTGGAAGGCGGGGAACGATTTATTGGGCCCGATGCGCCATCCGCGAACCTGCTCGCCCTTGGAGTTTATGATCCAGCAGCCGTGTTTGTTCATCACGTTTTGGGATTCTCTACCCGCTAACTTCACCAAGATGACGCACTTGCTAATGTTGACTCGTAGGCGGTGTTTGCGGACCTCCTCAAGTAGCGCTGCGATGAGCGCATGAATGGCCCTGAGGTCCTTGTCAGAGCGGATAGTCCGATGGAGTGTGAAATCATCGGCATATCCTGTCAGGAATTTCAAGACCTGCTCAGCACCGAAAAGGTCAACCAGAGAGCGGAAAAGGTCACCTGTAAGGAACGAGAAGAGTGTGGGGGCGAGCTTACATCCTTGTTTAATGCCTGCTGTGGTTTCAACAGAGGTGGAATCTCCCTGCGCATGAAGGACATAACGAGACCCGTCATGTAGAGCCTGAACGAGGTGGACTGTGTCCTGATCTGCCCCTTCTCTCTGAAGAACGTCGATGATCTCTTGGCGAGAGACTGTGTCAAACGCTTGGCTGAGGTCAAGAGCAAAGGTGAGGCCGCCGACTAAGGCTGGGGCCTGTGTGCCTTGTTGCAAGGCATGTCTCGTGGGGTGGGCCTGTTCTAACAGGGATCGAGCCTCACGCAAGTGATGCACCACGCGTTCTAGCGCATCTGACAGCCCCCGACCTGGTAGATAAGCGAACTGTGGCATGTGCTTGAGGAACGAGAGTGTCAGTGGTTGAAGCGCTTCTCTGGCCGCTCCCGCCAGTCCCTTAGCGTCAGGTCTAAGGATACCCAAGGGTCTCAAGTTTGCTGGTTTGTCAGAGGGCTTGCCCGGCTTGGGAATTAAGCAGAGATCAGCGTCTACGAGGTCGGATTCTAGACTGTCCTCGGCCTGCTTGGATGCTACGTGTTTGGAGAGGACCGGTGCAACGATGTCGCTACACAGTCTCCATACAGCCGCAGGTGCCGCTCCGTCAGGAACAGCTTTATTAGGCTTGATGGAATGTATGTGAGCTGCTAGTTTGGGCGGCTCCAAAGCAGGGAAAGCTCCATGCATTGTCCGTAACGGAGGGTGGGCCGCAAATACCTGATTGGCATAGTCCCTGAGGGCTGCTAGCTCCTGCGCTGGACCTAGCAAATGTCCTGTGTTGTCCTTTAGCTGAGCTCTGCGCGCAGGCTGCCAAGGCTGCAGCTTTTTGAGGGTCTGAAAGGAGATATGTTGGTCACCTTCAGCCAGACTCGCGTCCACCTCCGATATGAAACACGCAATTCGATCTTTCTTTGCTTGTTTCACAGCCTGGCGGTGTGCCACTTGCGCCAGCTCAGCTTCGGTGTCCGGCGGACGTGGCGTGTTCTGATTAGGAGGCTGTGCCATTGCTTTAGGTGACTCGATCAGCTGTGCTGAGGGAGTGGTGTTCGCAACCCTGTCGTGGGTGCGGGCCCGCCACATGCGACGGGTTTCCAATTCCAGCGGGATCGGTCTTCGTTTGGGAATTTTTGGGAAGAAGCGTTCTGCACCTTCCAAAAGCAACGCATTCCATGCCTTGGGGTCCTGGCAGGTGACAATTCTGGAAGCGATCCAGCTGTGCAGGGCCTTTGCCGTATCGTCCTCCTCTCTGACTGAGGCCTGTAGAGCTAGTGAATCGTACCGGCGCGTGCTGGGCTTGTGGGATGGGAGCAGCCAGTGATGTTGGAGGGGTACGTCAGCTTTGAGTGGGTAATGCCCTCCTTTCTTCCAGCTGCCCAACGGACAGTCCACCCAAGGGGCTGACCGTTTGGCTTTGCCTCCCGCCGTAGATTCTTTGGTTAGAATGAAGTCAATTTGCGACTCCACTCCTCCTTGTGAGAAGGTAGCTATATGGTCACATTGCCAGGTGTTAAGGGCAACCAAACGCAGCCTGAGCAGCAGATTAAACAAGTTGGATTCGTCAGGGCGGTCCTCAGTGGGTGGCTTCACGTGCGTTCCCACCAATGGAGAGCTCGGACGCAGGGAAGTGTTAAAATCGCCTGCTACAATAAGGGAGTCCCTCTTAGGCACCTGCTTGATCACCTTGGACATGACAGATAGTACCTTAGCACGGTCGTCCTTATTGGACTGGATGGTCTTGGCAGAAGACCAAGCGTGTTGGTACACCGCGACGACAACCAGCCGAGTACCTGCAATGTCTGCACGAGCTTCTAAGACCCTACCCGGGCTCCACTCCTTCCAGCGTAAGCTCTTGGGGACGAACTTGGGAGAGAATAGGATCATGACTCCATCAGCGCGAGTCGTGGATGGAGCTCGCGGTTCTTGCCGAGTGTTTCGCTTCGCTGCTTGTTTAGGCCGGGTGTTGGGTTTGGTAGACTCCGAGGCTGAGGAGATACAGTACCACCCAGAAACGCTGAATTCACTGGTCTCAGTCCAGTGCGTTTCCTGCAATATGAGGACGTCGCAGTGATGAGAGGCTTCAGCTGCTAGCCACGTTTTGAGTTCGCCCCATTGCTGTTGGCCTAGGTGGCCCGCGTTCCACGAAATAACTCGAATGGATCTTTCCAACCTTCCTGCCCTGCGGGAGGCTGTGCCATATGCAGGGGAGTCAGCAGTCTGTGACTGAAGCTCTCTTCGAGTGGGTGGGGGGCGCACCCCCAGACGATCAACCAGGGTAGGTGTCAGAACCTTCCCTCGGTATGGTACGGGCCCGTCACTACGGACTGTCCTTCTACATGCTGTCTTGAACGAATTCTTACGAAGAGATGCAAAGTTTTGTGAGTGCACTGGCAATTGCGCCATCCGCTACTTTCGTCAAGAGACAGAAGCCTAATGACTCCCTCCACCGCGCGGAGGTGGAAACCCTACCGCCTACCCAGTGTTGCAATGTTTTAAACAGAGTCTGGGCCCAGGAATTGGGACCTGGCGGCTCAAAGCAGCTCCTGTGAGAAAAGGGAGAGGACCATGGCGTAGAAGGAGGCACAAACCTTTACTGTTCAGAAAAGGGCCCGGTTGGAACCTCTAGCACAGCAGTTGCGCCCCAAGCCTGTTCGAAACCTCTCATTCAGCGCGGCCGCTTGAGCACTTGTGGCGGCTACCACTACTACTACTACTACTACTACTACTACTACTACTACTACTACTACTACTACTACTACTACTACTACTACTACTACTACTACTACTACTACTACTATATAGTGGTTTGCCACTCTACTGGGCATGGGCAAGACAGGAGAGGGCAGGGCATGACAAGACACGACAGGACAATGGTTTTTATAGTGGTTTTCCACTCCACTGAGCAGGACAGGAGAGGGCAGGGCATGACAAGACACGACAAGACAATGGTTTTTATAGTGGTTTGCCACTCCACTGGGCAGGACAGGAGAGGGCAGGGCATGACGGCAGGACAGGAAAGGGCAAGGCATGACAAGACACGACAGGACAATGGTTTTGAAACTACTACTATTTTCAATTGAACGCTGTGCGAGCGGGCTCTGCACATAGCGGGCGATTGCCGCGGTGCACTCACTTTGGTGTGAAACTGACTCAGACCCTATAGCTGATCAGCCCAGGTCAGAAAGACCGATGAGAGAGCTGTTGCGGCCTACAGGCTTTGAGCGAACTGGCAGAGATCAACCAAAGCTATTTTGCAGGCTGCAAAATATCCAGAACAGCCTTGACAATGACACAGTCGCGCGAGGCCGCGAGGTGAGGGCGCCAGGGCGCGAGGCCGCGAGGCCGCGAGGTGAAGGCGCGAGCGCGCGAGGTGAGGGCGCGAGGGCAAGAGGTGAGGGCGCGAGGTCGCGAGGCCGCGAGGTAAGGGCGCGAGGCCGCGAGGCCGCGAGGTGAAGGCGCGAGAGCGCGAGGTGAGGGCGCGAGGGCGCGAGGTGAAGGCGCGAGGTCGCGAGGCCGCGAGGTAACGCGAGGTGCGGGCGTGAGGTCCCGAGGCCGCGAGGCCAGGGCGCGACTGCGCGAGGTGAGGGCGCGAGGCCGCGAGGTGAGGGCGTGAGGTCGCGAGGCCGCGAGGTGAGGGCGCGAGGGCGCGAGGTGAGGGCGCGAGGGCGCGAGGGAGCGAGGTGAGGGCGAGACCGCCAGGCCGCGAGGTGAGGGCGTGAGGTCGCGAGGCCGCGAGGTGAAGGCGCGAGGTGAGGACGCGACGTGAGCATGCGAGTGCGAGGCCGCGAGGTGAGGGCGTGAGGTCGGGAGGCCGCGAGGTGACAGCGCGAGGCCGGTGAGGGCGCCACGGCGCGTCGCCGCGAGGTGAGGGCGTCAGGTCGCGAGGCCGCGAGGCGCGAGGCCGCGAGGCGAGGGCGCGAGGAAGACAACAACAACAACAACAACAATAACAACAACAATAATCACCACAACAACAACAACAACAACAGCAACAGCAACAACAAAAACAACAACAATAACCATAACCACAACCATTACCGCAACCATTACAACCACAACCACACCAACACCACCACCACCACCACCACCACCACCACCACCACCACCACCACCACCACCACCACCACCACCACCACCACCACCACCACCACCACCAGTAACAACAATAACCACCTCAACAACAATAACAATAACAATAACAGTAACAGTAACAGTAACAACTACAAGTACAACTACAATAACAATAACACTAACAGTCACACTACCAATAACAATGACAGCAGCTACAACAGCAACAACGAGAATATCCACAATCGGCAACCAGCCCAGCTTTCGCATGTTCTATCTTCCGCTAGCTTAAGTACTACACTGACCACATCCTCATACAGTTCTAACCCACGCTATTACACGCAGATCAGTCAGATCTAGCATACACAACCCATACTCTCCGCAGTTACGTCTGCTCCAAGCTGGGGCCTGGAGCCAGCGTTACTTCGGTTTTGTCTGAAGCCAGACACATGCAGATCTTTCTAGCTTAAGCGTATATAGCATTGGATGTTTTTCATTCTTCTGACGTCCTGATGAGAGTATAGGCTGTCTACATCTTGATTTTTTGCGAAGTCTGCAGACACTTTGAAGCCATGTTCTGCTTATGGTACTTCCTATGCATTCTACCTGCTTTCGCCGGGCCCACGAATAAGGGTCACACCAAGAAGACAGCGGATGCGCTCATCATGTCTCATGCAGATGCGCAGTGCGCTTATCGGCTGATGGAGGCCATGTGTCCTTACCCCGACGAGACAATCTCTCGCTCTGCACCACATGCGTGGGAGCTTTGTGCTGCATTAGGACGCGCCACCTCTCTCAGCTCTGCGTGTGTTTTCACGCATATGCTCATTTTGATTTCACTGACATTGAATGCCTTGCAGACTCGATACGGTGGCATCCTTGGGAAATTCCCCAACTTGCTGATGTTGCAACACGGAGCACCAGGTGAAGGCAAGAGCATTGCCCTTTGGCTTGTTTTCCAAATTCTCTACTATTTCGACGACACTCGGACGAAGCTGAAGCTCAAGGAGTGGAACACAAGTAAAGAGCAACATCGTCTCGCAGTGCGCGCTGGAGAACAGGAGGAGAAGGATGCTCCTGCTAAACCCGAACATGCTGACTCCGTCCACAACAAAGGCTACTTCTTATGCAATCAACATTTTCTAAAGTGTTGCCACGTCTAAGCCTGCCGTCATGGGTTTGTTCACATGTCGTAGCAGTCGGTCGTTCTGTTGTTTAGACATGTTGTCAAGGCACCTTTCTAGGCATGGGAGCCACCTTGGAGAAGCAGGACGGTCGCGGATACTTGGGTTTGCATGAAGGTAGGAGCTGGCTCAGCGATGCTGCTGACAACAAGCCTGGAGGAGGCTTTGAGGACCTCAACCAGATCATGGACCACGATCTCTACAAGAACAACCCCGCATCGGGAACAAAGTTCTACGTCAAGAACCCTCACTTGGTTGGGAGCATCCTGCTGCACCTGCCGGAGCTAGTCAAACAGTCGACCTTACCAGATTCAGTTGCTGGTTTGTCGCGTTTCCTTGTCGCTCACTTCAAAGCCGTGACACACAAGATCCTGCCGAACAAGTCTGCAGATGAACTCCGCCAGATGCTCACCGAAGACCCGGATTACTTCAATGATCTTGCGTACGACGACGTGGTGAAGGCCATTTAACGGGCAAACTTCCCTAGGGCGTTGTTTGCGCGTAAGTCTGCCCCGCTAGTCGATTGTGGTCTTCTTTAAATTGGCATTAGGTTCAGCGATGTCTTCTGGAGAGGGAGGTACCTTAAAAGTAGATAAGATAAGTAAATCCCATACACAACATCGCAAAAATCTCAAAATTAGGAAATATAATACACCACGACACAAAATATCAATAATCCCGAACATACGTCATGCACTTTTCCTCAAAGGACCCCCAGATCACACCCAGAGGTTCTTGTCTTCTCGAAGGGATATACTCTTTCCCTGAAAAAATTGGTCTCGAGGCCCATGCTGTACAACTGCGGGACGCGCAGGGATACCGTACACTCATTAGACTTTGCAGCCAGAGATCATTACCAACCTGCTTCGCCGGTGTGTTCTGCGATAGCCCGACTTTCACGTCACCCCGGTCAAAATGCTTTCCCGCCTTGTCTGGCATGTTTTTGTACAGGCGTGTGTTTCACAGACGTGTATAGACTGGCTCAAACTTCGTGTACAGTCTGGCTCAAACTTCCCCCCACCCCTCCCCCCTCCACCCCCGGTTTCTAGGGTTGCGGTTTGCGTGTGGGGGTGGTTTCGTTTCAGGGTTTGGTTTACGATTTAGGACATACCTGACATACCTGCCTAGGCCCCCCGAAGGGGGAAGCCAGGCATAGGGTTTCGCCGAGGTCCCCACATTTTAGGGGAAACCCGGCTTAGGGTTTAGGGTGCCTGGCACTCCACAACAGGAGGCGGCGGGCACGTAGGGTTTAGGGCCCAGCTTTTAGTTTTACGTTATTGTTTAGGTCCCCACATCCGGGGAAGCTGGGCTTTGGGTTTAGGTTAGTGCTACCTTAAGTTGTTTCCCCCCCTCCCACCCTCTAGCACGAGGGCGTCCATCGTCCAAGCCGGTCCGAGAAGAGATCATCCATGGCCCAACCTTGATGACATCCGCCCTCGGGCTTTCGCGCACCATGGTCTGTGTTCTGGCCGCTGGCCTGTGGTGAGGCTTCTGAACCCACGGCTCGCAGGGCGCATGGCATATTGGGCACTCCGCAAATACATGAAAAACCTTGCGGATTGCCTCCAGATTCGCTGTTGTTCGGCTAACATCTCCCCGCCTCGATTGGCTTCCTTCCCATGCCATGTGCCACAGGGCTGTGGGACTTTACTCCAGCTCCGGCGACTTAAACATATAGTGCCCTAGGGTGCCAGCCGCCAAGCTGTAGTGGCATGCTTTCTGGGAGGTAGGGACTTTTGGTGCTGATCTGCACTGACACAAGTGAAGCATTGTTTGGCAGCACAACTAACGCCAGTCCTACGCCTATCAAACACGTCCACTCTCACTCTCCTGGCATTCAGAAATGAACGGATCTAGGCGTTGGGTTTCTCCTACAAGTCATTATAGACATACATGTATACATCAAACCCACACCCAGCTCATGATGACATCTTAACTCATGCGTGTCTTGCTGTGCGCAGATGCAGGCCATGACCACGATCATGCTTGTTGCCGACAAGCTCTTCCCCTTTGGACAGAGACGCTGTCTTGCAAGGCTCGAGAGAGGCTTTGTAAGGCCAGCATCGAGTAAGGTTGATGTTCAGCCACGCTCCAATCGATTGATTGCACACCCTGTTGCATGAACCATTGCTGCCAGATCTCCCTGAACTGCCGAACCTCAGGCTCTGTGAACAGCGGGAGTTCGCTTTCGGACTCCACATGGGCGCGCAATCGCAATGGGGCCCTGATGTGGAAAAGGTACTCCACAAGCTGCTTACGCACTCCCCCTAGGAGGTCCTTGCAGCCGCTCGGAGGAAAACTCCAATCCGGCATTGAGTAGATCACACCTCCGTCCTGTGTGCTTCGGGGAAGTTCCTCCTTGGTTTTGTGAGTTCGAAGAAACCTAACCTGTTCAAGAGAAATGGTGTACGGCTTGCTCGAAGTCTCGAACAAAGGAAGAACAGCTTCTGCATAGGCCTGTGCGAGCTGTGCCGGAAACTCCGAAGTGGCCCTTGAAGCGTAAACGCCGTCTTCGTCAACAATCCCTGCCACCTGTGCATGCGACTGAGGATCGTGTTGACAACTACATGTAACTACATGCAATCTGCTGGAGATCCCGAAAACTGCATGCGAAACACCACTGCTTCAGTACATTCATACCATAGCCACAAGCAGCCACACAGTTGAGGTCCGCGTTGATGTGTTGCAGAAATTCTCGGACTTCCTGCTCCAACCATGCCATGCTGTTCAAAGGGTTTTCCAGACTAACATGCCCTCCAGCGCAGTATGTTGCCAGCAGCAAATTGATTGTACGAACCAGCACTTTTTTACTTTGCTCCAGACGTTGCCGCTCTGATGGACTCAAATCAGGAACTCCAGACATGTGTTCTGGAGTGCGAATCGCCCTGGGGCCACCGTCTGCCCGGAGCTTCAGCCTGGAGTACTCCGTGCAAGGTGGAGAAGCGTGCGCCAGATTCACTTGTCCGCTGTAGCATAGCCGCATGAGGCTGTCATAAGTGGAGTCATTCAACAAGTTATGATCTTCATGCAAAAGAATGTCGATCGACAGCACTGAAACACCCTTCGCCAGGAAGGCAGCAGACAGAGGCCGATTTGGCCCAGAACAGATCTCCAGAAAAAGATTTCCGCGAATTGCATCAAGGTCCGGAGGCATGACTGCCGCCGGTAGCCCCAGCTGTGCCTGGTCAACTTTGGCAGCCCGAGACGCACACGACACCTCGTCGACCACCATGGCGTCGCCTGGAAGCGGAAACATAAGATCACGTAAAGAGCGAAGATCTGGTTCAGGCATTGAACCCCAAGTGCAAGAAGTATAGGCCGTCACGACCCATCTGTCGCCAACCCATGGCTCCGAACAATGAGCAACGCTGCCATCCCAAGAAAAACCACACCTCCTGGTCTGAACTATGCAACCCAACAGCGAGGCATCAGCTGATGTGTCCGGCGGAGGCACTCGCGGAAGGTGAGGAAGTTCG
The DNA here is from genome assembly GCA_905221615.1 of Symbiodinium sp. CCMP2592. Classification (NCBI taxonomy): domain Eukaryota; class Dinophyceae; order Suessiales; family Symbiodiniaceae; genus Symbiodinium; species Symbiodinium sp. CCMP2592. Next base: position 22,040 of record CAJNDT010001162.1, read on the forward strand.
TCTGGTGGCAAAGCCACCCACAAGCCGCCTTTCTCAAAAGCACCAACACTGAATGAATAATTCAAAGATCCCGGAAGGTTCTTATCCACGTGGATATGAGCGAACTCATTGTGACTGACACAAAAACTGGACCATGTGCCGTCTGGAAAAATCTGCCGAAGGAAAATGTTCAGGTACTCAACGAATTCTGCGTTTTCTGCTGTGCCTTTGCAAAGCCCCACATTGGAGCCCGCTCTCGCCCCAAAATTGAAATATTGTGCTCGAGATCGCGCACCTGCAAGAACTGTATCTCGGTAGAGAGGAGCATCACCCAAACAGTGAGTCTGCAGGATAGCCAAGCAAGCTTCCCAAGAAAAATCCGCTGAAGTCGGCGACGGAATTTCGCTGGATCGACCAGTCCGCACATCGGAGTGTTCCGCCACCGACTGTGACCTTCAGATTTTGCGGTGTTGGAAAGCAGGATGCTTCCCTAGGCACGGCTTTCCATCTGGGCCGGGAACCGGGCAGAGATGCTCGAATTTACAGTTTTCAAACTTGCATCCGTCTGGAGAACTGTAACCACGGCACAACTGTTTGCGCTGACCATTGGAGTCCGTGTAAGAAAGCAGCGTTGACTGTTGGTGCCATTGCCCTTGTTGCCCTTGCCGTTCTTACCGCCCGGGGAGTCTTTCCCCTTGCCGTTGCCTTTGAAAGGCTGCCTGTTGATCTTCAAGATTTGGCTGCGAGGCTGCAACATGGCCGCCAAGTCACCGCGAACTTGCACTACCTCCGTCAGTGCATCATTCAGGCTCCACTTGTGGACATTGACTAAATCCGCGATCAAGCCCCAAATGTGCTTGTCTGCCGCCTGAAGCTCCTCAATATTCGGGCTTCGTAGCCCCGAAGATGCCTCATGCCGCTGGCAGGCCAGGCGGATGAACTTGCGCTCGTAAAGCCGCAGGCTCTGAAGGTGAGCCCCCTTAACGAAGGCGAGTGATATGCACAAAAGACCCAAAATGCCCTGCAGGAAGGTCATGCCGACTTGGCCTTGAGGTAGCTCTCTTGAAGGTATCTCGTCGTACACCAGCTCTTCCAACCTTGGGATTTTTGCCGGCCTGCGCAGAGCGAAAGACTCCTCTTGGGATTTGCTCATCCGATGCTTCCAGGCCACCCACCGCATCTCACCTGGTTTAACAAGCTTTGCGGCCAAAGCTAAGAGCCGGTGACCTGGGGTGTTGTCCGCATCCAAGACCTCTCCTGGGTACGAAGCCTCGAACTCAAGGCGGAGTTTCACCACCTCCTCACCTGTCAATTTAGCCGGGAAAGAGTCTACCCATGAGGCTGCATTGGATGTCATGCTTGCATGGGCCGCACTCCCCGCAGACGAACCGGTTGCCGTCACAGACTGACACTTCTGAAACAGCAGGCGGAAGCATGACATAAGACGTAGTTTCTCAGTGGAATTTGCAGGCAAGGAGGCCCCCTCCAGCAGTATCTCGATTGAGGCATCGACTTCCGAGTGTGAGGCTGCTAGGCAACCAAACAGCGGCACGTCATAACCATCTAGCACGAAGTGGAACTCCTGCGGTACTCTGCATGCAACGGCAAGCTCCAAAAGCGCCGCATCCACGTTAGCCATGGAAGCCTGAAGCGAGGTGCAGACAGACAGGTTGAAATTGCAATCGATGAACGATCGGCAGCAGTAGCCCTTGCCCGCTGCACACACGTGCGATTGGCCACACGGCTGCCAGGTTTCCGAAGGACTTTTATGCCCGGTAGTATCATATCCCACTGGCTGCAATCGCCATGCACTTGCCTTGAAGGTAAGACAACTAGGGGGGGGGCCGCCCTCCGCATTTCACGACCGTCTTGGGTGGCGGACTGGCACACACGTGCGATCAGATCTGCCAGCACTGGCGCCTACACCTGCTGCGCGAACCATGCACAGCCCCTTCCACAGCCTGGGTTTCAGACCCACATATTGCAGCCGACTGAAACCCAGCAGCAAATCGGCAAGCCCATATCGAACCGAAATGCCGCATTGCCGCGGCGAGCACACACGTGCGGATCAACTCCCGGCCAATCTTGACACGAATGGAAAGCAGTTTCCCCGCCTGCTCGTCAAGACCAGCTTGATCCCGCCGCCGAGCTGAGGGCCCGTTAAAGCTGCCACGAAACATGTTCAGTGCCAATCTTGCATGCTGCATTTCTCAAGTGCTTCCCTGTTCCAAGTATGCAATGGCGATTTGATTTTCCGCGTGCTGCCCAAACAGCTCTAAAGCTCCAAAACTCGCCTGCATGCGACGTGCATGCAAAGGCATGCCCCTACCGGCACGGTTGACAAAACTGCAAAAGACTTGGCCAAGGCTCCACACCGTGGCCTAAGGTGGGCAGTGTGCCCGTCAGCATAAGCCGCCGTTCCCGATGCACTTCCTGAGGTGCTGCCACGTGGACTGTACCTGATGCCCCCTGCAAGAACAAGAATTCATCGCACTCCTCAGGCTGGAAAGTGGCTGAGATGGCCACACTGGAACGCCGAACCGAACCTGAAGTGCCAGCATCCTGCTCCGACTCACTGGATGAGGATAAAGCGGCCTCCAACGTAGGAGCCTGCATATCACTGATGCCTGCTGCCTGGGACTCGTCCCTATCGACCTGCACCGCCTCATGAGAGACCTCAGGTGGAGACACATCCAAAAGCGGGAACCTGGGGTGCACAGACGATGGTTCACTAGGGACATTCACATGAACAAAAGGTCGTTGGGGGGTAGGATGTTGACCCCCACGCCCCAGAGGCGTACTCGGCATCCACCCCGAGCGAAGCGACTGCACAAGGGCTCGTTGAGCTTCTAGTGCCGGCCAGATATCGTCCCGTGAATAAAGTCGGGCACTCCGGCCCGACGGTTGGTGGTGTCCTTGCGCTTCACGGCGCGAGGTTCTGAAGCCTCTCTGTGCCATCACAGCAAGTAAACATGCTTTCATGCTGTGCACAGTGAAGTCACGCGCTTCCTCAGCACTCAAACCGAAAGAAATCAAGGTACAGCGGAGCGCCGACAGAACTTCCCCGTATGACATGGGAGCAAACTCAGAATCGGTGCTTCTGAAGAACAGACAGTCTGGCGTCACGTCTCCAAATCGACTGACCACTGCATCCCATTCCTCACCCAAAAGAGAGAGGTACTTTGCCACCCAAATGCGTGTGAACTCGCGCCATAAATGCCCTGTGTTATCAGACCGAAAGGGACCCCTCTACGACTAACCTTAGTGCGGAAGTTCACTCCCCGCACGCACCAGGAGCCGGACTGAAGCGAAGTCCATTTGGTGTGTTGAGCATCGCTGAGACGAAGACTGCTCCAACAACAGACCAATACCGCGCCTACTATAAGTGATTCATCTAGGCCCGGGGGGCGCTAACCCTTGCTGCAAACGGGGTCGAAATAAAAAAAGGTTATGAACCGTTTTAGAAAAATTGCATTCGTTCTAATAGGGTTTAAACCGTTCACTCAAAAGCTGTGTTTTCCCAACCAAAAAAAAACACGTCCCCCTAAAACAAAATCGGTCCTTTTCTGGTAGCACGCACAAGCCCTCGTCAGTCCAAAACCCTCCCTAACAAGGCCCATAACACATCCCTATTACGGTTCAGAAACTACAAAAGCTCAGGTCCTCTTTTTCCACTGTCCCGACACTCACGCTCGGAGCACCTGGTTTCTGTAGTCCCCTGCATTCCCCTGCCTTTCTAGCCGTATACATACTACCCATGAGCCTCTTTCTTCAAGGCGGCTGGCACTGGGCGCATCGCGAAGCCTTCGCGGTAGCACCCTGAGCCTGCTGCCCTGAATGAAAAGTCTGCGGCTCGTGGCCAAAAACTGCATTGGCCGAAAAAGCTCCCCAGCAGCCCAAGGACGGCAGCAGAAACTTCAAGGCCAAGCCTCAGGAGATGCTTCTCAGCATTGATCGTCGTCGTCATCAAAGTTAAGTGCCCCAAGCTCTTCAAGCTCTTCGTGGGCAGAACGCGCCAAGCTCAAGTCAGTGATCATCCTCGCATGCTTCTCAGCCAGAAGAGTATTTTTTCCTCCATCACTTGCACCAGCTGCATTCCAAACTCCCTGACTCTGCCGTGCAGAGTTGTGTTCAGATCCTGCACACGCTCAATCTTTTAAGAGTGCATCGGAAAAAGTCGGGGACTATTGATTTTATTTTTTTCGTGGTCTATCATATTATTATTTTTTAGATTTTTGTTGTATTTTGTATGGGATTTGCCTACAGTTTTATAGCGACCAGTATTTTTTTGAATACTATATGCTTTGATTTTTTTATTTATGGGCTTAGGGGTTTAGGGTTAAGGGGAAGCACAAAGCACTGCACAAACTACCACAAACTGGTCTGGAATCTGCTGACACACCACTCGGACACTGAAGACCTTTGCGCACTCACTCAGTCACAGGCGCATTTGGCAAGTTTGCGATGCTGTTTTGGGCATGATCAATGCGGATTTCTGCATGCATTATGCTGTTTTGGGCATAAATATGCGGGTTTTGGCATAATCAATGCGGATTTCTGCATGCATTGTGCGGATTTGGGCATCCCATAACCCGACATGGGCGGGACACGGGCGGGACATGGCGGGACACGGGCGGGACATGGGCGGGACATGGCGGGACATGGGCGGGACATGGCGGGACATGGGCGGGACATGGGCGGGACATGGGCGGGATATGGGCGGGACACGGGCGGGACATGGCGGGCGGGACACGGGCGGGACATGGGCGGGACATGGGCGGGACGTGGCGGGACACGGGCGGAACATGGCGGGACGTGGGCGGGACATGGCGGGACATGGGCGGGACATGGCGGGACATGGGCGGGACATGGCGGGACATGGGCGGGACATGGCGGGACATGGGCGGGACACCCCAAACAGCCCCAGACACCCCCCGCGGGGCCCCCGCCCCGGACATCCCGGACACGACCCCGGACATCCCGGACACGACCCCGGACATCCCGGACACGACCCCGGACACCCCGAACACCAGACCCCCGAACGGGTGCTAAATCCCCCCCCAGACCTCTCCAAGTGCCCCCTCAGGGCCCCCAAACCCCCCCCCCAAGAACCCCAAAGCCGCCCCCTTGAGAATTCACTGTGTTTTCTGTGTTCTGTCCTGTTGTGGCCTTAAAACCCTTTATGAGTTGAACATGCCCCACAAAAACAAAACTGAAACGAATCTTTTTTGGCACGAGTGTGCTTGGTGACTGCAACAGGGGAGCTACCTCCGACATGGCCTTTGAGCTCTAGCTTTGCTTGGTGCCTCAGGGCTTCGTCAACTAAGGGTTCAGGTTTCCGGCTAAAAGCTTAAAAGCTGTAGCTTTGCTTGGGGCCTGAGGGCTTCGTCAGCTAAGGGTTCAGGTTTCCGGGTGAAGGCCAGTCGGGCTCCTACTCTACGGCCTAGCGCTTGCGAAGCTACCTCGGCCTACGGCTTCAGACCTCGTCTGCGAGCACTGGGTCCAGGATCCTTTCTCTCGAGGCCGGATCTTAGGACGAGAGGTCCAGGATCCTACCTCTCGAGCACGGATCTTAGGACACCAGGCCCAGGATCCTTCCTCTTGCCCAAAAATCTTAGATCTTAGGACTGCATGTCCAGGATCTTTGTGGTGGCGTCCAAAAAAAACCCGCAGCATCGTCTGAGGAGTCTGAGCCTGCGCCGGCCCGGCCGCCCGGCCCCTTGGCGATGACTGGCTGCGGCGGCTCTCTGGCCCTGGCTGCCCTGGCTTCGGCTCCTTCCCACAGGTTTTCGCATACAGAAACAAAACCTGTGCACGGGAAGCATTTCGAAGTTTGTCCCTATGTCGCCCAACACGCAGGGCAAGTGCAGACCTGGGAGCTTCCTCGGCCTCTGCAGATTCTGCATCGGACTCTCTGTCCTCAAGCTCACCGTCCCCAGGATCTGGAAGCCTAAAGATGGCAGGCTCTGCCATAGCACTATGACACTACACAACGAAAAGATCTGGCTTATCTTGGCTTATCCAATGTAACACCTCAAGCAAGCTAGGCTATGCCTACTGCCTACGTCCTCTTGCAAGATTGGATGATAAGTTGTCAAGCTGTCACTGTCACGTGAGTCATGTGCCTGAACTGTGCTGCGATTCGGATTCCCAATTCCCAATCGAGTTTCGGCCCGGCGGCTGAGAAATCGCGGAATTCGAGTTCATAAAACAGCCGACAAAGTCAGGAAGATATGCTTGCTTGCGGTTTGCAGTTTGGGTTGGCTACATCACAAGTTGTAGGTTTGTAGCTTTCACGACGATTTTGTTCCAAAACGTGCCGCGTTTTCTTGGGAAGGGACGATACTTGTTTGGAGAGGCTGTTGTTCTTGCGCTGACTGATCGATGGAAAAATAATCAAACCCTACTACAACAAATCATTTTCAAGTCCAGGGCTTGGAACCCATGCTCCAAATGCCCTGAACCCTCTTGCGCGTCACGCCCCCCGGGCCTAGATGAATCACTTATAGCGCCTACGAATAAGCGGTGCTGCACGGAGCCCTCAGCCAAAAGCAAGCTCCTTTCAAGTCCCAGTACAAACATAGGAAGCGGAAGCGCTTCCTTGCGGTCTGCCTCGATTTTTCCGGAGATGTTCAACATGATGCCTGAATACAAGTCCGGAAGGCGGAGAGCGAGTGCCTTGCGTGCCCAACGGATCGCCTTAAGACTGTTGCCTACTTGGCTGCCCCCTTTATGCATGACCAGCAAAGCGTCAGCAACATCCACCTGCCGGACCTTATCCGACACCGGCACCCCCAAGCACTCCAAAGATTCAATGAAATGCCTGACAGCACTGAGGTAACGCACAAGAGTCGTCTCCGCCACACTGCTAAGGATGCGGTGCTCAAGCACGTTGCCGTGAAATGAACCTGACAAGTCGGCACGGCAATCTGAGATTGGGAGCAGCCGGGGCTTGAGCATTTCCCAGATGATCCTGCCCTGCTCAAACTGCTTGGCATGACCGTCATTGATCGAGCTGAAACCCAGAGCCGGTGCATCATTCGACTGAGCCGGAAAACGAACACCCAAACCAAAATCTACACTAGCCTTAGCACAACCTCTGGGGGCCGGGGTCCGCTCCCTGTGCAAGACAGCAGAAGGTGCACTGATCTCCAATGTATTGGACGTCTCCAGGGGCCGAGGCCTGTGATAATCAGCTGCCCTGAGGAGAACAGGGTTTGGTAAGGGACTACAATCCAAGCCTACACGACTAAACCTCGGGCGTGGAACCGGATTATGCAGTGGTGCTGCTGCAACCCTGGGCACGAAAGGCCTACGACTAGGCTCGCTGAGCCTCCTAGGCCCCGGCACTGACGTGGGTGGCCGTGGCACCCCTTGCAAAGGAAGCACTGGGCCAGGCAGACTTCCATGCACATTCTGCACTGACTGGTTCAAATACGAAACGCATTTTGCATTCCCCCCAAAAGCATAGCACAAAAGATCCAGTAGCGTGCTCACAGGAAATCGGTATATACATCGAAAGCAATCTCGAAACGCATATGTATAAAGTGTAATCAAATATGATTCCAATCCAATATGAAATATATCACATACCGAACTCGCTCCACTCGCCCTATGTTTTGTGCAGTGGCGGAAATCGCAGATGTAAGATCTGAAAGCATCTGGAATCTCGGTTTAATCAAGGCCCCATTGGGACCCAGATAAACCAGGAAACCTCCTGGAGGGACTTTGTCCCCGAAGAAAAGCGCCAGCGAATGGTCCAAGACATTCGTCCTGCATCGACCGCAACGACGTGTGGTCCGCGGAAGACAGAAGACTAGCCGTACCTATACGCAGACGCAGCTGCAAGAAGCATATTGAGAGCCGGCTCCCCAATAGGGAGTGGAGGGTGGGCAAATCAAAAACGCAACAGCTCTCTCGTGAGCCGGCTTCGCTGCGGCATCCGATAAAGATGCGAAAAAGGGCTCCAAGAAAACATGACATGCCGCATGCAAAAAAGGAGGGAATACAAAATCGCACCAAGCCCGCAGGCAAAAGCAAAATGGTTTGATATTTAAACAGGATCGAGTAAACACGATAACCGTTCAAATACGAAACGCATTTTGCATTCCCCCCAAAAGCATAGCACAAAAGATCCAGTAGCGTGCTCACAGGAAATCGGTATATATATCGAAAGCAATCTCGAAACGCATATGTATAAAGTGTAATCAAATATGATTCCAATCCAATATGAAATATTATTTCTTTCCTCAAACGTGCACTAAGGCGGGGAACACCCGAGCGTAAAGGGCGGAGCCCGTAAACTTGCGCTAACCGAGTCGGACTCTTCGTTTTACTCAAAAAGGGCAAAGGGGTAATGTCATTCGAGAGCAACCATGCTGGATGCCGTTTGGCATAACGAGCTGCCCCCAAGGAGGGCCAAGGGAGTGGCTCAGCAATGGTTGAATAAAAAGGTGAGGGCGGGCGGGACAAAGTTGATTCACTTCATGCCGAAGGAAATGGACTTCCCTCCCACCCTTCCCTTGAGAAGAAATGCGGATAAGACAAGGTATTCGCAAGACTCAAAGGAAACAAAGTTGGAAAACTGGTGCACTCGGTTTTCAGAGAAAAACCGTTGATTGTTCAAAGGAAATAAAGATTTATCCCTACGCTCCGCTCCGGGACGAAAATCTTATTTCTTTCCTCAAACGTGCACTAAGGCGGGGAACACCCGAGCGTAAAGGGCGGAGCCCGTAAACTTGCGCTAACCGAGTCGGACTCTTCGTTTTACTCAAAAAGGGCAAAGGGGTAATGTCATTCGAGAGCAACCATGCTGGATGCCATTTGGCATAACGAGCTGCCCCCAAGGAGCCCCAGAGAGCAGCAGCTCAAAAGGGCCAATCGCAAAGCAGAGAGTCTCTGCGGACCCCCTGCCTTATGAGATGTTGGAAGGAGTCACGACTCGGATCGTCTGCGCAATTTGAGTGGGTTGGCACACGACCAAACCACGGCCTGCATAACGATCGATCTTCCAGTCTCAAGAAAGACTCGACGATCTTCGTACCTGTCAAAGTAGAAGATCTGGCTGACGTCAAAGCTCCGCGAGCTGCTTCGTTGTCTAAGTGTAAAAGACAGAGTAGCTGTCATGGATATGCCTCTCCCAAAGGGTGAGTGCCGTCCACACAGCTAGCAACTCAATCTCATATACCTGCTGATGTATAGCGGTTGCTATGGTTGCTGTGGTTTTGGCTTGACTTCACTCAAGGAGAGCCGATGAAAAACCCGATGCTCATCATGATGTTTTGCTCATGATGCAGCTCATGATGCTTTGCTCATGATGCAGCTCATGATGCTCAAAATCATCTTGGGAAGTGCCACTTCTGAGTTCACTTCCGAAACTACGGGGGTAACAGCAGTGGGCACGGAAGTGTGACGGAAGTGACTTCGGAAGTGGTAATGGAAGTGCATCACACACACACACACATAGAACATGTGCACACATACACACCTGCACGTGCATATGTATATATGTATATATGTATGTATGTATGTATTTATGTATGTATGTATGTATGTATGTATATTACATATATATATATATATATATATATATCCCTTAAACCCTATCCCACCCTATCCCTTCCCATGTGCTGGTCGACCTCATTGGCTTTCCGCCGGGCTGCCCAGAGGGTTTAGGGTTTAGGTTGGGGTTTAGGGTGTTGGCATGGCCGGCAGTTCTCCGATAATATTGGAACGATACAGAGAACGAGTTCCCTTCGGAATCATCCGATAACTTTGGAGCGATACAGAGAACGAGTTCCCTTCGGAATCATCCGATAACATTGGAGCGATACAGAGAACGAGTTCCCTTCGGAATCATCCGATAACATTGGAACGATGCAGAGAACGAGTTCCCTTCGGAATCATCCGATAACACTGGAACGATACTGAGAAGCTGCCTCAAGCGCTCAACCCCTACAACCCCAAACCCCTACAAACCCAAGCCCTTACCCCTAAATCCCCAAACCCCTACAAACCCAAGCCCTTACCCCTAAATCCTGCACTGGCCAGGGTGGCAGTGGCTCTGGGGTCGGGTGGAGGCCGGTGGGTGTGGGATTCAGGGTTTTAGAGTTTTGTGGGTTAGGCTTCGGCTCCTGGTTGTGGCCGTTCAGACCGCAGCCTCGAGCGGGTAGTGGCCGAACAGACCACTGCCCATAAACCTTAGATGAGGTTGGTGGGAAGGTGGAGAGGTGAGGTTGGGGCTGAGGGGTGGGTGTACTGGGTAGTGGCCGTTCAGACCGCTGCCCGGGTTGTGGCCGCTCAGACCACAGCCCTCTAGTAGTTGGGATTTAGGAGGGTTTTGGGGGTTTGGGGTTTAGTCGTGGTTTAGGGTTAGGATTTCGGGTTTAGTAGTTGGGATTTCCTTAGAGGCTCTTCGGGTTTCGGTCGGGTGTAGGGTTTAGGGTCGGGCTCTAAGGGCTTTTAGGGTCGGGTTTAAGTGTTTAGGGTTTAGGGGTTTGGAGTGTAGGGGTTTAGGGGTAGGATTTCGGGTTTAGTAGTTGGGATTTAGTAACCCTAAACCCTAAAGCCCTTAGAGGCTCTTCGGGTTTCGGTCGGGCGAACCCCTAAACCCTAAACACTTACTTCCTGGAACCCTGCACCAATAAGGGTTTAGGGTTGGGCGATTCCACAACCCCTTTCATAACCCTTTTAAACCTTAAAACCCCAAGCCTTAAACCCCGAGCTGGAGGGCTCCTAGCCGCAGTCGGCATCTGAGAAGCAGTGGTCGGCAGGGTTTAGGGTTTGGGGCTTTATGGTTTAGGGCTCTGGATTTGAGGACGCCAACTCTTTGGGCAATTTCACAACCCATTTCATAACCCCTAAACACTACAAACCCTAAACACCCTTAGAACCCTAAAACCGAGTGTGAGCGCCGAAAACCCTAAACCCCGAGCTCAAAGCCTCGGCAGTGGTCCGCAGGGTTTAGGGTATAGGGGTTTGGGGGTTCTTAGGGGTTTAGGGTTTTACTTTTAAGATTTCGGGTTTAAACCCTAATCCTTGGACCCTGAGAACCTTAAACTCTACCCCAAACCGAACTTCCAATCTCGAGGCTGCTGGTCCATCTCCTGGCGGCATCGTGCTGGGCATCATCGCACGGAAGGACAGATTTGATGCCTCGGTTTTTACGCTTTAGGGTTTTAGGTCACTACCGGGGCCTGTTAGGTTTCTAGGTTTGAGGGACGGATCATATAATCGTGCACAAAAAGTGTACCTAATATCCCGAAACCCTTTCGGGGTCTGCGGGCTGATTCAACTTCTGCTAATGGGAAACTTGTCGGACCCTAAGCTGTTTGTGTGCCCAACCTCATGGAAACCTTTGCCGGGTCTGCAGGGGTATTCCAGGGAAACTTACTTGGAAGGGCAGGGGACTTAGTAAGTAGGTTATAGGTAGGGTTGTAATTGGGATAACTCCATTTACGGTACTTATAACTCTACTTATATCCTACTTACTAAGTCCGCTGCCCTTCAAGGCGATCCTAAGCTGATTTGGACTTGTGTCGCTGGCACTGATTGCTTTTGCTCGAGCGCGCAGCCTAAGAGCTGGCTGTGAACCAAAGGGCTCAGGTCTTGACAGGTTTAGACCCCGACTTGGGCCTTAGGTTTGGAAGGTTCAAAGCCTAAGCCCAACTTTCTATGCGGAGTGCTCAGCAGGTGCCCTGAAGAGCAAAGCTTGCAACGTTTGCAACATCGCATCTCGCCCGTGCATCGCCATGCCTCATAAGAAGAGTGCTGAAGCGAAGCGGAAATCCTACAAGAACAAGCCTGGCACGATAGAGCGTTCAAAGGCGCACAAGGATAGAGCTGCTTGGCAATGTTGGCAGGGACAGTTTATTTTACAAGCAAGTCGGGTTCAAGCTTTAAAGTTCTTTTGGCACCCGCTTGGATTCAGGTGGATGCTGCCGAAGATCGTGCACGCGCGGCGGAGGAGAGACAGCAGGCGGCGGCGGAGCGGCAGCAGGCGGCGGAGGCATTGCAGCAGGCGGTGCACCATCGGCAGCTGGCCGAGGCTGCTGCTGCTTCATCCTCAGCGGCGCCTGGTCAGAAGCTACGCCCGTCCCCCCTAAACCTTAAACCGATAGGGTTGCCTGGATTCGGGATCGATTTGGACCTAGGGGGCACCGACACCGAGCCCTTGTGCTGCTGTGCCCGGCAGCAGCGTCGGTGGGGCATCAGCGGCAGCCCGTGTTTCCCGAATCCAACAGCAGACTTTAGAATTTTTATATACATCACCGAACCAATGGTTATGTTGCTTTCGTAGTTGTTTGTGTCGCTGAGCACTTCGTGGAGCTGCTGAAGCCGCAGAACGTGTCGTTCGAGGTGGTGGTGCGCTGCAGCCGAGACTGGATTTCTAGAGCTGCCGACCATCGCTTCATCGCTGACTCTCTGACCATCGGCATCGGTGCTTTGCTGGATCGTTTTCTCCGCGGCTTGGCTAAAAGCTTCAACGATTTGTTTTTGATATTAACGTCTCTAGGGTTTTAGGGGGCTTTCGGTTTAGGACGGCTTTTGCAAACATTGAGGCAAACGCGTGGATTTGAGGAGTTCGGTGCTGGCCATGTTGCAGAGCACCCCAGCTGTGCTGTTGCGGGGGGACTCGTCCTTTCTGCAGCTCCGGGATGTGGTGGTGAGGATCATGCTTCAGGACAAAGATTTGGCCCGCCCCGGTAAGAGAATGTCTACTGCTGATTTCGGGTGCTTTTGGGGTGGCCCGGTAGCAGAACGTCTAGGGTTAGGGCGGGTCAGTTTGTCCTGGTGCGAGGACACACCGGAGCTCCGCCTGGCAGCCGGCTGCTTGGTCAACACGTGGAAGGCCAGTGGCATCGTCAGCGAGGACGACATTAAGGCCATCTACGATACTGTATCTGCTTCCAAGCCACCGGCGGCACCTGCTCCCAAGCCGGCGGCCAAAGCAGAGCCCAAGGCGAAGGACCCGATGGAATTGAGGGTGGTTTAATTAAGGCTTAGGGCTTTTCGTTTGGGTTAGCTAATCGATTTCTAATTTGGGGTTAGCGCCACTCCAGGAAAGACCGCCATCGCCATCGGCTTCGAGCTGTTCGCTTTTGGCATCATCGCCATCGGCGTCATCGTCTTCATCGTCCTCTTCAGAAAGCCCGCCGGCAAAGCGCAAGCGCAAGAGCAAGAAGGACAAGAAGAAGGACGAGAAGAAGAGCAAGAAGGACAAGAAGAAGGACGAGAAGAAAGGGAAGCCGCTTAAGGCCAAGGCCAAAACGGCCAAGGCCAAATCGGCCAAGGCCAAAGCGGCCAAGGCGAAGCAGTAGCTGGTGCTTAGCTGCCCCGGTCGTCCATCGTGTTATTTAATCATACTCCATTCAGCAAGATAGCTTGGTTCAGATTGGCTGGAGCGCTAAGCCCATCATCGTCAATCGTCTTCCGGCACGACGAGCGCCAAAAAGAAGGTAAAGTGATTCTCCTTAGCCCTTTACCATTCGGTTCAGGGTTTAGTTTGGAGTTCAGGGATGTTCAGGGTTGAAGTTTATGGTTCAGGGTGTAGGGTTTGGGGTTCAAGGTTTAGGGTTTGGAGCTGGAGGCTCTTCTCTTATTGTTGTGAACCTGAAACATCAACCCCTGCCCCTGAACTCAAGCAAACCCGAACCCCACCACAATGCCCTTGCAAACCTGAAACACCAACCCTGAGCCTGCCCCGAAACCCACCACAATACCCTAAACCCTAACCCCGAACCCGTGGACCCTTATATACCCTAAACCCTAACCCCTAACCCGTGGACCCTATCAACCCCTAAGCCCTGAACCTCTATTAAGCCAGGCAGTTGCAGCTTTAGTTAACCCAGCATTCCACGTCCCCGCTCCGCGAAGGACCTCCCAGTCGCTGTTGGCCTGCTTCCAGCCTGGGGCCTGGGGGATTCAATTTTAAAGGGCTCGCTTTCTGAGTTCATCTGAGGGCTTGTGTTTTTGCAGCAGCCAGAGTCAGTCAGCCTGAGTGCCTCACTATGCGGTGATCTTGTGTCTGTGTGCGAGGCCCGGCCGGGACATCGCCCATCGCTCCGCAAGCCACCGCCGAGGTGCAGAAGCCTTGATTTTGAGGGTCGGTGGGGTTTGCTTTGCCTGCACTGCTGATCGGCTTGTCTGCATCGCAACGGTCCTGGCAGTTTCGTCGTCCGATGTACGGGCTCAAATTCAATAAGGAGAGGGGGCATAGAAATGGCCAACCCGGCCGTCATGCTGTCCATCACGGATGCCGGGGCGGAAGCCCCTGAGACGGAAGCCCCTGGCCGTGGCACCTCACTGGCATTCAGCTGTCATGCCTTCTGCTGCTGATTCAGTGTCGGTACTGATTATTCAGGTCATCAGGATTCCGCTTCCCCGCCATCATCGAAATCGCCTCGAGACCTGGCACCTCCTCTGAATCAAGCAAGGACTTACTTAGCTCACACATGTCCCACAGGTTTTCTTCTTCCCACTGAGGTGAAGGAGGCATTGGCAGACATGGGGCCCGATGCAGCGAAGAAGTTCCTTGATGAGATCCAGGCGGAGCTGCACGGGCACAGCAGTTCGAGTGCCCAGACAGATGACAGCACCTCAATTGCATTGAAGTTGAATTGCACCGGGTGGAGGGGGGTCGCCCCCCGGATGTCATTTATGCAATGTCGATTGTGTTTGGGTTGCTTCCAATTTGAGGCCGTGATGAGCGTGCCCGTGAAGCAGATCGACTTGCGAACTTGGCGCTACCTCTGCATTGCGTCATGCAGACACATCCGTTTTCTTTCGCCCATGTGTTCCGGCCTGTGAGGTGAAGGAGGCAGTGGCACAAAAGGCCCCGGACGTCGCGCTCATTCTGCATCGGAATCGGGCCGACATCGACAGGTGGTGTGCTCCCAGGCTGCAGCTCGGACTCAAGTTGTCAAGCACTGCTCAGTAAGCCTAATTGATTGAGGAAGCTCTGGATGTTCTCCGCGATGGTCCACGCATCCCGGGAATCCCTGTCAGCCAGAACGTTTTGAATGCCAAAGTGAGGAGCGCAATGGATAAGGAGGCTCCGAACTTGGCGTGGTGCCTCGAGAGAAACAACGTTCCCATTGATCTTTGGGTGGCGCCCAGGCTGCACGGAGCAGTGACAGGTCAGCTGAATGCACGCTTTTTGAAACAATGCTTCCCGTGCAGGAGGTGCTCTCCTTGCTGCTGCATCCATCAGCACATGGTGCAGCTGGTGCGCATTCCTTTGCCCCGAAGCTTGTGCGTGGCCTGCTTGAAATTCTTCGGCCTGCTAACCATCAGGATTTTCGCACAAATTAAGGTCAGACCAGGATGAGATATTTCCAGAACGTGAACGGGGCGGTCTCCGACCATTGCAGGAGGCAGATGCAACGGGCCCAGGCCCAGTACAGCAAGTGGTGGGAGGATGATGATGAGGAGGGCGCCTCGTTTGCATAGGAAGGTTTCTTCATTCTCGTGGGGTTGCTTCCGCGCTGGTTTTGGATGAGGTCCTCGTGATCGTGATCCTGCTCCCCCACCTCAAGCCGGTCATCGTGATCCACCAGCACAAGCCGGTCATCCTAATCCCCCACCACAAGCCGGTCATCAACCGGCGGCTCCGTTGCATCATCATCAATGTCATTCATGTCATGATCATGGGGATTTTGTTTTGTCGTGCTCTGGCGGTGGTCAATCAGGATGGAAACCAATGGGCAAACGCTGCTTGGCAATCTCGGTCCTGGCAAGGCTGGTCGGATCCCAGTGGGAGCACCACGTCAGGGGCATGGCAAGAGCGTGGTCAATGAGGGCTACCATCGGTCATCGAAGAGCTGCGCGGAAAAAAAAACCTGTGCACGGAGCTGCTTGCGCAACACTTGCATCTTGAGTCTGAGCCCTCAATCTCATGTTGCCAGGTGACCTGCCTGGAGCTCACTGACAAGCACCCGGGTCAGGCAGGGGCGGAGGCTGCTGGCTGGAGTCCTTTTTTGGGTTGGGTCCGCGTACAGTGGCATTCTGGCAGAGAGTTGCTCTACATGTTGCATCATGGCTTCTCTTTTGACTTACGGTTGCCAGGCCGATGGTGTCACCTCATCGTCCTCACCCTGCACCGCCCAAGCCTTGGGTGATCTGCCAGGCCGTGTCACGCTGTCTGGAACGTGGGTTGGTGGCGTGCCTTTCATTTCCCTTGCTCACCTCGAAGCAACAAGTGGGATATCATCGATGATCGTGCGGCCTAACATAGCAGTCCTCAGGGTAAACAGAAGGTAGTGTATCAGTGTATCAATTTAGGCAGTTCAGTGTCTTGGCATGCCATGGACCTGGACTTCAGTGAGGTGGAGCTTACTCCGCCGCCCAAGCAGAAGAGCTGCCCGGGGACAGGCAGCAAGGAGTCGGACAAGTGCGACTCTGCAAATTCAGTGGGAAGAAACGATGACTTCATGTCTGTGTGGAAGGCTCAAAAGGAGGTTTTCCAAACGAAGTGTTTGTTGAGAAACAGTTTGGACTCTGCCGAGCTCAACATCCTGATGCCCGATCAAAAGCACATCGCTGATCAGTCCTGGGTTGTGGCAAGCAATCAGGGGCTGCAGTGCGTGGCTTGCCATCGTGCTGGGCTGCAAGGTGCTTGGGCCGAAGGGCGTGCGGGCAGAGATGTGAAGGATCTCCGCTTGTGGTTCCTGCGAGGCCATGAGTCAAGAAGCAAGTCCCACAGACAAGCAGTAAAAGCCATGATCGGTCTTTCGGCTGAGCTTCCAGGAGCCCCGCCGCTAGTGGAGTTCCAAGCCCTCCTCAAGAGTGCCATGAAGGGATCTTCATTGAGAGCTTCTGCCGAACACGGGTGCATGAGCGACAAGGTGCAGCTGATGCACTGGTGCCTGCACGAGTGTGTTCTCCGTCGGGAGAGGCAGGCGTTTGGAGATGCGGAGACGGTTTCTTTGTGCCGGGATGCCCGGCGAGCGAGGCTGTTGATCAGGTACGGATTGTGCACCTCCACTTTCCAATGTCATGCTGGCATTCTGGGCATGACGAAAGGTGCAGGAGACAGCTCCGCCGATTTGGTGGGTGCTACCAGGCAGATTTGCGAAGACTTCTTCACAGAATATGCTCAGCCCCCTCGCTGGTACGATGGACCGCCTGCCCAATTGAATGAAGCTGCTCTCAAATCTGCCTGCAAGCGTGTCGAACTCATGATGACAGATGCTGCCAGTAATGAGTTAGTGGCCGGGCAAATGAGCAGGGGGCATCGCGACATCACCATCGAGGCAGAGCATATCCAAGAGCCGCTCTTTCCCGCCATCAAGGTGATTGGGCGTGATCACGCCCATGGCTTCAGACGTGTGCTCCAGAAACCCTACTTAGCAGACACAGTCCTCAATCATCTTATGGAAGACATGGTCTTGTCCAAGAATGCCATGGTGCAGGTGGTGCACAATTCCTTTGACTTTCAAGAGTGGCTGGCTGCGGAAATCAAGCTTCAGGAGTGCACTGAAGGCTTTGGCGCTAGAGCCAGGAACATGAAAGCTGCAAAACATCGCTTCGAGTCGCACAGCACTCCGTTGGCCAGGCTTCTTCTGTACCTTCCGTCCTTCATAGCCGTGACGCAGCGGGTGGCCCAGACACGATCCGGTTCGAATGCCGGAATGGTCGCCGCGGACTGGCTATCGAACATCACCCCCAGCAGGCTTATCATGCTGGGGATGCTGTGTGATGCTATGGATGAAGGTTTGTTCCTCATCAGGCTGGTCGACAAGGAAGACATAGATTTGGCGGAAATCGGACATCATGTGCACAACTTTGCTGAGCGTGTGGTGTGGCTCTTCATCCGTGGGAACTGCAAGGCCTGTGGCTTCACGCAGTATGTCTTAGAGTTGCTGAAGAAGGGACTCATCGTGTTCGACCCCAGAAAAGGTGAGGCCAGGCGACTTTGCAGCTTGGACGACGAGCACATCCAGACATCGCTGGCGAGGATGGCCTGTTGGACAAAGCTTGCCCTGGAGGTGCTGAAAACTGAGTTCCCGGACTACGGTGTCTTCCATGCCATGGGTCTCTTCTCGGTTTCAGGTCTCCGTCAGGGCCATCTTCCGTCGTCGCAGTTGCAGGACACAACTCAAGACATGGCCAGGCGACTAGCTCAAGTCTTCAATGTGAACCCCGTCGGCTTGATGGAGCAGCTTTCCAGGCTGCGGCCTTTGGCAGTGAACATGGTGAAGAATGGCTGTGATAGCAGCAAGGATGCATGGGCGCAAGTTATGAAGAAAACACAGCATCGCAAGTCCTTGCGTGCATCCTACCCAGCAAGCGACGTGCTTCCCGTACTGCTTCGTTACTTGGCATGGCAGGCATCGACGAGCGGTCTGGAACAGACCTTCAGCCGGCAGGACCGCGCCCAGACTGCGAAGTCTCCGGCTTCGGTGGAACATGAGGTCCGAGCCATCAGGCTCGCCACTTTGAGCATCAGCCCTGAAGCTGAGAAGACTCTATGCCAAGAGGCTCAGAAGCTCTATTCGGAATGCTCTCCAGGGTCGGCTTGCCGGCAGAGAGGCGCAGCCCGTGTCGACAAGGACATCCGCCGTGGCACCCGTGCCGACGCTGAGTCTCAAGCCGCTTGGCTCAAGAAGCGACGAACGGATGTCCAGGAGGGCGTGGATCGTGATCGGCAATCAGCAGATCTGGCTTTTCCTTCATCTATGGAGCTCGAGACTTGGGATGAGGGCCATGAAGAAGCTCTGCAAAAGCAAAAGACTAAGCAGGCGGAGCGCCTCCTGGAAGCCTACGAGGACAATCTCTTGCTGGACCGCGAGATTACAAACGAGCTGAAGGAGAACGCTGCGAGTCACAAGGCCAAGGTGGCCAGGCTGGATGCCACGTTGAAGAAGAAGCGACAGAAGAATGAAAAAGCTGCTTCCAAAAATCATTTGCAGCTGTGCTTGGCCGAGTTCCATGGCACTGTTTGGCGGTTGGCGGAAGATGCATTCCATGACGTGAGCGCAATCTTGATGGCGAACAACATCAGCCTTCAGAATTCTGACGAGTGTTGGAGCTCAGCAGATGTTCTCGTGGTGAGAGATGCTCTTGAACCGCCAGAGCCTCTGGCGTGGGTGGCCGCTTTCTTTGGGAAGACTGTTATGGAAGTCAGCGCGATCACGGACAACAGTGGGTTGATTCTCAAGTTCAAGCCAGTCTGCAGGCGCAAGCTAGCCATTTGGATGAGTCCTCAGTTCAGGCAAGAGGAGCCCATCATATCATCGTTCATCCGACAAGCTGTGAATCACAGAGGATCGAAATGGGAGGTCCAGCAGCGTCGAGAGGCGGATGCCTTGCTGGGGACGTCGGCAGAAGCAGCTCAAGGTCGAGATGATCGGTGGCGTGACAAAGTCAGCATGTTAAAGGAGATCTCCAAGTTGGACTATGACAAGTCCGGCAAATGCGGTCGTCATCGTTGATGGATCGGGGGTTGTCCAGTTTGTTTCTCGCAGCAGAAGTTCGACCTGCAGCGGTTAGCTTACTGAAGTCTTGCAATGTCGGGGGGGGAAGCATCCTGACATCCTGGTGGAAAAAATGCTGACTCACACTGACACTCATCATTGTGGATTCCATTGCTTAATCCAGTGTGTCTTTGTTGTGCCGGCCCAGGTTCTGCTGGGCTCGTGGGCTTGATCTCCGGCGGCTGGTGCTGGCAGGTCGCGTGTTTCGATGTTTCAGAAAACTGCGAGAATGGCTTCAGCTTGAGACGGGGCTGCCCTAGTTAGAGATCAAGTATCATCCCCATACCAGGACCATGCGGGGTGTCTTTTGAAGTGCGCAAAGTTACAGATGTTACGTCCACTCGTGGCTTTAGAATGCATTCTAAGTAATGCATCAACAACCACTTAGCCTGTTGCGACAATTTTTCTTTCTTCCTGGCACTTGGTTCTTGGCTAGGGCGTGGGTGAACCCTGCTGCGGCGAGAGACCCCCCCCCAAACCCCCCCTGGGCACTCGCCAGGCGAAGTCAACTTCAGTTGGTGAGAGGAGGGGTGGGCCGCAACTTCTGTAGCGGAGCCCCCGTGACTCGCCATGAGCGGCGGTCGACCCCCCCTCTCTCTCGCCAACCGAAGTTGACTTCACCTGGCGAGTGCCCGGGGTGGTTTGGAGGGGGGTCTCTCGCCACAGCGGGGTTCACCCCTCCTGAGCTGAAGTTAACTTCACCCGCTGCTGGCCTGACGTACAGCAGTTGCGTGGCCCCTGTGGCCTGACGTACAGCGGTTGCTTGGCCCTCGGCGGCCTGACGTACAGCGGTTGCGCTCTAATCTCTCCCTCCCCTTCACGGTGAGTAGCAGAGGAGGCCTGCGGCCTGATGTATAGTGGCTGCCATATCATGAGCATCGCTGAGCTTGGGGTTTTTCCCTTTTGCTGTCAACACAGGGAAAAACGAGTACTACCCGAGATTCAGGTTCCAGATGCTGGCTCTCCTTGAGTGAATGTGTATCGTCAAAGCGTCAGGACCATCAGTCAAGCCACAACCACAGCAACCAGACGTGACCCTCAAAGCCGGGGCTCCCTCAGGTCAATCGCCCAGCTGCGCTGGGCCTCGAGCTCGGCTCCGAGGCGAAGCTGCCGTCGTTTATTCGTGGGGCTGCCGATTTGGTCTGGGGTGATTTGGTCATTTGGCCGGTAAGAGAATGTCACTGGGGCTGCCGCTTTGGTGTGCTTTTGCGTGTTTTATCGGGTGATTACTTTAATTGAAATTGAGGATGAGAGAGGCTTGAACCAGGCGTTCCTGCCTTGGGTGTGGTGTTTGCCTGAATGTGGCAGCTGGTTGCCCACACTGTTGATTTCCGGAAGCCATCGTCATCGCGCACAGTGACTTTTCAGTGGTGTTTGCCTGAATATAGCAGCTGGTTGCGACTGTTGACTTCCGGAAGCCATCGTCATCGCTCACAGTGATTTTTCAGGGAGGCCTGAAGACTCCCGAACCAGTAGATTGAGCCATGACCGCAAGCAAGTGGCGCTTAAACAAGACCGAGGAGAAGACTTGCGAGGAGCACGGAAAAGCGGCAGAAGCAGCCTCTATCGCTGCAGGCAAATCCAAGCAGGAAGCCAAAGCAGACCGGGAGACTGCGAAGAACCAGATGGCTCAGGAGATCAAGGAGGCGAAGGCTAAGCGTGCTGCAGCCAAGGCAGGGCCAAGATCCACCCCTGCTGCCGCAGCCCCGGCGCCAGCTGATCCTTCCGCGGCGGTGGTGGTGACTCCTTCTCCTTGCCACAACACCGGCTACTACACAGCGGTCATCAATGCTCGTGATGAAATCCTGAAGCATCCCATCTTCAGAAGCATGATAAGCGAGGCCCCCATGAAGATCAGCGATGCAGTGGCTGCTCATGAGTGTGGGGTGCAGTCTGTGTTTGATGCTGCTGATTGCTCCACCGCCCTGAAGGCCCAGGGCGTGTACAGAGCCGCTGTGAACATGTTCTGGGTGGATATGATGTTAAGTGCCACACCCAACGTGCCACTGAACTTGAGCCGCACCAAATCCTTCTCAGACCAGTTCTTCCGGAAAGGGCCAGCCCACCTCCGGAACCCGATCGTCATCGCCATCGCAGGTGCAGACGCGGAGGTCGATCGGACGAAGGGGAGCTGGCAAATGATTTCGCCAGAGGAAATGGTGCACTCTGTCATGCTCTTCGTGGCAGGTCGAATCAACGAAGGGGCTGAGGATAGTGAGCTCCAGCAGTGGAAAGCAATCCTCTTATCGACTCCCGCCCAGTTCGAGATTGTCAGTGGGGAAGACGCGATTTACTGGGCTGCCTACGAGGCCCGTCAACAGATCACCCAAGCCCACGACAGCATGAAGCGCACGGCGCGGCAGATGTGCCATGAAGTGGTCGGCTTCAAGAACCGCAAGGAAGCAGCCATCGGCACACCGCTGAAACACAAGGAATTGCAAGACCTGTACAAGGCCCGTCCGAATGCCACGTCCACGGACACTTACATCCATTAATGAGTACTTTGTACTTTGTGGTGTGCTTGCTCGTACTCCTTTAATCGAAGTTTAGCCGGCACGGGTTAGATTCCAGGAAATCGCAGACGGCTTCATCGCTTCCGCCCTGAAAGTCTACGACCGCATGCTGAGTATCCCGGAGGTGAACAGCGTTTTGGACGAGCTGGAGGCGCGGCATGGCTTAGCTTCATGTTTCAACAGCATGGACAAACTCAAGATCGTGGCCGAAAAGTGCGACAGCAAAGAGCAAAAGATCTGGGTGATGCAGGGGATTCTCGACCTCTTGAAGCAAGGGTCGACTGTGCTCAGGAATGAGGGCGTTACCCAGGCTTGGCTCTCAGGCTCAGCAACTTCTGCCAGCGCCGTCGAGGTCTTGAAATTCAGAAAGTCGTGTGCTGAGTACTTCGTGGAATTTCACTTGCCCAAGTGTGGCTTCGGGGTCGAAGATCTTTCATCGCTGAAACGGAAGATGTTCACCCACGAGGATTGTGGGTGTGGGTGTGTTTGTGTGTGTTCTCTCTTCCAGCTGTGTTCATTCCATGGTCCTGGTATTTCATAACCATAATTCTCATGCAGGACTATCGAAAGTTCGTCACGCCCATGGCAGCGGATGCCCTTCCTGACAACAGCTGGCAAGCACAGCTTGCGAAATCATCGCTTTTGCTGATGAAGCTGCTGGAGGCAAGGGCAGCTAGAACCGACCTATACTAATGGTGTCGGCCTTTTTCCTTGATTCCTTGACTTTACTACTCTCGCGCGGGAGGACGTCTTGTACGGGACGGCCCTCAACAGCGCCCTCGTGACGTGTGTTAAGAAAGGCCAGCGTGTATCGCCCCTCGAACTTGTGGAGCTGGAAACATTCGCAGTCAGATTGAAGGCGTGCGTGGAGCAACGGGAGAATGAAGTGCAAGCTGAACGGGCATTGGTTGGCGAGGAGACGAAGGCGGCTGCCGCCGAGGAGACTGAAGAGAGCCAGCTGGCAAGTGGCAAGAAGGCACCTGTCCCCTCGAATTACCAACGAGGGTCCCCAGAGCATTGGGTCGCCACCGCGGCCCAGCAACTGAACGTCTACGTCAAGCTCATCGCTGAGCCGGACACCCAAGCAGGCATCGAGAAGGCCATCGTTGAGTCACCGCTGAGCAAGTCTTCCATCGAGGGGGCAGTTGGCAAAAACATGGTCATGCTTCACATCGACGCGGACCTTTTGGGGGAGTCCTCGAAACGGCCTGGCTATCGTGCGCCATCAATCCCTCCGGACATCATCAACAAGCTGGTCTATGGGGCCCTGCGCGGGCGAGGAGCTCGCCCCGTTGGCTCTGCTGCTGAGCCGGATGTTCCTATCAGTGGTGATGCCCTTGTTGTCTGTGATGCTGGGCGGTGCCCTTCTACGATGTTGGCACCTTTCAAGCAGCACTCCAAGCGTGCTGGCCTGAGCCACTACATCGAGCATGCGGAGATCGTCCTCGCTTTGGCCCAGGACTCTGTCAAGGAGAAAAGAGCAAAGAACCGCGGCAGCATTGCGCAAGTCATGCGCTGGCACATCTTGTCGCAGGATCCTCTGGCGAAGATGGTCCCGGAAAGGAAGTTCGATAACTTCCCAGGAACCAACCGGGGAACGATCATCGGGTTCATCGGGGGTCTGTCTAAGCCTGCAGACACATGGATGTCTACCGTGGAGAACAAGAAGGTGGTGTACGGGAATCACATTTTCGGATCCGATGCCAGTGCCATGGACGACGATGACGGCCCGGAGGATGTGGCGCGCGCCGCGCAGCAGATGGAGCCGGTGTTTTTCAACTTCCTTCCTCGGTTGCTATACGAGAACTTCTTGAAAGCCAACAACGTCATCGGAGTCCTTGATCTGTCTCCAGGACAGGGTGAACTTTGCCGTGCCGCTTTGGACAGACGCATTCCTTACCTGGGAATATGCATGAGTGAAGCCCACTCCCTTCAATTGAAGACCGAGATGGTGAACCATTTGAAGACACAAATGGCGACTGAAGGCAGCAGCTTCTACTCGGCAGAGTGGGCTGAGATCGCAGGCAAGTCCAAGACGACGGCGCCAAAGAATGAGAAGCCAGATCCAGCGCCCAAGAAGACGAAGAAGGAAGATGACTCCACAAAGAACGACAAGAAGAAGAAGAAGGGGGGCAAGCGCAAGCTCCTGCCATCATCATCATCGTCATCGTCCAGCGAGTCTTCAGAGAAGCCCCGCAAGACCAAGAAAACCAAGTGATCGGACAACTTAGCACAGGCCGTGCAGCTTCACGTGTCGTCCATCCGGCTTCACGCGTCGCCCATCACTGATGAGCTTTGCGTGCTGACTTGTGTGGTGTAAAATATCTTACAATAATAAGGTAATATGGGAACAAGCAGGCTTGTCAGGAGCAGTCACGCAAGCCATTTTGGCCTGCATTTTGCCGTACTGCATCCCAGCCGATGAGAGCTGGAAGCTAGATCGCACACCGTGTCTGCAAAATGCATGCGGGCCCGTCCTTGTCGTGTGGTCGTGTGTCGCATTTAGGCAGATGCACCTGTGATGGGTTTTCATTGCCAGCCATCGACCGGCTTAGTCCAGGAAAGTGAGCAAACAGACCGGGCCACATGGATCTGGATTATGAGCCTGTGAAGACCAGCAAGGCGGCCCGCGGCAAAGTCACCGGCGGCCAGTCCTCTGATGGTAAAGTGAAGAAGCACTGCTTGAAGAAGGTGACCGGCGGCCAGTCCTCTGATGGCAAAGTGAAGAAGCGCGGCGCCAAGTCCGTCAAGACTGATGATGATGACATCTTGCTGAAGGACCTGATTCAGCAGTCGAAGAAGGACAGGCCGGAGTCGAGCCGTGTAAAAGGAGGGAGCCTCCGCTTGGGGTCTGATTGCGCCGGCGTGGGCAGTGAGTTCCTTGCGCTGAAGATGATCATCGGGGATCGCGTGAAACTCAGGACAGTTTTCGTTTCGGAGATCAACCCTGAGAAACGCAAAGCGCTTCTGGCTTTGCATGAACGCTATGATGACAAGCCGGAGAGACCTGGACTACTATAGTTTAGCCCAGGATCTAGAAAGGAGTTTGCGCCCAGGATCTAAAAGGGAGTTAGCGGGTTAGCCCAGCCCAGGATCATCTACGAGGACATGGCCGAGAGGGACGTGGAGAAAGCTCCATCATGCGACATCTACTGCGCCGGACCCCCATGCCCATCGTTTTCCTGTGCAGGGAAAGGAGCTGGCCTCTCAGATGCCAGGGGGCGAGTTCTGCTCTCTTGCGTCGAGTACATCTTGTGCAAGCGACCTGCCTTATCGGTCATCGAGAACGTTCAGGGCCTTACCACAGGCAAGCATCGGAAGATCCTCGATGGCATCACTACAGCCCTCAAGAATGCAGGCTACCGCGTGAAAGCCGAAATTTTGAATTGCCAAGCGCATGGGCTTCCTCAAAACCGGCCCCGGGTGTATATAGTTGCCACATTGACGTCGGCAGTGGGTCCGAAGTTCAAGTTCCCGGAGCCCATGACGTTGCCAGCGAATTACCTGGAGAGGTTCTTGGTTCATGATGTGGAGCAGCACACCAAGGTCAGCAAGGTCGCTGCAAAGAACATCGAGAAACTCCAGCAACAGCTGTCGGGTCCATCGGGTTCCAACATCGTGCTCGATGCTCACAGCGGCCGGGACAAATTGAATTTCATGTACGACGTTTCCCCTTGCCTGACCAAAGCACGCAGTGGGTCGCATGGACACTACTTGATGAAGCACGCTCGGTTCATGAACATCTTCGAGATCGGTGCCCTCCAAGGCTGGCCCAAATCAATTGTCCAGTTTATGCAGCTGCATGCCAGTGACCGCTGCTTAGGAACAAGCTTTGGAGACGGTATGTCCATTTCGGTTTTGTGCAGACTGCTTCCTAATGCCTTACTAGCTTCTGGTGTGGTCCGGAAGAAATGTTTGAATCCAGTATGGGATCACATTCCTGAATGTGGACAGATGCCCGGCGCCGTGTATTCCAAGACCAGGCTGTAGGTCTTCTTGTTCTCCGGAGAAGATATCATCAGGATGATATGTCCATGACACTCTTGTAAAGCCTCGATCGCTCATCTCTCCGGAACACATCTTATCATCGAAGCAGCAGGCCCCTCATTCGTGAAAAAAGATCGCCGCACAGTATGCAAACTCACTTGCCAGCCTGTCTGCTCGTATGCCCCTTTGTCGGCCAGGCCACTGGCAGCCTGCAGAGGCGCTGCATTCCTCACATGTCTGGTGTCTAATTCCCTAAACCCCTAAGCCCTAAAAATCAGAGCTAATTGCCACCCAAGACGCCACCCAAGGCTTCGATTTAGGGTTTAGGGTTTAGGGTTACCTGCACTTACTTGCGAAAGAGGTTGAGCTGTAGGCTTCCAAGCACGGTTTGGGCTTCAGGGTTTAGGACTCTCTCCCTATCCTCTCTCCCCTCTCCTCTCCCCCTCTCACGCCCTCCCTCTCTTATATCTATGTCGCGCCCCCTTACTCTGTCTCCTCTCTCCTCTCTCTCCTCTCTCCTCTCCCCTCTCCCCTCTCCCCTCTCCCCTCTCCCCTCTCCCCTCTCCCCTCTCCCCTCTCCCTCTCCCCTCTCTCTCCCCTCTCTCCTCTCTCCTCTCTCTCCTCTCTCTCTCCTCTCTCTCTCTCGCTCTCCTCGCTCTCCTCGCTCTCCTCTCTCTCCTCGCTCTCCTCGCTCTCCTCTCTCTCCTCTCTCGCCTCTCTCGCCTCTCTCTCCTCTCTCTCCTCTCTCTCCTCTCTCTCCTCTCTCTCCTCTCTCTCCTCTCTCTCCTCTCTCTCCTCTCTCTCCTCTCTCTCCTCTCTCTCTCTCTCCAGAAACGCAACCGCTCTGGATCCCATAAAATTATCAAAGCGACAACCTTCTCTCCGAAAGACCTCGATTATCAAAGCGACAACCTTGGAGGATCCATAGGACTTAGTTATAAGTACCTTATAAGGGTAATAACTGCAGTTACCCGATTATAACCCCAATTCTAAGTCCCATGGAGCCCTAGGGTCGAAAGAACCCTCGCTATGCAGTCCGGGCCGCGGGCGGCGTACAGCGCTGGTGGACCGAAGCCTACATGCAGCTACTGGGACTGCAGCTTTGGTTCCCTAAACCCTCGACTGCCGCGTTGGGTAAGAGAATCTGTGCTGGGACTGGTGCTTTTGGGGGAAGCAGACGGGCTCAAGGTCTCCGAGACTACTCTTCCAGGTTCAAGGCAAGGAATTGGAACGTAAACAGGTTCAGTTGAGGTAGGGTTGCTGCGCACGGGTTGTAAGCTAGGGTTTAGGAAATTCGGATGTGGAGAAACCTTTTCTCTCGCCGGTTCAAAAATCACCTGCTGTGGGCTGTGCCCTGTCTTGGAAAAATCTCACCTTGTCTAGCCCGCATTGGAGACGTGAGAACCATTCAGCCGCAGGGTTGTTTCTCCCCGCAGTTTCTGCAAAATCGCCAATCCTTCTCTATCTCTTGACCGCACTGAACGCAATATGCTCGAGAGCCTGAAGATTCCGATGGCCGTCCACCCCCACCACGAGCGGGCAGCATGCCCTGCACCACCGGCTGAAACACGGACATTGCTTGCCTTTGGCGATTTTGGGTAGGGATGTCGTAGATGGAGTCTAGGACTCGGGCTGATGTTCCAGTGATGGCTGAGACTATGGCTGTAGAACAGCCTGAAGTCTTTAAGAGAGTAACACCTGATTTTTTCATAGAATGGGTGGTCACTCTTTTGATGTCAATGCCATCAAACGGATGCCTCTGGCCTTCTTGGCGTGCCTGTTGGAGCTGTTTCACGATGACCGCTTGTGCTGCTTGAAATTTGCCAAAGAAACCACGCGTGGTAATAGGCCTTCTCCATGCACGCACATTGTTCCCTCCTAGGGTCCTGCCCGGAAACAAATAGCGTCCCGGTTGTTGCTTGCCGATTCGTCTTGTCCGCCTAGGTTGAAACAGCATTTGTCCTTGATGCGGCCACTGTGTGCGATCTTCTCCCTCTTGTCCGCCTAGCAGTGGCTTGCCGCCTGTCACCCACTGCCACATGACTTGTCCGAAGCCAGATTCCAAAGGCACTTCTCGACACTTGGTTTTTTTATTGACTGATCGAATGGTGCACGTGGGCAGCTGGCCGTGGGAGGCATCAAGGCCAGCGAACCAGGTGTCTTGCATATTGCACAAGAGTTCGGCTCGCTCGCCTAGCATCAGGCCCAAAACGAACATCACCGCCGCGAATGCACAGTTGACGTCACGCAAGAGGACAAAGTAGAAGTGAATCACTTGCTCCACCGAAAGGGCTTCACGCCCTCCTCTTCTGTGCTTAGGCTTCTTTGTTTTCCTGGCCTGCGGCTCCATACCACCATGCTTGCGTTTTACCATATGCAAGCAAGTGTAGCAAGCAAGTGTAGCTTTTGCCTTGGGCACAAGCTGCTCACTAGGTACCCTGAGCCAAAAACAGTGCGAGCGGGTCGATCTTTAAACCCCTACGCCCTGACTCTATTTCTGGTAGTCCACTAAACCAAAACCCCAAGCCTGAAAACTAGACCAGTAGGACCAAAACCCCAAGCCTGAAAAAAACTCCATCATTGCTAGACCAAAACCCCAAGCCGCCAGAAAAAAAAACGTCATTGACCGCTCAAAATTACTCAGTTCCCCGGTATTTCTGGTAGTCCACTAGACCAAAACCCCAAGCCTGAAAAAAAAAAAACTCCATCATTGCTAGACCAAAACCCCAAGCCGCCAGAAAAACTTCAAAATTATTCAGTTCCCCGGTACCGAAGCACTGCCAAATCCTAGGCCTCGGCAAGCCATTCCCAGTGCAAGGTCTCCCGGCAGGGTCCGGCCTCGAGTTTTGGGGTGGGGGCTTTGCAGGGTCTTGAAGTACTGAACCCGGTGCCCACATGGTCAATCCTTCCAACCGGCCGGGGTATTGGGCTCTATGGCTTCGGTTTAGGGTTGCCATGGGTCGATGTATTAGGGGGTGTAACTCTGATTAAACCGACAGAACTCTCATAAACCCCTTCTTCTCAAGGCGCCAAGGGGCCTCAGACTCCGACAGTAACTCTCACAGAGCCCTTCTCCTCAAGGGCCAAGGGGCCATGGGTCTCAGGATTTAGGGATCGTCGCATTTCGGAGATCTTTCGCTCGATTTCAGGTGTCGCTTAGGATTTAGAGGTAGGGGTGCTCGGGGGAGTCCAACCGCAAAATTCGGAAATTTGCCGTTCGATTGCAGGTGTCAGGATCTAGGGGATAGGGTAGGGTGTCGGAAAATTCGGAGATCTGCTGTTCGATTTAGGTGTCGCTTTGGTGTACAGGATCTAGGGGAATTCGGGGATCTGCTGTTCGATTTCAGGTGTCGCTTTGGATCTAGGAGATCTGCTGTTCGATTTCAGGTGTCGCTTTGGATCTAGGGGAATTCGGAGATCTGCTGTTCGATTTCAGGTGTCGCTTTGGTGTGTACAGGATCTAGGGGATAGGGGTACGCAGAGACTCCAATATCCCTTAATTAAGGAATATTCCTTAAATCATGTGGGGATCCTCTTATAATCTAAGGTTCCTTAATTAAGGGATATCGGAGTCTCTGGGTAGGGGTGCTTGGAGTCCAGTCGCAAAATTATCTGCCGTTGAAGGCTCGCTCGCCGTAACCCTATGTCAGAGTTTCCTGCTGCGGTCTTAGCGTCCGTAACCCCTAAGGGCTGTGGTCTGAGCGGCCACAACCCGGGCAGCGGTTTGTTAGGGGCTGTGGTCTGGGCGGCCACAACCCGGCCAGCGGTTTGAACGGCCACGACCTTGTATGGGCTGTGGTCTGAGCGGCCACAACCCGGGCAGCATTCCGAACCCTAAACCCTAAACCGCCCTTGAGCAGCTGTTGCCACAAGAGACACCCTGCAATGCGGGCTTCGCCCTTGCTAGGTAGGAGGGAAAACAAACCGCCCTTGATCCGTGTCCCTCCTGCCGCTCGCAGGTAAAACCAGTGTCCCTGCCTGCCGGGGCAACTTCCGGCCACTAGGCCGAGGGTCCCTGCCTGCGCTGCTCGCAGGTCGAATACAGTATATGTAGCAAATGTAGTAGCGCCTGCCGGATCAGGACTTTATGTCGTCGTAGCATGAGTGCGAGCACGATGACCCTTCACTAAGTTGAACCCCTACTTGTAAGACTTTCTGTCGTCGTAGCATGAGTGCGAGCACGATGACCCTTCACTAAGTTGAACCCCTACTTGGAAGGGCAGGGGGCTTAGTAAGTAGGGTTATAATTGGAGTTACCTATAACTCTACTTATAGCAGCCTACTTACTTAGTCCTCTGCCCTTCCAAGTAATCCCTAAGCGCCCTTGTCCTCCCTGCCTGGAATCAGCGATGGGCGAGCTCACAACGACCCCTGCTCGGTCCGGAGAATTTTCTGGCCAGGCTGGGTCCTAAATCCGGCACAGAACCCTAAAACCCTAAACCCCTAACCCTAAACCCAGAAGGAAGGAGATGAAAGTTTTGTAAGCAAAGCTGCCATGGTGAGCGGTGTCGGGGTGCCGGAGCCGAGCGCTTATAGAAAGACTGGGGCAGCCCAATCACTCGTATATACTATATATACCTGTATATACTACATGCCCAATCACTCGTATATAATACTATATATACCTGTATATACTACATACACAAAATATACTACATGTACGATTTTCATATACACGTAAATATAAATAAGGCCCACTGCTGTTACCCCCGTAGTTTCGGAAGTGAACTCAGAAGTGGCACTTCCCAAGATGATTTTGAGCATCATGAGCTGCATCATGAGCAAAGCATCATGAGCTGCATCATGAGCAAAACATCATGATGAGCATCGGGTTTTTCATCGGCTCTCCTTGAGTGAAGTCAAGCCAAAACCACAGCAACCATAGCAACCGCTATACATCAGCAGGTATATGGGATGCGAAGAGTGATGGTGGAGTCTCTCAGTAGAGGCTTGGTTCAGCTTGACTGAGAAAAAGGCTAGGGGCACGCCTTGACTATCGTGCAGAATGCCTCCCACACAAGCAAAGTTTCCCTCCAAGCTGCCGTCAGTAAAAATCAAGAAAGTTCGCTGCAAACTCCTCGAAATTTTCAGCGGCGCAGAATGGAGAGCTACATCCCTGAGGAACATGAGGGACTCTCGGAGTTCTGTAGGCAGCATGCCTTTTGATGCACTTCGATTTACCCAGTCGCTCAGGACGTTCAAAGCTTGAGAAGATCTGCGTCCAAAAAGAAATGAAGTGTACCAGTGGAGCCTGCCTCGCAAGCTTTCGGCTTCAGCGTGCGAAAGGCGGTTGGACTCAAGAATGCGGGTGATTGTCGCACGCAGCTCATCCCCACGTTCTTGAGTATGACCGATGGTCACATATCCTTCGCCGAAATGGCTCAAATCGATGATAAGGCCGAGCGCTTTGAAAGCCTTTGCAAACACAGTGGCTTTCTTGCCAGCGCGTGCAAAGTACACGTGCAAAAGGTCAAGAAAACTGGTGGCTACTTCTTCCACTAGGTCGCAGTCGGAATCTTTGGAGAAAATCGGGAAATCGTCAAAATAGTTGGTCCATGGGATTCCCAATGCGTGGGATCCCAAGAACCAGATCGCAGCTGCACATCTGAGAAAGCTTGACACACTACCCGTCGCTCCGAAAGGCAAGGAATTCACTTTGAAAGTGCGAACGTGTCCGCTTGAAGTGTCTTTAACGCCAATCCGTAAAAGGTCACGATCGAAGGGATGTGTGGCGTACTGTTTGTACGCCGCAGTCAAATCAAGTGTCTTCCCTGAGATGCTAACTCCTTTGCTGCGAGGGTCAAGCATGGCTCGCAAGAGGAAGGCAGCGATGTATTCGACGCTCTGTAATCTGTATTTCTCAGGGATGCCTGCTAACAAGTTGAAAGCACAAGCACGGCAGTCGTCTATGACTCTGACCTTCGGACCTTGTAAAAGCCCAAACCGCTTGGCAACAAGGACCGTAGAAAGATCTGGGTTTTCGTCTTCCTCAATCCAACCTTTGTCAACTTCTTCAAGTGTTTCAGCCCAGGCACGACGAGACACCTCATCAGGAGCCTGTTTGGAGAGCTTCGTCAAGGTGGCGGTGTTTCTGGACTTTGCCATAGAGAGCTGACTTTTTAAGGTGGAGGCGGGAGGCTTAGGGTCAAAGGGAAAAAGACCCGATCTACAAACCCAGCCCGTAAGCCTAAACCCCTGCGTCATGTGCTTCACAAGGTGGCGGTCTGGAAAGTCGTGCTGTGTGAGCAATTCGTCCATCAGCAGAGTTGGCTTTGCATCCAGAACCTGCGCCACATGGATGGGCCACTCCTTTTTGCACAAATCCTGGGATTCGGAGAGGTCCGACCGTAGCTCGGTCCAACGCTGAACTTCATGCAAACCTTTGTCTGGCTGTTTGACACTGCTGTTCAGAAGGTTGTCTATTAGCAAGGTCATGTGCGGATCGGCTTCGACATCAAGAAGGGATTTCGGGTGACCGGCTGCCACGGCTCGACGTAAAAAGTCATCCGGTTCACGGGGGATGCCAATCCATACAACTTCAAGCACTGGAGAATGCTCAGTCGGAGGCAATAAGCCGCATACATCAGAGAAATCCTTGGTCGGTGTGTGCGCATCGTGCGTGCAATGCTTAGTGGACCATGTCCAGGGGCTCGACAAGACATCATCGACCTTGCACAAGTCAACAGAAGGTAAAACGCAAACCCGAACCAACCCCGGATCAACAAGTTTGCGTCTTACTGCACGGGCTCCTTTAGGGTAGCATCTCAGGAGCTGGAGCACAGGGTGCTCGGCACGAAGAGGCACTGCCCAAGCATCATATTTGCAGAATTCGCTGACCAATGGCCGGGCTTTACGAGATTGCTTGCCCATAGCAGGCCGTAGGTCACGACCTGGAGGACCAAACAAAGATGATGTAGTTGGTGTAAAGCCTGAGTGCTGGCACAGTAACTCTACAGCACGATCCCAAAGCAAATGAGGCCACTGTGGGGCCGAAGCAGCTTGACTATAATGCTTGTGGTCCTTGGAGCAGGTTGCCTGCAAAGGGCGCAACAAAGCAGTTGAGGCCCACCAGAAAGCGCGGCGATCCTGGGCCCCTCCATGCATGCATTGGTCAAATGTAGTCCATTCACCGTCTGCAGCTTGGAAGAAGCGTTGGCAAGACGGCATGTGCCAGAAGCGCGATGTAGCAGGGTGCAGAATCGCAAAAGGAACTCCCACTGCCCTGCAATGCGAACAAAGCTGAAAGACAGCATCCACCAGCAACTCAGCGAAACTCCATGATCCAGTCTTTGACGTGAAGAAGGTACTCAAGCACGGGACAGTGAACTGCACCAATGACGTAGCACCTGCGTGCTCGGAAATCACCTCCAGGAGCACCGCAAGCTCATCGGCCTGCGTTATGTCGAGAGGTTGAATTGGGAATTGGGCACGCTGGGGCTTAAGGTCGAAGGCTAGGGCTCTAAAGCCGGCTTTGTGCGCGGCTTTGCAAAAGGCGGCATCGCCAGCGAATACATCTATAATGACTCCAGAGACGGTATCAGAAGCAGCTGTGGTTGTATGGCTGAGTGCAGGAACCGAGGCAGGTGCATCGGTAACACCTGGGAGCGCAAAACCCAGGGACCTCAAACAGCTCGCATCTGAAACTGGAATTTTGGAAATTCCATACACACTGAAAGCCACAAGTACAAGACGGGGACCGTTGGTCCAGTCTAAAGTTTCGTGCTCTACCGTCGCATCAAACGTGACGGGCCCTGCTGAGACCAGCAAATCCTCAGGGCCACTAGGGTGATGCAGCCTCACTGCACCACCGCAGAATGGGCGAAGAGGTGCAACGCCATTCAAAGACCCAGGAAGATTCCTGAGGTCACGGTGCCTGCGAGTTTTTACATTTTTGAAAAGGCCGACACTTGTGAAATGAAAATTCGGGAATACACTGGCGGCGAGAGTGGCAAGGAGACGCGAGGCCAGTGGGTAAGCTCGCGCATTATGCCTGACACCTACAGTGCCACAGTGGTAGTATGCTCCAGTCGTGAAGGCACGTCCTGACGGGGCGGCTCCATCACTTCGAGTTGGAGTCTCGCTTGGTAGCATGTTCGAGAGTTCAAGCAGTTGCTCAGATGAGCAGTTGCCATGCTCAAGAATTTTCGAAGCAAGTGACTCACAAGGGTCACCTGGAATACTGGATGTGCTCCCCATGAACGCAGCGAAGCTGAAATTGAACGCGGAACATGCCGCGTTGACATCAGCTTCAGGAGAAAGCACAGAGTCACATTCGGAATCATCGTGAACATTTGTGAAAGGTTTGGTGACACTTTCGGCCTCATCTTGGCCGACAGACTTGGGGTGCTGCCCTGACACACGGACTTCACATGCAGGATTGGGGCTGCGAGATCGCAGCCTGGGCCCCTCAGAAGAGGGTGCAACACTGATAGGAGCTAGTCACTCCTTAGGGGAAGACGAATCACTCTTGTCGCCCTTTCCCTTGCCTTTCTTGCCTTTGCCTTTGCCTGCTTGGGCGAACCAGCAAGAAGAATGCCCATGGCCTAAGCGCCTGCACGTCATGCAACCGTGAACACCACGGCTGCAAGCAGGCGGACTGCCCTTGCACTCGGCATTGCACTTACCGAGATTGAACTGCCAACAGAACCGGTTGCCTGAAGAATCAGCATGGTACGGGCACGACTTCAACTCCTCAGGCAGATTTGCAGTTTTGATAGGGGCCTTGAGCTTAGCGTCTCTCTTCTTTTGGCGTTTGCTAGGCCTCAGATCAGGAAGGGATGATCCGACCTCGCCTGCGAGACTCGGCGAAGCGACTCCCTGAGAGGCCGATCCACGCTGAAGTGGCTGGAGATAAGTGGTGATCCGAGGGTCATGACGGAACCGATTCATAAGAACATCCATCTCCATCACACCACTGCTGTCAGGTTTGACCCGCTTGACCTCACGGGCTAAAAGCAAGAAGATTTCGGAATCTGCTCGCAAAATTTGCTGCATCGAAATGGGTGCGTACCCCGGAGGAACATCCGATGACAAACATCTAAGCAGAGACGCGACCCACTTCTCGTGAGTCTCCCACTCCATGAAGCCGCACATGAAGAAAGCCAAGCCTCGGCGCTGGAGACACCATTGGACCTCCAAGGGAGTCCCATGCTCAGCGACGATTTTATCTGGAGCCGGGGCCAAGGTGACTGATTGCTCCTGAACAGTCAAGTACTTTTGCTTGTCGCGAAGCCCTAGCTTGAGTTCGGCATCCCTCTTAGTGCACTTCGACGGTGGGATCCAAACCACCGCATTCGACTCGCCCATATGGGAAACTGCATCAATGAGGGCATGACTCGGCTCCATCTCATCCTCGATGACAAGGCCTTTCAAACGCCTCTTGGCATCCGCAAGTCGGGCGGATTTCTCTGCTGCCGGAAGTCTTTTTCCAGCATCTGTTGAATCCCCTTCTACGAGTGCACGCAACTGGGCAATGACCAAAGTCGAGGATTCGAAATGAAGTCTTTTGAGCTGGCTCACGCGGCCTATGGACGCTGGGCTCCCGACAACTGACTCAGCAAAAGCCTTAAATTCTGCTTCCGTGGGTTGCGCCTTCGGAGTTCCACAGCTGAAGGCCAAGGCTGAGTGAGTTTGCACCCCCGAGGCTTGCAGCAATGTGTGAAGAGAATCGTCGCCACATATCTCCTTACACCTAGCTGCAAAAGCAGCCTCGCTGTCAACGAGGGTCATGGCAACTCTCAGCACTATGGGCTTGTCCGTCCTAATGAATTGAGACAAAGCTGCTGCACCCGACTCTCAGCGTGTGATCCATCAAGCAAACTCACATGTTGAGAGAGAAGGATCAAGACCAGAGAGAGAGGGAGGAGAGAGAGAGGGAAGAAGCGAGCAGAAGGGACGAGTTGCGGCACATCGAGGGGCAGCTGCCTGTCCTGATGATTTTGGCTCACGACCCGACATGAAACCCTCTACCATGACACGCACACACTCTCTCTTTCCTCTCCCTCAGCAAAAACTCAGTCGCGCCCAGGGTTAGCTAGAGATCTCTTGCACTGCTTGCACACTGGGGTATCGTACCTCAGCCGGCCAGGCTCAATGAAGGGGCTGTCGATAGTTTGCAACGGTCTTCCGCACAGCGTGAAGCTGCGGTGCCCGGTCAACAACAAATGCAGAGTTTTGAGCTTGCGATGCTGCATGAAGAAGGTACCTTCAGGAGGCGAAGGCGGGGGCATCAGCCTGGGCTCCGGATTTTCTCCCTCAGAAGAATCAGACGACTCGGATGAGGAGCCTTCCGACGACGTGTCTCCGTCAGAGGAGACACCGTCATCGGGATTGACTTCGGAGATGTCTTCCGGAACTATCTCAAAAGATCCCTGCGGCGCTCGATCAGGCATGAGGCTCAGGTCGCCAACACCCTCAGAAAAATCGGGACTCGGAGGTTCTGTTCTGTCCGATTTCACACTCATGACTTCGCCTCCCGCCTGGGAAGTGCACGCATCCGACTTCACGGCCTTCGATGCATGTGACGGTGCCCCCAAGGAGACAAGATCCCACTGAGAGAAGCTTTCAAGACCCCTAGCGCTGCTGTCGCGATTGCTGCTGCCAAGGTGGACTTCATCTAGCGGCTGAGGTTCCGTGGGAGCGGCATGGGCGACACCTGTGGGCAGCTCGGCCCCTATCAATTCCTCATTGGTGCGCCCAGGAAAACGAGCAGCCCTGCCAGCATCTGGTGCAAACTTTCCTAGCCTGATCTCAGACAGCATGCCCGCCAGAAGTCGCAATGGGCGTGCTAAGGCATCCCGCGCATATACATCAGCCATGTGAGCCCCATGGAAGTGCCCGCCTAAGGCCAGCCGGTCAGTGTGAGCTAACCCTCTCTTAGCTGCAAAAGACAACAGAGTGGCTTTCAAGCTGTGGGAGGTGGTGCGCCGGCCTTCACGCCCAGGCAATAGCTCTCGGAGCCACGCACCTGCTTCGTCAGATCCCAAAGCCCTGACCGTCGGGGCGCCAGATTTGTCGGGGGCGGGCATGCTTGGGTACCCTTTGTGGTACTCGACGCCTAAAGCCTTTCGGACCTCCATGAACACACAGAGCCAATCTTTGCCATCGAGGCCACGGCCTACCGCAACTAGCTCAAGACACTTCGGAAGTTTTGAGGAGAAATTCATTGTCTTATGCACATCGATGAAAGCTGAGCCGAACTCTGCAAAGCCCTGGTCGTTGCACTCCAGAGAGAGCGAGTCAACATGTTGGAAATCGCTCCATCGACACCTGGCGTAGATGCAGTAGAGGGACACTCCACACATGAGACGATCCCAGAGATCGTCCCCTTCGTAAAGTATTCGATGCATCTCAAGTATTTCTTCAACTGTGAAAGGGTCTGCCTTAGAGGCAAGAGTGGCTTGCTTGGCTGAGGACAGGCCCCAACATCTCTTGCTCTTGACACTGGCATGCAAAGTCGAAATGTCAAATGTAAAGTGCACGAAAGTGATCGCTTCCATGATGCCTCGCAAAGCTGACAAGGATGCACCACCGGCTTTACAATCTCTCAAAATCGAGTAAAGAGACGGCTCCTGCATGGGCATTGTTAAGCCTTCGGAAGCTACAGACTTGCCCAACATCAACATGCTATTTGCGCGCTTGAGACATGTACTGGGAGCTTTGCGGGCCAAATAATCTCCCAGGAGGTCATGACAGGCCTCAGGCGAGGCGGCTTCCTGAAGCTGACGGGTGACAGGGGAAGATTCACTGTCCCAGCTTGCAAAAACTCTACACCACTTGATAAGCGCTCTGCTCAAGTCGGCTTCTCGCTGATCTCTCCAGGAGATCACAGCACGATTTAACACAACTCGCTCGAAGGTGACTGTAACAGCTTTGCGAGCACGTTTGGGCCCAGGCAGCTCATCTGCCTCTAAAGCCTCTTGCAGGAACTCCACCGGAGGGCTTAACCTATCAAACCTGGGAAAAGACAAGAAGTCGTCAGTCGTCACAACAGGCTTGAAGAAGTCGCTCCAAAAACCTTCATCCCAAGGAAACTTCGGAAGCTCGTCACGAAGGCCAAGGTGCGACGAGCGCAAAAGGTTCCTATAACCTTGCGGGTTATGCTCGATGCCACTGAGTACTGCAGGAAGCCCGGGCACAGATTCAGAACTCAAGCCAATACCACCTTCAAAGAAGGCATCAGCAGGCTCTGACTCAACTGCAAGCTCGGATGGCTCCCGATGTGAGCTGATGCACTCCCTGTCGCTTGAGAAGTCAGGATTCGGGTTCCAGGAGACAAGATCGTCTTGCAGAGTCTGCTCTACACTCGCGTCTGGGGCCTCTGACAGAAGCCTGAAGGCACTACCGGCAGTTTCTAAGTCCTCAAGAGAGCCAGGCTGATCCATGGCACCCGTCACAGGACGGGTGTTCCCTCCCCTAAGAACTACCCACCGGCACGCACTACGCCACCCCCCCAGCACAAAGTTGATTCACTTCATGCCGAAGGAAATGGACTTCCCTCCCACCCTTCCCTTGAGAAGAAATGCGGATACGACAAGGTATTCGCAAGACTCAAAGGAAACAAAGTTGGAAAACTGGTGCACTCGGTTTTCAGAGAAAAACCGTTGATTGTTCAAAGGAAATAAAGATTTATCCCTACGCTCCGCTCCGGGACGAAAATCTATCACATACCGAACTCGCTCCACTCGCCCTATGTTTTGTGCAGTGGCGGAAATCGCAGATGTAAGATCTGAAAGCATTTGGAATCTCGGTTTAATCAAGGCCCAAACAGCGACTGCCACAGCACAGAAACATAGGTGGAGGAATCGCCATGCACGCCCCACAATTAAGTGAGACGAACACCTATGGAAAAGAGGGTGCAAGCATTCAGATTTCAGAAATCGTTCAGGCGCTCTGATCAGAGCTCAACGCGGCAGCTTCCAAAGCAGCTTGGCATCGGCTGGGAAAAGCCGTACATCATGACGTAGATCGAAGAAATCAGCGACTGTGAAGCGGTATCTGAAGTCGGGATTCCATGGTGCAAGCAAAGGGCCGGCACCATCCCACCTGGACAGGAAATCAGCGTCAATGTTACGCTCACCCGCGATGTGTTGCACATCCAGACTGATCCCCATGCGAGTGCTGATCATCGCCACCGGTTGGGTAAAGAAACAAAGAGGCGACTTCGTCGTCAGAAGCTTCGCACAGATAGACTCCGCACCAGAATTGTCGCAGAAAGATGGAACGCAAACTCTCATACGCCCGCCTGGGCACAGGTGCCCAAAGAGAAGCATAAGGCCCACTTGAGCCAATGTTTCCCAGCATGAGATGTCTTTCTGCGATTCAGAATGTAGCGGAAGTTCCAAGTACTTGAAGTCGGCCAGATCGTAACGCTCGGAGAACCACAAGGAATCCGAGCCCGGCAACGTGATGAAGCCGCCAATGCCGATCGAAGTACCCTGAGCACAAGCGTCAGCAGCCATGGTAGCATCAAGAGAGCGCTGAGGAAGCATCAAACATTCGTGAAACTGATGTGAGCCGCACCAATCAAACCAGAATTGCAAAAGGCGCCTGCTCAGCACAGATAAGCGCCGAAAGCGAGATTGAGGATCTGCAATCCTCATCCATACCCGCTTGGAGGTAAGCGGAACTTTGGCCAAATCCGATTTCTTCCACAGTTCGATGTGCCGAGCACTCAGCAGCTTAGAACCCACTGGGATAGCCGTGCCTGCTGGAGTGGAGATGAAAACCATCGCCTCTGACAAGCAAGGAGCCAATGAACTCCACCGAGATGGCTCAATGGAAAAAGACGTCCCCGGCGGCCTCGAAATGTCATCATACAAAGAAGAAAGCCAAGGACGCAGTTCCTTGTGAAGTTGCGTGATCCATTGAAGAAGGCCCAGAGCTTGTTGGATCAGCTTCAGCTCCACACGGCCCGCAACCAGCAGGGGATTCAGCAGGCCGCGCAATTTCTCCCTTTTAGACTGCGGAACCCGAACAGTCCCAGCCCGATAAGATAACTGCCAGCCTATCCAAAGACAGTCCGAACCTAGTTGTAATTTAGGCCACGACAACCTGATACCGAAAGCTGCTGCAAAGGCGAGAAGCAGACAAGCTGAGATGTCCAAGGCACCAGAGGCCATGGCTAATATCAAATCGTCCACGTACATGGACATGAAGTGAGCCAAGAACACCAGAAGATGCCATGTTCGCATAAAGAAGCCGGAAAGACGCTGCCACCAGTAAGCTGAGCAGCTCATGCCGAAAGGCATGACCCGATAGAAATAGGTCTTGCCGTTGCAGGTGATTCCAGATAAACCACGATCCCTCTCCTGCATGAGAATGGACTTGTGCGCCGCCTTAATATCTAAACTGAAAGAGCGAAGCTCGGATACCTGCCCTCGAAGAGGATAGCTGGATTGCAAGTCGCCCAGGCCCGGCAAGTTGTAACGTTCCGGAATGTGGCAAGCAGGGTTCACGCCAGAAATTGTTTCATCCACCGTCAAGCGAGGGTTTTTGTCCGGCACGATCACAACGTTGAGTTTCCCAACGGCAACCTCTGGCCACCTGGAGCGGGCCTCCTCAAGAGTGACCTCCTCCAAGTAGCCGTTATCCAGTTCTTCTTGTATCAAGGATTCCAGAGTTTCTGGATTCTCGCGAGCTCCTTTCCAATTATCTTGGCACTCCAGCAAGGGTTGCTCCTCCGAAGTAGACGCCTCCGGCGCAGGAACAAAAACCCCGCTTCTTGGGATGTCCTTGAAGTAACCAGTAGGAGCGCCCGATTGGAGGCAAGCGAAAAGAGTGTCGTCGGGATCTTCCAAGGCCTCTGACAGTTGCTGAAGTGCATTGAGAGTGTACGGCTGAAAAGGTTGAACGGACCAGTCCACCGGACGGCCCGTCGTGGCCACCAAGAACTCTGAAAAGATGGCCCGAAAGCTTTCAATCTCTCCCTCCGAAAACAATGGAGAGTCCGACTTGGCCAGGACATGTTCGCGCAAGCGAATCGGGGCCTTCAACTCAAAAAGCTTCTGCGTCAGAGCATGCCTGACCTGCTGAAGTCTGTCAACCGTCCCGTTCGGGGGAAAAGACCAGTCGGGGACCGAGTAGATGCCAGCCCCATCTTGATGCGCGAAAGGCATGTCGAAGCGACCTTTAGCAGGGATTAGCTGATATAGCTGCGACAGCTGGACATCCAAAGGATTTTCGCATGTCGAAAAAAGTGGGAGAGCGGCCGATACATACGCCTCCGCGAGCTTCGCGGGGAACTCAGAAGTCTGTTGAGAGGCATAACCTCCGGACTCATCCCGAACCCCAGCAACCGGACGATGAGAGCCCTCAGCATGTGAACAATCCTTGGCCAATCGCTGCATATCCCGAAAAGAGGTAGCGAAAGCCCAGCGTTTCGAGATATCCCAGCCGTAAGCACAAGCCGCTACCACAAGCACATCAGCATTGGCCTTCTGAAGCAGAAGTCGGACCGCTTCTTCTAGCCAAAGCATGCTGTTTGCTGGATTTTCCAGGCTAAAATGCCCGCCAGCCTTGTAGGTGGCGTGCAGAATCTCGACGGCACGCTCCATCAACGTCCGGCTGGCGTCCACCCGCTCTTGTTCAGAAGAAGATAGACCTGGGACCCCTGCCAAATGTTCTGGGGTGCGCAAAGGCTTCGGACCCGGTCGGATAAGCTTGCACCTGGAATACTCCCGGCATGGTGGCGATGCATGAGCCGAGGTCACTGCTCCCGAAAAGCTCAATCGCAAAAGAGGTTCAAAAACCGAATCATCCAGAAGATCGTGCTCCGAAGCCAACATTGTATCCACTGAAAGGACAGAAACTCCAGCTTGCAAGAAAGCAGACGATAGTGGCCGAGCATGACCAGCAAACAGATCCAGAAAAAGATTCCCGCGCACCTTGGAAAGATCAAGAACGGAAGGTGGAGCCGGAAGAATTGCTGCCCCAGACAATTCTGAAGCAGCCGTTTGACAAGAAGAATCTGGCAGTGGAAAGTGTAAATCCCGCAGCTGCTGCACATCACTAGCCGATACTCTCGGCAGTTGGGCCGAAGTATATGCTGTCAGGACCCACCGGTCCCCAGTCCAAGGCTCCGAACAATGTGGTAGAGAGCCGTCGAAAGAGATCCCGGACCTTCGAGTGTTGAAAATGCAACCGCGCAATGTTTGATCAGCCTGAGCGTCCGTGGGAGGGACCCGAGGATGCTCTGGAAATGCTGAATCCGCAACCTGGATCCAGAGACCACCTTTGTCGAACGCCCCCAAGCTGCAAGAGTGATTCAAAGAGCCTGGGGCATTGAAATCCGAATGAAGATGAGCGAATTCGTTGTGCGAAATGCAGAAACTAGACCATGTCCCATCAGGGAAGACTGACTGTAAGAAAAGATTTACATACTCCACCAACTTGGGGTTTTCCAAGGTGAAGCGACAAAGGCCGCCAAGAGAGCCTGAGCGTACCCCGGCGTTGAAGTAGCTAGCATGGTTCCGGCCACCCTCCAGAACTTTTGTCCGAAGCAACTGAGTTGATCCTGGACAGTGCTGTTGCAAAACGGATAGACATGTCTCCCAATCCAAATCTTGCTGAGAGCTGCAATGCCCCAGCTCCGCGGCATCGGATCTGCCTGTCCTGACGTCCGAGGAATCATCCGAGAGTCAGTGAGGCATCGCCTTATGCTGATGCGCCGGGTGCTTGCCCAAGCAAGGTCTGCCGTCAGGGCGCGGTACCGGACACAAATGCTCGAATTTGCAATCCGTGAAGGAACAGCCCTTAGCCGAAGAATAGTCCCGACACAGGAAGCGAGTCTTACCCTTGTCCTCAAACTTCGTGATCCATTTTGCACCAGTTTGACCAGACTGACCGCCAGTAACACCTCGACCTTTGCCGCCGCCCTTCTGCTTGCCTTTGCCCCCAGGAAGCCTTCGAAGACCAGGTGGGATATCAAACTTTTTGGGCACCGCCACCCGAGACTGAAGTAACGAAGCCATATCTCCCCTGATCTCCGTGTACTCTGTCAGAGCATCATCCAAGGACCAGCCATGAAGATTGACCAGATCGGCCATCTGGCACCATAGCTGACGGTCTGCTTGCATGATTTCCTCAGCAAAAGGATTGCGAATGCCCGCCTCGCATTTTTGCGTAGCCAGTTTGATGAACTTGCGCTCAAACTCGCGAAGGCTCGCAAGGTGCGCGCCCTGCAGCATCGCTACAGCCACTGAAACCAAACCCAAGATGCCCGAGAGATAGTTCGCGCCAACTGCTCCAGCTGGTATTTCACGCTGGGGCACGTCGTCGTATATCAGCTCTTCTAACCGAGGCACCTTAGCTGGGCGCCGCAAAGCCAGGGAATCTTGTTGGGCTTGGCTCATCCTGAGTTTCCACGGGATCCACCGCAGCTCTCCTTTTTGAACGACCTTAGCCACATAGGCTAGCAACCTGGCCGACGGATAATTGTCGGGATCTAAGATCTCCCCCGGGTAGCGGGCATGAAACTGTTTCTGAAGAGACATCACACGCTCTCCTGAAAGCTTGGGGGGAAACTGTTCTGACCAGCTTGATGTAGACAACCCCGAAGTGATGTCGTTCTCCTCTTGGCGCTTGCCCTGACGAGCTGCTGACGACTGCTGACGGCAAGTCTCGTAAAGCAGTCGTAGCGAAGAGAGCAGAAGAAGGCGCTGAGCAGTGGAAGGCGGTTCCACGGCGCCCTCGAGCAGATCCTTGAGCGCCTCATCCAAAGCTGAGGAATCAGCCGCAATGCAGCCGAAAAGGCTGACATCAAACCCCGCGAGAATCCCATGATAATCTGGCGGGACTTTGCACTGATCTGCCAAGGCCACCAAAGCTTCGTTCAGCGGCGCAGGCAAAGCTTCTGGTTCGCCATCCGTCATCGCCCTAGCACAATGGCAATCAAAAGAAGCTCGCTACTAACTTGCATGAAATCTGGTGCCGGAGCCGGCCAGCCAAACGATCATAAGAAGCAACTCACACTCGACATCACCGGCCGCGATACAGCCGGGACCGCAAGGCAGCCGACGTACCCTGACGGATTGCCCAAGATACCCTAAGCCACCCGGGCATAACCCGAAGTGAATTTCGATCACAGGACAATAGCTCCAAACCTGCCGCCCGCTGTGGAATCATTTGCCGCAACAACACTTGAACGTACTGCACATTCATGTTTCTCCAGCGCCTTTTCTGACATCCAAAATGGCCGTGGGTCAAAACCCCGTGTTGTCGCGGGCCCCCCCCCCCTCTGTTTCAAACCCTTGTCGCGCCGGCTTGTTTCAAACCCTTGTCGCGCGACATTGCTGGCCACCTCCATAGTAGTAGCAGAAGTAGTCGTAGTAGTAGTAGTAGTAGTAGTAGCAGTCGTAGTGGCGGCGGTAGTAGTAGCAGTAGCAGTAGTGGTGGTAGTAGGAGTAGTAGCAGAAGTCGCAGGAGGAAGAAGTAGCAGTAGCGGCAGCAAGCAGGAGCAGGAGTGCACCAGCTCCAGTAGCATTTGGGCAAAGGGGCATGGGCAAGTGG
The DNA here is from genome assembly GCA_905221615.1 of Symbiodinium sp. CCMP2592. Classification (NCBI taxonomy): domain Eukaryota; class Dinophyceae; order Suessiales; family Symbiodiniaceae; genus Symbiodinium; species Symbiodinium sp. CCMP2592. Next base: position 66,501 of record CAJNDT010001162.1, read on the forward strand.
GAATGGGTGGGTTTGGGACTTGGCGGATTTGGGTTAGTTCGATTCTGGATGGGGAAAGGCTCAAAATGACACCTGCGAGCCTCTCCGGAATGCAAAATAAGTGGCGGCCTTTCCTGATCAGCATCCAGCTGCAGCCTAACGGGTAAGCAGGCACATCTCATAAGCTCGGTGGAACAAGCCCATGGTTCAATCCCCAGAGGTGTCATTTGGCCCTTTCCCCACCCGGAATCGAGATTTTGGGGTGACCAAAAGCTCTGGGCTCTTTGGGGACCCTGCGTGGAGAGTGGATGGACATCCGGTGTTGTGGAGGTGTTGTGGAAGTGTTATAGTATCAAACAACATCATCCAGCTCAGCAAGTATCAGGTTCAGCCACTATCACCCAGTTTCCACCAGTATCAGTCAAAAGGAGCCAGGTTCAGCCAATACCATCCAGCATCAGCCAATGTCAGCCAGGATCGGCCAGCATCAGCCATTCTCAGCCACAGCTTCAGCCAGGATACATCAGCCAGTAGATGTGCAATGCAATATAAGTACTGGAAGTACTTCGTTTCCGACGCTTGGCTGAATTGTGCTGGATTGTAGTATAACATAACTGCTGCGGCACTTTGGTGGCAAACTAGTGGCAGTGGCACATCCCTGCCAGCCCACCAGGGCATCCGCGAACTAGCAGCAGATATCCGATGGCTGGCCACAACACAACACACAACACACTTCTCGCACAAAGGCTGGGTCGTGCCACACCGGTGAGTGAATGATTTACTAATCTGCATTGGCGAATGGATCTCTCGCCAGCAATTTCCACGTGGCAGACTGCTGCAAAAGCCAAGGCGACAGCAGAGAAAGAGTCGCAACCCAGCAAGCAGCAGAAGCTGCTGGCCGGCTGGTCGCGGCAGAGCGCATGAGGAGCAAGTTTCAGGCGGAGAACAGCCAGGCACACAACCAGTGCGGGGACACCGTGGAGGAGCAGATCAAACTTGTGAGCATGAGGGTTTTCAGGGAGTTCAGGGCAAGTAGGCCCCTAAGCCCTACCCCGCACCCAAACCATTTGCCGTGATACCAGGTCTGTCCACAATCCACTGCAGTATCAGCCACTACACAGCGAGCATGTGCTACAATCCAGCCAGCGACTAATTTCCCGTCACTTCTTTGATGTGGCGGGTGGGTCGTGCTGCTTTCTGCACTTGCCCAGTGCCATGTTGGAACAAATGTGGAGGGTCCTGCGAAGGGAAATTTCTGTAGGAGTTGGAGTTTTTGCAATTGTGGGAACAGCCTAATGGGCAAGAAGATGGCCTCAGAAACCCTTGTGGCAGGGCGCCAAGTTCGAACCCCAGCAGGGTCAGATTCTGCCGCTCCCCAGCCCGGAATCGGAATATCCGGAACACTAAAATGCCTGGCTCAAACTGCTGCAAAACCAATTCGGAACTGGTTTGTCAAAGGTTGTTCTTTCTTTGTGTGTGCCTTCTTTGAAGCTTCTGCTTTTTTTCAGAGCCAGGATCGAAACTCCAGGGCACGAAGGCACGAGAGATGGCACAAGGGCTCCTGGTTGGTGAGGGCATGAGGGCATCAGTGCAGGGTCACAGCAGCTGAGTTGCTGTAGCAGTGTTGAGTTGCCACAGCACTTGAGTTGAGAACATCATTGCCCTTTTGCACCGAACCAGAACCACAAGGTTTAGATCCACAGGGCTTTTTCGACAGAGTTGGCTTCTAAAGACGTTTACAGACTTTTAAAAACTTTCAAATGCAAGAAAAAACATTCTAAAAACTTTTAGAAGACTTTAAAAGACTTTTAGAAACTTTTAGAAGACTTTTGCAAACTTTAAAAGACTTTTCAAAACTTTAAAAGGCTTTTAAAATATTTAAAAGACTTTTAAAAACATTAAAATACATTTAAAAGCTTTAAAAGGCTTTTAAAATATTTAAAAGACTTTTAAAAACATTAAAATACATTTAAAAGCTTTAAAAAGACTTTAAAAGACTTTTAAACGCTTTTAAAAGCTTTTACAAACTTTAAAAAGAATTTGAAAGACTTTTAAAGACTTTAAACAACTTTTAAAATTTTTTAAAAACTTTAAAACACACAAAAAAATACATTTTTTAATGTTTTTTCCGAGAAGACGAGGATGAAGAAGACCTGGCACAGGGTTTACAGTTTCAGGGTCTTTAGGGTTTGGGGTTGGAAGGCAGAGTGCCATAGTATTAGGGGTTTGAGGGTAATGAAAGGGTTAGGGTTAGAGTTTCAGGGTCTTTATTATATTTAGGGTTTGGGGTTAGAGGCAGAGTGCCATAGTATAGGGGTTTGAGGGTAATGAAAGGGTTAGGGTTAGAGTTTCATAGGTCTTTATTATAGGTTTGAGGGTAATGAAAGGGTGGGTAGTTAGAAGGGTTTCAGAGTTCCATAGTATTAGGGGTTTGAGGGTAATGAAAGGGTTAGGGTTAGAGTTTCAGGGTCTTTATTATATTTAGGGTTTGGGGTTAGAAGGCAGAGTGCCATAGTGTTAGGGTTTGAGGGTAATGAAAGGGTTAGGGTTAGAGTTTCAGGGTCTTTAGTATTTAGGGTTTGGGGTTAGAAGGCAGAGTGCCATAGTATTAGGGGTGAGGGTAATGAAAAAGGGTTAGGGTTAGAGGTTTTTTTTTTTCAAGGTCTTTAGTATATTTAGGGTTTGGGGTTAGAAGGCAGAGTGCCATAGTATTAGGGGTTTGAGGGTAATGAAAGGGTTAGGGTTAGAGTTTCAGGGTCTTTAGTATTTAGGGTTTGGGGTTAGCAGGCAGAGTGCCATAGTGTTAGGGGTTGAGGGTAATGAAAGGGTTAGGGTTAGAGTTTCAGGGTCTTTAGTATATTTAGGGTTTGGGGTTAGAAGGCAGAGTGCCATAGTATTAGGGGTTTGAGGGTAATGAAAGGGTTAGGGTTAGAGTTTCAAGGTCTTTAGTATATTTAGGGTTTGGGGTTAGAAGGCAGAGTGCCATAGTGTTAGGGTTTGAGGGTAATGAAAGGGTTAGGGTTAGAGTTTCAGGGTCTTTAGTATTTAGGGTTTGGAGCTAGAAGGCAGAGTGCCATAGTTTTAGGGTTTGATAGTATTAGGGATGCACAAATCACGTGAAGTGGCTACGAACTGCTGGATGTTGCGCTTTTCTGCGTTGACCACACGGTCAAGCGAATCACGTGCAGGCGAAGCAGGGTACAGCTGGGTGACGCGACAACGTCTGGCACTCTGCCTTCCCAGCTGCTGGCACTCTGCCTTCCCGCCTCAAGATCCATTAATTATTGCCACCCCAACTTTGCACTCAGCTGGTCGGTCAAAGGTATTGCTCCAGCATCAAGGTCAGGAAGTTCCCCCGGACCACCGAGACGGATGGCAACAAGTGAGAGGTGTTTCATCTGAAGGACAAACTGCCGTTGTTGTTCATCTTCGTCGTTCCAAACATAAACAAAATCACAAACGAGAGAAACGCGCGGCAACTCCAGCGGTTCTTCTCCTTCACCCACCTGATAACACTTCGGGAAGGGGCCTTCGTACCGTCGAAGAAGCCTGAGGCCTCCTGTAATGCGGGAGCCAATACGTGGCCAGTAACGCAGGTAGCGAACCATGATTTCCCAAGGCACGTCGTCATAAACTTCCTTCCATCTCTCAGCTGGTCTCCACTGGACAGGCGCTTTGGCCAATTTTTCGCAAGCGGTTTTGATCAAGATTGGGGAGAGCTCGCCTCTGAAGAAACACTCTCCTCGTTCGATCGGGGCGAAATGCATTGCTCTGGACGGCTACTGTTCAGTCACAAGCACGCACGGCTTCAAACCACATGTGCTAGTTTGTGCGGCTTCCGGGTTGTGGCACTCGAAATGATTGTCCATGTGCTTGCACGTGACAAATTCCACATGTGTGAAAATGCGAACATGCTTTCGCAATCCGTCTTCCCCAAGCAGAAACACACAGTCTCTCGGACGCATTCCAATCTAGCAGGACCCGCTGCCATCAATGCAAGCACACAGACAGACACACAACTTTTCTTTGCAGCGCAGGATGAATCCTCTAGTTGTTGCCAGGCCTCCTGGTCGGGCCACAACAGGGCCTATGGTCAATGACGTGTTGTCTGGCCTGCGCTTCTGTCATCTTGGAAGCCACACGTCCCCAGTGATAGGGTACGAGGTGGCTCCACTCGCCTTCAATGCCAGACACACATGGGTTCATGTAATGTGACACAACACACAGCAGATCAGGCAACCACATCGAAGCTATAACAAATGTTCCGAATCTTTCCAAGAGACCGCCGTCTGTCACACGAACTCGGAGAAACCATTTTGCTTTGTCAGTGCCACCAGGATTCGGGTCGTACTTCATCTCACCAGCGATCTTGGGACACTCCGGGCATTGAACAGGTGTCCATACCCCTTGGTAGTCAACACGGTTCGGCCGCCGCTGATGTTGGGGGCCACGGACTGCAACCTCCCGTGGCTCGAGTGCTGGGATAGGCACTGCAGGCACCTCCGGCATCTCAGCAGGAGGGGCTGGCACTCTGCCTTCCTCGGGCTCCACGTGATCATCAGGCTCTGGGACAGGGATTGCAGCAGGCACCTCCGGCATCTCAGCAGGAGGGGCTGGCACTCTGCCTTCCTCGGGCTCCACGTGATCATCAGGCTCTGGGACAGGGATTGCAGCAGGCACCTCCGGCATCTCAGCAGGAGGGGCTGGCACTCTGCCTTCCGCGGCCTCCACGTGATTATCAGGCTCCGGCTCCACCGGCACCTCAGCAGGAGGTGCTGGCACTCTGCCTTCTGCTCCCTCTTGACCACTTTCATCAGGAGGCGCGGGTTGCTTCCTGGGCAACATACGTGGGCGACAAATCTTTCTCTTGGCTTTCCGTTTGGCCTGTGGCTTGGCCTTTGCTTTGGTCTTTGCTTTGGCCTTGCCCTTTGCCTTGGCCTTTGCTTGCTGCGTCTTGATGGCCTGCCAGGTTTGATGCACCCTTTTGATTCTGCGTTTTCTGACTGCGTCTGAGACCATTTTAAATTCCTGTTTGTCCTCAGCAAGCAGGTCGTCAAGAACCAGCTCATCAACAAAGTCCCCCATGATAATGTCATCCTCATCCTCATCCTCTGTTGAATCTTTGGCTGTCGAATACATAGCCTCAATTTTGCGCATGAAATCCTCATCTTCCGGAAGGTGATGAGAAGCGATCAGGCTCATGAGCTTTGGACGGCGCATTCGTTGCAGCTCCTTTCGCTTTTTTTCGTCTACGTTTCCAGTCTGGGAGATCACATGCTCGGCGAGATTCTGGCAGTCTGCGAGAGTCCGACATGCTTGTGACATTTCCCTCAGTCGAGTCAGCAAAAACAAGCACAGCAAAACTTATATAAGTTTATTGTACTATTTACTGTATGGGTCGACAGTTGACAGAATCCTAAATGAAAACATGTCACTTGGGATGCTGCAACATATAGGATAGAAGTGACACTGAGCTTGTAGCACAACGACGGAGGCAAATGAAGCCATTCCAGAAGACTGCCTCTGTTTCGATGACTTCCCAATACTGGGGCTCATACAAATGAATCCAGCAGGCCTTGACGCTGGAACCATCCGGGCACTCTGCCTTCAAAACAAAATATATCTCTCCTGTCGACTGGTCCTCATGCTGGACCACTGGCCACATGAGAGCAGCCCAGGTTTTTGCCCCAAGAGAGAGATAGCATGTCAAATCCAAGACATGGTTCAAGATCTTCAAAGGGGCTGCAAGGCTGCTAAACTTCCCAGCACGCAAGGGAACATGCTGAGATGCCAGTCTTGCATCATTGTAGTGAATTAGCCATGACCACGCAGCTGATGCTCGTTCGAGTGTCTCTTCTGACAGGGTGTTCCATGTCTTGTCGCCGACAATCTCGGTATACTGTGACGGCAGCTTGTGGACACATCCTCTGAAGCACAACTTTTGGCGCTTCCTGTCCACATTCCAAAACTCCCTTTCAAAATATTCCCGTTTGACTTTTGCCGGATGCCTGATTGAACGGCTTTCAAAGACGTTTGAATTCTCGATCACAGTTTGAATCGTGGAGTATGTTTGCTTGCGGGTTTTGTTCAACAAAGAATCATTACGAATCTTGTTGTGCACATCTTCCACAATCTTGTTGTCTGGCAGCGTCTGCACCAGAACACTCAGCAGGTGGGTTGCAGGGCATGCTGGTACCGATATTGTTACAGTCCTTTGAGCTGGCACTCTGCCCTCTTGCCCGTCTAACAAAATGTCACCAACTCCGGCACCGTCATCTGCTTCTTCAGGCACAGAATCCTCCATCTCCCCGTCCTGCTCTGTGTCAACATCATCCACGACAATGTCTTCTGACCCCGGAGGCGCCACTTCATATCCCTGTGCCTCCAATGTGTCCAGAAAAAGTCTCGAAGGATGGCTGATTCCAACTTGCAGGTCTGTGAAGAGTTGCCGGGCATGAACACTTGGAGTGGACCGTGCCAATGTCGACTCCAACCTCAAGAGTGATGTGTGATGGCCCTTTGCCTTCAAAGCCGTGATCGTCCGAATTTCTGCATCAGGTGACAGCAATCCCGCATAGGCATCTGGTGGAAGTGAAAAAAGACTGCAAGTCCAGACCCTGTTCATCAGCAAATGCAAGCTCAACATCATGATTTTTTCTGCGGGCTCGTGTAAATCAGTATCCAGATGCTCCTTCCACAACTCGGTCTTCTGCAGGTTGGAGACAATCTGCAACAAATGTTTGTCTGCTTTCCAGGCATCATTCACTGTCATCAACTCGGCATAACCTCGACCATCCTGCGGCGATTTAACGTTTTTTACTTGTTTCCCATACCATGTCCACAACGGTTCGGTCACTTTGTACAATATCTTGGAGTGATCGAAAAGGTCTTCTGTCATGAGATAGTATGCCAACTTGAAGCCCCCCATGCTGGCTTTCAACAAGCTGAGTTCTTTCCGTGGATCAGTGGCACGACCAGCCTGTGACAGCTTTTGCAAATCACCCAGTGCATCTTCCTGCCTCTCACCATTGTCAGAGTCCGGCACTCTGCCTTCGGACTCTGGCACTCTGCCTTCGAAGAGCTCCTTGCCCGATTGTGTATTCGCCGAGTTGGAATACAGGCTGAGTCTTTCCCTTGAGCAAGGGCTGAAAGATTGATCTTCACCGAAATGATCAGCCAGCAGCATTTTGAGGACATGAAACTCATGAAGTTGCTCACAACATAGCTGGTTCCAGCTGAACCATCTGGAGGATTTCACCAAGCTGCCCTTCTTCATGAAGGATTCGACATTTGCAAGCATATGTTCAATCTCATGCTCGTCACCGGATAGCTGCCTGTCTAAGTCATAGGCAATCTTATCTCGAAAAGCGTCCCACAACAAGCTTCTGCTCGGTGATGTGCAGGAAACAAAACTCGCCAGCATTTCCTTCTTCTGCTGGTAGAAACCACCACTTCCAAAGGGTTTATAATTCAGGGCAAAGATGTAAGAGGAGTGAAGTTGTGCTTTCAGGAAGAGTCCTTTGAGGCATCTCGACATGCTGTTTTTGAAATCTCGAATGGCCCTGTGAATCTTGTCACATTTCACATGAATCATGTTTTCACGCATAGCATAGGCCATGCCAGCAAGTCCGATGCTGCCCTGGTCAAGGCCCAAGACCAGCAGTGGAATGTTCAGCCACCACTTCTCTGACTCTGGCAAGACGGGGAGCACATTTGTGATCTCTCCATCCTCAGACATTGTCTTCAGAAAGGAGACATGAGGAAAAGCTGGTGGCACTCTGCCTTCTGGCACTCTGCCTTCTGGCACTCTGCCTTCAGCCGGATCCGGATTGTCCCTCAACCACTGAAAACAGCGGTCAATGTCATTGTCTTCTTTTCCAACTTGGAAAACCACCCTGCTTTCATATCTTTTCACAGGCCTCTGCCCAAGAGAGGGGGCGATCTTGAAAGAGCCCAAATCCATTCGCCCTCTGTGCAAAATCCAGATTTGGTGACTGATCGCTTGAAGCTGCCTGAATGCAGCAATCCTTTCCAGCTTCTTTCGCTTTGATATGTGAAGAAGCAGGTCGTCGTCAAACCGGTCTTGTGGAGAAACTTGTCCAGTCTTCATCACTTGCATGGGTGCAAACACTGCAGCAGAAATCTCATTCGCCCAAGCCACTGTCACAAGACAATCGCTGGTGCTGTGAGTAGACCCATCGGCGATGAAGTTGATTTGTCGACAGTGCTGCATAGCAGTGATAGCTCTCTCCTGGTACAACCGATTGATTCGAAGCTGCCACTCGTCACAGCTGGACTCAGGCACACCTGAGCTGGCAAGTCAAAGAGCGATCGATTCGTTCGCTGCAATCGTTGAGATACAAAAGTACAACTTGGACTTCAACACTATGCGCAAGCAACACCATTCTTCGGCCTCCCATGGAAGAGCTTGGGTCACCGAGGCTACGTCATTTTCGGGAGGGGCCACCTGGCACGTTAGCGCATGTGTCCAGATGTCATAGCCAGATGCCCGCTGGCCGTTGGCCCCAACCCCCCCCTAGACTGCGGGACCCCAGTGCCCTTGCCCTCGCTCCACACCCGGCCAACAGTGTGTCGGTAGCTGCCAAAATTGGCGGGCATGCAGCTGCCGCTTGGTAGAGCAACATACACCAAACCCCATTCTGAACATGTTGGCACTCGTGACAAACACAACCGAACAGCAAGCCGAGCAAGGTTCTCTGCTCAATAAGACAACCATGTCCCAAGAACGGACGGCCTCCCTTCTTTGTTCGGAACCTGGAAGTCTGGCCCGGACAACACGATCCGAGGTCGCAGAAAATCCAGCTAGGTAAGGCAACCTTGAGGAGGTTCGACTGACACTCTAATTACTGTACTTCTGCTCGATATTTGGCCTCCCATGTTGCAAAGGGGGACACTCGGGTGCCGAGCTCGGACCCAGCCAGCACGTTAGCCCATGTGTCTGGCTGTCATCACCAGGTGTCCGCTCTGGTGGTTGGCCCCAAGTCCTCGATCGGTTCCTTCTTCCGCGGTCCGCCAGAGCGACCCCATGCCCGGCCATCGGCCTGCAAGCGCGGCTGGTGAATCAAAACTGGACACACCGCGACTTGTTGGTAAGGTTGGTGTGACAAAGAATTCACTATAATCTTAAACAACTGGCTAACAAAACAACATTCTACTATGAATGAGACGGAGGAACACACCAGCTCAACAACACAGCCATGTCCCAAGAACGGCCTCCCTTCTTTGTCCGGTATTGCTTCCGGTGACTTGCATGACGGCTTCGATGTCACCAGGTCACAGCCCCAGCCGGCGCATTAGCCCATGTGCCCGGCTGTCATCTACCCCCTGCCCCTGGGATAGGTTGGCCTCAAGGCTGTGACACAGGCAAACCGAACGCCTCACACATGGCCAATTGTGTGGGGAGCAACCCTGGTGGGGCAGGGGTTTACTCCTTAGGTAAGGCAACACCGAAGAGGTTCGACTGGCACTCTGCCTCGGCACTCTGCCTCTGTCGTCGATCCAAGAGAACAGAAAGCATGTGCTCAGCAGAAAGAGATATAGCCTAATCATGGGTTAGCGGCCTCCCCCATTTGCTGAAATCCACCCCACTCGGCCAAGGTGGGTCGCCATGCTCACAGGGAATGAATTAAGATGACAGCGCTGTGCCGTATCCCGTCGCAGCTGTTGCTCAGCAGGCCATTTGGCACACCTGCGATGTAACAGATCCCGGAGACTTGGTTTGCTTCGGCGTAAACATCGCCCGCAACGCGCCGATAGAAACAAACCAGCACCGGGGGGGTACGGACGCACCGGCCCCCCATTTAAGCCACCCCCAGCAGGCGCATTAGCGCATCGCCCTGCTGTCATACCCCTCGGGCTGTAGGGGAGTTGGCCCCAAGGGTGGCCGCCACGAGGCCACGCAGGCGTCAGTGGCCAAGCTTTCAGCTCCGGATGGATCTCTGCCCCCAACACGGCCAACAAGATGGAACCTGGCAGGTCTCTAGGGCCCCCTCGGCCAGCCCGCTGCTCAGGTTTAGGTCGGGCAAGCGAATCGACAAGGACGTTTATGATCAAAAGCAAGCACAGCAAACCACTAAAACCTACTAAAAAACCCTTAGAAGTTTTACTGGCACTCTGCCTTTGGCACTCTGCCTTTCATAAATTTGATCACAACCTGACACTTAATGACTACTCACTCGATTCGGCCTTCCATGTTGCGCACTCGGTCGATCAACAGTTCAAGAGCCTCCCCTGCTGCCACCGAGTGGGTCATCATCTCGCACTGACTACTGGCTAGCCAGAGCGTGCAGAGACATAAATGGGGGCTCCCAGCAGGCACGTTAGCCCATGTGTCCTGCTGTCATAGGGATCTGGTCAGCAGATCCCCGTTGGCCTCAAGAGCCCGAAAATCCCAAACAGCGGCCCGCCACACCCGGCTAACGGTGTGAACTACAAGCTGCCCTGCACTAGCGAACCCTCAAGGAAGTGACCCCGGCTAATGGTGTGCGACTATAAGTTGCCCTGCACTACGTTCTTCCCTCAGAGCCCTGTGCGAGACACAGCGAGGCCTGGGTAGCGGCCACACACATGCCTCCACATGCCGGCAAGCGAATCGACAAGGATTTTCTGATCAACAGCAAGCGCAGCAAACCACTAAACCCTGAACCCTTAGAAGTTTTACTGGCACTCTGCCTTTCATAAATATTAAATGCACAACCTGACTTAAGCATCCCTTTCTGTAACGGCCTCCCCGGCGTCGTTGCAAAGACGAACGTGCTCTGACAGTCATGCGGACCGGAGACTTAGGCCACCCCCATTCGGCCGAGATATGGGGTCACCCCGCTCTGCCATGGGGATATCAGGCGAAGGGTCTCAACGACCACTAGCAGCTGCAAGCATTTGCCCGCGCTATGCTTATGTCGCCCTCTGCTCGCAAAGAAGCAGCAAGTCGTGGTCGTCGTGGTGCCATCCCAGAGTTCGCAGCGGATACTTCTGCCCCCGACATTACCTTCTGCTGGACTTGGCCAACAGCTTGGCGCAAGAGCCGAACGTCGGGTCGGCCATGGCAAGAGCGGTAGTCGAATTTAGTTCGACTGTGGCGCGGGTACGTGGCATCAAATTAATGTGTGACAAAGAATTCACTAATCTTAAACAACTGGTTAACAAAACAACATTCTACTCCATATCAAATCACCAAGGAACCATGCAGGTCGCTGCGTTCGTCCTGGTTCTTGAGAATGAGGGCTTGTCGCAAAGAGGTCCCACTTTTTGCAGCGCCCTCTCGCAACTTCCAGATGCTTTTGATGTCCACAGTCTTTTTCAATGGAACACGCTTGCCCAGAAGTGCCCTGCGAGACGTCACAGGCACACCAGCATCATGTACACTCAAGTAGTGCCCAATGACATACCCCTGGAGGCCGGCTGACAATGTCTCGGACAGACACTCATGTATGTGCATGAAGGCATTCAAGACTGTCTTGGCAAATCCATGAGCCTGCCCCGACGGTTGAAGCGCTCTGTGTTTTTTTGCCATGGTTGCAAATGCGATGATGTCGTAGATGCTAGTTTCAACCTCCTCCCAATCTCGTGGCACTCTGCCTTCAGATTCATCTCGGAGAGATGAAGACAGCGTCCTTGCATTGAACCTAGATTCCCAAAGCTGCCGCAAAGATCGGGACGTGTTGCCTGCCAGCGACTTCATCATCCAAGCGGCAAAGCCTGACACCAACCCAGCTGATTGAAGAAACCATGACACTCTGCCTTCATCCAACTGCATGACCCGAGGCTCATCACTGATAGTTTCACACACACGTACCATAGCATCCTTCAGTTTGTTCTTGTACCATTCCCTGTGGGCGTCTGTCCTTGTGTCGAAGGATGCTTGCAACATGAATCGGGCCAAGGCTGTGGAAGATGCCACATCCTCCTGCACAGCATCAGAGTTTGGCACTCTGCCTTTTTGACTTTGCACATGTGACCCCCAGTTCGCAGCCAAGGGGGTCTTCCTGAGAAGATCACTGAAGAAGTTGTACCATTTTTGGTACTGTCGACGTTCTGAGCCGTTCCTGTTGCTCTCATCGAAAAACAAGTCCAGACGCCACCACAGTTCGCCCTGTGAGAGCCAAGCTGCTCTCGCTGGCAGTTTTGCATCATTTTCCCAGTTAAGCAATTGCCCATCACGGAGCAATAGCATGACCCACAGTTTCAGAAGCATCACCGAAATCCTCCAAAGCAACACTGTACTTGAATCTTACTAAATACTGACACACACCTGCACTTGTGTAACAAGCCCCAGTTCACAACACGTTGAAATCTTAAGAAATCAGCCCAAAGACTCACGATGACATGTCAGCAGCCACATCATGTCACTCGAGCTTGAGACAGGAAACTATCGCAGATGGCACTGAACTGACAACCACATGGAATGATTAACACAGGCCACCGATGCCTGCAACTGGAGGTCGAGACACCAGCCAGGTCATTGCCACCTGCACGACAGCAGCATACGAACTGAGACAATACCGACAAACACATCTGATCACGGAGTGACTGCAGCTCTCTACATTTTCATTGCACAGCTGCACCAGCTCGGATCACTCAGATCCTTCCACGAGGCGGCGATGATTTTCATCGGCACCTAATGGAGGGACCGGACGGGGTCCAGGGCTCAACCCAGTCCCAACATTGGAAAGCAGAATACCA
>CAJNDT010001163.1:0-40000 GCA_905221615.1 Symbiodinium sp. CCMP2592
TATCTCCTGAAGGGGAGTGTACAAGCGGGTGGAACTTGCACAAGTGTCCTTCATGTACAGTACTGGAGGATTTGGATTTGTGATGCGCAGATCCAAGATATCCTCCAACGACCACTCCTGCGGAATTCTTCGTGGAGTGGTGCAGTTTTGACACGAAGTCTAACTTGCTCTCTTCATAGTACACGTTTTGTGTGGCTTTGCCATAAAAGGAGCACACATGATCGTGCGGCGCCACATGTACAGCTTCGGCGCTAGAGCGAATGACCCTGCCCAACGTGAGGATGCCGACCAGGCCTTCGGCCGTGGTCCCGTGTCCCCAAAGATAATAGCAGTTGGTCTGCTCTTCAGGTCCTGGCATATGTGCCACTGGAAACTCCCAAACATGCAATGCTTCTTGGGGCATGGCATACGCCTTGGCATCATGCTGAAAAATTGCCTTATATGGTATCTTGCTGGCCAAAATGGACCGGGCAAGAGTGACAATCTCCCGTTGGCCAATAGGAATCACAGGCAGAAAAGGTCGGTCTGCCTGGCCAAATCGGGTCAACAAAAATTTCAGCACATCCTCAACATCCTCTTTGAGGATTTTGGAAACTGGCAATGAACGTTGCCGAGTAAAAGTGATGCGATCAGTGAATCTTCGCATATGAGAATGTGGGATAATAGGCCACGTATGCAAGCCTTCAGTTGTGAGAAAATTCTCATGATAATGCAAAACAAAGAACATATACGCCAAGAGAGAACTCATTCCCTCCTCATAGAAATCGACCTTTGGCTCGAGCTGTGATTTGCTCTCGCAGTTGTTCATAGCTGCTGCGATGAGCAGCATGAAATAGCTGTTCCTCATCAACAGAAATCAAACCGGATTGAGCAGGAGGAACTGGGCTCTTTGGAGCCGGATTCTTGGGAGGTGTCTTGGGCGACGTGTTCTTGTGAAACTCCGGTGAGGCAGCTGCCGCGACAGGCTCCTTGTTCTCCAAAATCGGGCCTGTCTCCGGTTTGCTTTGTGCATTGCCGGGAGCTCTAAAAGCTTGAGCAGCCTGATGTAATGCATCAGTAGCTGCTTGAGAATGCGAAGCAGGAGCTCGAACTCTGGGTGTTACTGGCCTTTGGCTCAGATTCCCAGCAGGAACACTAGGTACCCATTGCCCCGGCGGTCGCTGTGGACTGTTGCTGGGCCCTTTGTTTTCATGAGGCCGAGAACGGACAGAAGCCGGCTCAATAGATCTCGGTCTAGGCCGGGGTGGCATGTTTTCTAAGCTGGCCGAACGAAAAGGTGGGCGCATCGGAGGAACAGCACTGACCGACCTTGTTGGTGGCCGAGTAGGAGGCTGAGGGGGAGGCAGAACTGGTCGAACTGGGGCCGCGGGAGGTCCCTCAGGGTGACGTTCATGCCGATGATGTCGACGCCGTCGTCGTCTCGAGCGACTGCGATCATGACGCTCACGGCTGGGGTGAGTAGACTTGGCCGGCTCCCCCGGTGTGAGTTGAATTGGAAGCGGAGCTCGAGGTGGTGGGTGTACCGAAACCGACCGAGCTCTGCTAGCTTCCTGAGGAGTCGAAAGAATTGTAACCGGAGGTTGCGGTCCGCTTGAAGTCTGCACTCCAGGGGGTCCTCCGTAGAAGTGAAAATGGTATTGCTGGGCCATGGCTCTGGGTTGAAATATTCCTCCAACAGGCCGATATCCAGCTGAAAACCAATGCAGCTATGGTACTGAATCAGTAGCTCACGTGCACATTTAGGGACAAAAACATTGCAAAGAGGCAGCGAAACTCTCAATCGACAGACTTATTTGCTGACTTCATTGCAACGCATTCACAGGAAAACCTGCCTGTACATACAGTTGCTTGAGTCTGCGAAGTTGTCCCGGTCTTGACTCGGGGGGCCAGGAGTACTGGCGAATCAAAGATGCTCGAGAAAAGTATCCCGAGGCTGCCAGCTGCCACGATCCAGCGCTGTTGGGCGAGCGGATCTGCCATGGTTGCTCCGGGAGATTAAAAGTTGCTGAGCGAGTCTTGGCGCAAATGGTAAAACCCAACCATTGATGGTCTGACACAGTTTCCAACTGAATCCCATCATAAAAGTTAGGATCGCAGAATCTCCGGAGTTGGGACGACAGTAGAATTTTCTGAGGTCCCAGAATCAGTCTGTTATCGACGTAACGGAGAAACAAGAAAGACGATTGGATGGCCGTCGGCAAAGATTGCAAAAACTGCCGTTCGGCCAGGAGTACAGGAAGTCCGGAGAGGATCGGCGATATTTGATTGCCTATACACGTCCCCTCCACTTGCTGCCTGCACTTTCCAGCAGCTGTAAAAACTCCCGTGGCGAAGGATAGACCACAATCAGCGGAACATCAGAAACCCAACACCTCTTTAAGTTTGATTTCGTTCTCCCCCGAGGTTTGCCCGGGTGTCCCGTTTTTGACAACATATCGATCGAGAGGATCGAACAGCCAGAAGTTTGGCAGTATTCTTGGACAATCAAATGCACTGCGTGCATGATGTCTTTTCGGGGAACTGCATTGAAAAATCCCACGAGATCGTCGTTCCATTCGACGTCTTCCTCTTGGCTGGGCTTCGCCCAATAAGCATGAAGAGACCTCCAGAGCTGTGGCATGCTCTGCATGCCTGGGCTGTCAGCAAACAGCGTCTTGACCATTAAGGTTAACGCAATGGAGGTCAGCTCCAATAGCTTGCTGCACAACGAATTGGAATACGAAATGATGGTCCGTCCCTTGGCAAACTGTTTCTTCCGTTTCAGGAACACAGTGCCTTGAGGCAGCGGAGCTGCTTCTTTGAAGGCCCAGGCGTATCTTCTGGACAGATCTCGAGGAACGCGCTTCAAAATGCGCTGTCTCCATTCTTCAGGGGTACCATCAAGAGTACGAAACACAGAGGGATCGTTCCATGTGGTGCTAACTCCTCGAAGGAAGAAGCGAGGACAATAGCACACGACATGATTCGGATGATGATCTTCGTTGTACAGAACAAAATCCGAGTGCAAGGCAGACTTCACCTTCTGTACCAAAGCCCAGTGTAGTCTGTCTGATTGTTCCAGGGCTGCAACATGTTGCTGCCACTGGTGGTCACAAAAGGATTGAAAAATTGGATGCAACGTCGCTGGTAGCTTGTGTCTCTTGAGCCACTGATCAAACAGAGCTCTGGACTTGGCCATCCAGTGATTGCGGCCTGGGAAAAAGGTGCTCGCGGCACTGGCCGATAAGATGCTCGAACAGCCTGGTAGTAGCTTGGTCAGGTTCTCCAAACCTGTGGCTACGTGGCCAGACACGAAGCAATGAGCAGGAAGTTTTCCTGCAAACTGCTCACACGGACAGTGCACCGACTCCAAATCAAAGTCGTGCTCCCACATCGTTTCTTCCCAAGATCGGAAGTTGTGGAGAAATTTCTTGATACTCTGGTGCGGAACTTCACGTAGGCTGTTCTTTGGAACATGAAAAGATGGAAAAAGATACTTGTACCGGAGGATGAGGTCTTTTAACCACTTCTCGCACTCCTTGGAAAACGAAGGAGACGCAGTTGGCAGGACTCCCAAAGGTCGGGAAGTCCGTGGCCAGTGCATCTTCTTGCGAAACTTGGCTACACCTTTGAGTATTCCTTGCACCCTGTTGCGATGAGGGTTTTCGATATTGCGACTGAGTTTGATGAGGGCATACACTTCCTCGTCAGCCGTCTTGTTGGATCGGAGCAGCTTCGCTGTTTCAAAGGATGCTCGGGTTCTCGATGCCAGCTTAAACAGAAGCCCCCAGGCTAACTCCCGAGAGTCATGAATGAAGAATTTCGAACTGCGACCAAACATGCGCTTTCGCAGTTTGCGCCAAAGTCGGAGGCCAAAGGTGCAATACAATGACCCTCTGCGTTTGGACGAAATTCGGAAACCGAGAGCGGTCTTCTTAATGAGAGACATTGCTCTGGGATAATTCAAAGGTGCCTGCCATTGAGCAATGAGTTCGTGCTCAACAGTCCAAGCTCGCTGGTAGCTGTCACAAAATTCTAGCGGAACAAGCACAAACTGGAAAAGGTTGTGTTGGGATGCCCAATATCTCAGGGACAATTCTGCATCCACAAATTCGGTTCTTTGAAGTCTTCTGTAGACTGCCATGCGGTTCAAATGCCGCTTGGCTGCACCGACAGCAGTGCTTCCCACATACAGAAGTGATGAGGGCTGACGGTAGCCCGAACGAAATCGACCCATGTCGACATCAACTTGAAAAATGCAATATACAGTGTTCGGCTTCTCAAACAGAGAAAAATGCAGAGTATCTGGATCCACTCCGAACTGCTGCAATCTCCGAACAATCTTGAATCTGTGTGAATCATCCTGGCTGGGTGCATTGAGGTAAAACAACAACACCAACGACATCAATGTATGCACCCAAATCAGCGGAGTCTTGGGTATTCCATCGCCAAACTCCAACATGAAAGCTGCTGCTGTACCAAGCGTGCACACTGCTGAAGCAAGCCTCTTACGGACCTGAATCGGCTGATGTTGCACCGTTTTTGCTTGGGTAGCTAGTCAAGCTGATTCAAACTGACATGCACCAATGAACGAAGACAAATTGGTGAATGACATCTTGCTGGCATGGCTTTTCTTCAAGCCGTACTTGATAGCGAGATCTGCCAGGCTTTGCCGATCAGTGGCTGAATCTTTCAGCACAGAGCAAACATCAGCCACATGTTTCTTAAAAGCTGCAGCTTGACCACGAAACTGGCTCTGATGCTTCTTGAGCCATTTTTCAACAACATCAGGGGAGCTGGAACTCGGAACAGAGTTCGGCGGATTCGGGAGTTCCGCATTCAAAATCTGCTCAGCTGACGGTGAAGGTGAAGCGGTGGGCTTTGGGCCAGTTTTGGCCTGCTTCTTCTCTGGAGTAAGAGCAATCCCAGCTTCCTTCAACTTTCGCTTCGCACGAGCAAGCTGTTCACTCTCAGGCGATTGCTGGCTTGAATCCGCCGGAGGAGGCGAATTGGCTTTGATTGTTGAAACAATTTCGCCAAGCAATGGTTGCATAAATCTCGCAGACTCCCTGTGCTTGTCAGGCGGAGCTGGGCCGTGCATATTTGCTGCCACGGCATCAAGATCAATCCGGTCTTGCCGAGTGTGACGAAGCAGGTTAGTCACAAACACTGCTTCTGAAATCGACCTCACGAATACTAAGCTCTGAAATTCTCCATTGGACAAACAGCGGAGACTGAAGTCATCAAGACCTTTTCTCGTCAGGTCTGAGACACGAAGATCGGCGACATCTTTTCCAGCCAGTCCAGCTTTCGTAGACCAGGGCGTGGATTGGATGTTACGAAAGAACTTCTTGCCAGAAATAGCATTCTTGTCGTAACACTCCCAGTCACTGGTAAAAGACGATGGGATGGCAACATTGGTGCTGGGAACAGACTGTTGAGGGGATTTTTGCCAGTCACGGTTGTTCCAACCCGACGATCCTTTCTTCTCCCAAGACGAACTAGCCCAGGACGACTTGGCCCAATCTTGTTCACGGGTCCACGACATGATCGCAAAAGATTGCTACAGGCTTGTGTCTCGGAGCTGAAATCGTGGTCTGCGGATAGAAAAGCCGTTGGTTCCATCGGATCTGCAAAAATTCAGGACCTGCAATGAAACCTGGCATCAAACCTGACATTAAGTCAGGAGCGGAGAAAACATCGCGACTGAAGTAATCAGATGTCTGCACCATCGGAGCAGCAAATTCAGTCGGACCTGTGAGGACCACGACGGGCCCAAAACAATGTATCCCTGCCTTTATCAGATCCACCCTGGCAGGTACTCGCACGGGCTAACCCCGCCGCAGGTAGCGCGGTAAACGAATACAAGACCAGCTTGTAACTACCTGGGACACACTTAGACATCCATCGCGCAGCCACTAATCAATCTGGTTATCAAGCACAGCTTGATGTATCTCGAAAGCATGAAGCTTCCAGGGGGTCCGGTACCTATCTGGCCTCAAGGCTCATCTTCACTTGATCTCTGACTTTTCCACTGTACAAGGCAAAATCTCCCAGACATGCACATGAAACTGCACTGCACTCCTACTCGCAATCAACAGTTGTGTGGTCACAAGCTGCACGAAAGTGCCCATGCCGACCACTGCATGTACGTTTACCTGTCTCAATATCACGGAGCTTCGTTGGCAGAGGCCGTGAAATGAGACCCTCTGCCCCCTGCAATTTTCTGTAATTCAGCACAACTGTCCAACGTGTTTCAAAAACGGTTCCTCTTGGTAACAGAGGTCCACACACACACACACACACACACACACACACCCACCCACCCACCCACCCACCCACCCACCCACCCCCACACACACACACACACACACACTGACACGCATACGCACACACACACACACACACACACCTGAAATGTATATAACTAAACTGATTGCGTAGATGGAGATATTTAGGGTCTACATATGTCCAAGCTCCTGCTCTTGCATCAAAAGTGAGCGCCCGCAAAACGAAGGACGGGGTTGGCATGAAGGACAACCAGCATAAGAAACAGCGGTAGGTGCCTGAGAAGCTGTTGGCCCCATAGTGTCTTCATACAGTCACCATCTTGTAGGGCCGCTCGCCAATTTGTGTGAGTCCAACCTCATCAAATTTGTGTAGCTTGCTGTAGCAATGGTGCCCTCTTGCATCCTGGTAGTGTTCTCAGCTTGTGCCAGCGAAGGTCAGCCAGCCGCTCTGCGTTTTTTGCTGGGGAGTCCACCAGCCTTTTTATGCCAAAACTAAAACATCTGCACTTTCCTTCGCAGACTCTTGAACGAGTGGAAAGTCGGTTTTGGGGGGATATTGAACCAACCTTCAGCTGAGATCCAGACTGGCAGCCCGTCCAGCCGAGAGGAGGGTATACTCGCCCCACATCCCCCCTACGCTGACAGAGAGATGGCAGCAGTTCAGCAGAAAGTTCCAGAGCTTATCGCCAGGAGAGCAATGTGCAGCCGGTCAGATGCCCTGTGACGATATCAGGCCTTGCCTGGGAATGCTACAAACCAATCTTTTCTCGGTTTCTGTTTTTAAGTAGACCTTGTGCGATTGGAAGTTGCGACCGGGTATACCTCAGCACAGCCCGGCCATCAGGTGACATCCATGGCCAGTTCCATGATCTCATGGAGCTCTTCCGTATAGGGGGCCTCCTCCCAGACACAAATTATCTCTTCCTCGGGGACTATGTCGACCGAGGCTATTTCTCGGTAGAGTGCGCGGCTTTGCTCAACATGTTGTGCCGAATACTGCGTTATAACTGAGAAAGAGAAATGATTAGCTCCCAATTGATTGCTTGATTGTAAAAGGATCGCGACATGTCATATTAGATCGTGTGGAGAGAAGCATAAATTGCTAGCGCCTGTCCCCAATCGGTGTGAATGGTGTGACTGTCTCCCGTCACCGCCCAACGCATCCCGGACTTGCGAAGCGAATTTGCTTGAAATGTCCCGAAACCCAAAACGATAAATTCAAAGCCCAACATCCGTATGTTGTCAGTCCTGGTTGCTGGACTTCGTCAATAAGCTCAGATAGAACTTACAAGCCTGGTCTGAGGTGTCCCTTCTGCTGGCCTACAAGGTCCGGTACCGGGAACGGATCACCATTCTTCGGGGCAACCACGCACCTCGCAAGTGAATGGACGGTTTAAGGGCCGTTTTTGCTCGGGGCTGGCATGCAACAACAGTCAGTGAGTCGAAGCTTCTCCGAGCAAGGAGAGTCGCCAGATCACGCAGATTTACGGCTTCTTCGACGAGTGTGCTCGGAAGTATGGCAGCCAAAGTGTGTGGAACCATGGCTGTATAGATCGGCGCATCTGGGTGGTTCTGACATGTTCTGACGATAGCTCAACAAATGCTTCCCTCTTGCCATCTGGTTGCAAACCTAGAACAGTCCCCGCCGACCCGGGATCTTCTTAACCAAAACCGAAGTTGCCATAGTCATAAGAGAAATAAGTCACACTTGTCTCAGCCATGCTGATATCAGTGATGTCGAAGAACGCTTGAAAGGATGCAACTAAGAAGAAAACTTGATTCGTGAGCCTTGCCCTGAGCATTCCCCTCCTGCGGGTCCAAGTAGAAGGGTGCAGGATCTCGGCCTTCACTGAATGTGCAGTGCAGACTGCGAGGAAGATGTTCACAGACTTGTTCGACTATCTGCCCTTGACTGCCCTGGTCGAGAACCGGATCTTCTCACAGCACGGAGGCTCCAAGTTTGACCATCTTGAGACGTACCAGTGCTTCACTAGAAACCAAAGAAAAGTAGCCCTGCCTCCTTCCTGTAGCCCGTAGCATAAAAGTGCTTGTGCAGGCCTCTCACCGAGCATCGAGAAGCTAGACGATGCCCACTGAGCTGCAGTATTTAGATTGTAGAGGCAAGGATCATGGCCGTTGTTTGTCGAGCCTTTGTGTTACATTGCATCATCCTCCGACCCTGATTAATCAAAGAGCGTCCGCACATGCTTCTGAGGGCATCATTGACAAGCATGTTCAGTCTCTGAAAGATTGTCTCATGTTCCTGACATTAAGGTCAGGAAGCTTGATCGGATACAGGAGGTGCCGCACGAGGGCGCCATGTGCGACCTCCTGTGGAGCATCTTGGCTTGTGGAAGCATCGCGCAGCTCCTTCCAGATTCTACACGGACGGAGAACAGACACAAGACTGCCAGTGGTTCATGTGGTAGTTTAGGGTCCCATGCATTCCTGCGGTGCTCAAGTTTTCGATCCGATCCGTTTCTCTGCACAGCGACTCTGAGGTGATCCTGACGATCGTCTGGGCTGGGGCGTGAGTCCTCGAGGCAAGTGGATGTTAGAAGCGCAGACTTCGCTGACGGCTGCTTACTTCGCTTTTGTTCTTGGAGTTCTTAGTTGGACTCCTCCGGAAAGGTGCGGGCTACACCTTCGGGCAGGATGTGTCCGAGAAGTTCAACCAGTCGAACGGCTTCTGGGCACACACACACACACACAAATGGCAGTCGATGAAACTGTTAACCTTTCCTTATGCCTTATGCACTTAGATGCCAGATGTGATGCAAGCATCCAGTCAGGTTTGAACCTCATCGCGAGGGCGCACCAGCTGGTCATGGAAGGGTACAACTGGACCCATGAACCTTGTCTCCAGCCAATTTCTTCGCAGGCCTTGGGGTGTAGGTCTCATTGCTGCCAAAGTTTGCTGTGATAGTGATGACCAAGAACTAGTGACAACTGAAGATGGTGATTGACACTTGTCCCACTCGCGGGTGGCTCTTTCTTTAGGCAGTATGCTTCCCAATTCGTGCCAGCTGATGCAGATCTAGAGTCTTATGATGCGACCTCCCGCAGCAGCTCATGTTGACTACACCGGTCTGGCAGTACAGTGTTTGCCCAGTCTAGGAGCATGCCACGACCTCACCAGTCCTATCTTTTGGTCTAGAAGATTGGTGCGAGCATACAGACCACATGACCATGACCTGCAGTTCAGAGAAGCCAGGTACGCAACATGTGTCAACATGTTATGGCGTTGCGGTCATGGCATCACAGCACACACTCCACAGACGGTAGGTCACAACCAGTGAGGCCCTTGTGATTCGCCCCGGGGCCGCCCAGGAACAGCAAGTTGTCACCATCTTTTCTGCGCCCAACTACTGCTACCGCCACTTGGCCACTTCGCACCTGCCGCGGTCGAGATAATTAGTCTTCAATGTGGGTGAGCCAGGTTCCGGAAACCAGGCCGCCATCATGGAGATTGATGAGCGGCTAGGGTCTCACTTTGTGCAGTTCGATCCCGCGCCTCGTCGGGGTGAAGCAGCCATAGGCAGGCCCCCGGTCGAGTACTTCTTGTGACTGGTGTAGAGACGAGCCTCGATCGGGCAACCTCGGCAGCCGACAGCCTGAGCACCCCGCCAACTTCCACATGAACTGCCCCGACGCCTGAGATTGAAGCCCACACCATCCCTAGACAAGGGAGATAGAGGCTCGGGCATGCTCCGTTGCTAATTCTGCAGAGCTGAAGCCGCTGAAAGCCAGCGTTTCAATTCAGAAGCCACTGGAATCCTGATAGAGTTCTGTACAAGGTGGGCAGTACTTCAGTATACACCGTGGGTTGCCTACAGAGGTCTGCTCGGATTCCCAAGTCGCAAGAGCCGCAAGGATGCCCTTGAAAAGCTGTCCAGCATTCGCTGGGCTGGTTGTGCAATGATTGGTTTGGCATCTGCTTTCTGCTGTTTGTCGCACTGCTTTTGCTGCCAATCGACTGCTCATGCCAGTGGACCCTCGATTGAAACACAGGCGTGATGAAGCTGCCGATGCCTTGGCGCGGTTTCTCAGAGGGCAACTTGAAGCCATAACCACGCCTAACACCGAGAACTTCTGCAGGTAAACACATCTCCACGACGTGTGTATCTTGTTTGCTTTTCTGTTGTTGCCAGGGAAGAAACTTCTCCGGACTTCTACAGAACCTACAGTCTCCTTGGCTTTGCGGCTTTAGCTTTCCACCATGGACCTGGTTCTCATTCGGTACTGCTTCAACTACCGTGAAACATGTTCGCCTCCTTGATGTTACTCCAACAGCCAGAGATGACGGCCATGATATCAGATCAACGGCACCAGCACATCAGCTGGACATGTGTTCGTCTCGTGCCGATCATGATCTTGGGGTTTGCCACCCCTCAACAGTGTCGGCAGTGTTCATCCGTCTTGGTCTTGGCATCATGATTGCAATTATCAGCCCTGCCACATGTTGGTGGCAGTTGCTGTTGGTGCGAGTGGCATCATCATTTTTGATCAGAAGTTTCTTTGCTAGCACTGACAATTTGAACACCATGATTTCAAGTATGGTTGAACTTAGAAGAAGACCGAGCTTCGCATGAAGCTTCGCCGTCACAGAGTCCCAGAAGCATGGTTCTGATGCAGAAATGAATGGAAGGCAGCAGCTGAGAGTCACAAACTCGCGGTGGAGCAGGAAATTCAGAAGGCCAAACTGCTTCGGACATGTCGTGATGGTGAGAGCCACCCTGGAGATTCCTACTCGTACCACAGCAGGGATTGCTACAAGTCTTTGCATACAGATAGGCAATGCTTTTCATCATTCTGAGTTGCAGTCGACAGGTCATCGCCGAGACGGAAAAAGTCACCAAGGACCGCAATCCCCGAAGGTCGTGACAAGCGGAAGCTCTGAGAAGTTATGGTGAACCGCTTGCATCGGTCGCGAGTTCTGCCTGCCGGCTCGACTCTGCAACCACCTCCATTGCAGGAGACTGACACCTCTCTCAGCCTTTTGAAAGCTCAGACGCCGCAAACTTACGTGGGCGGCTCAGCTGGACACGCATGGGCTGCTTACAAGGACCAGGCTTTGGTCCTCACGGCGTCAAGCGGCTGTCGAGCTAATGATGTAAGTTTGCTTAAACTGCCGCTGCTTCGAAGACATCATATCCCCAAGCCAACCCTTACATATCATTCGGTGTTGGCACGATCAGACGCGCACCTGTTGTATCACATGTGAGCATCGTAGGACTTAAAGGGCAGGCCCTCAAAACCTCCCTGGTGCTTAGCAGGGAATGGGGGAATGGATCCTTGTAGTAGTCCCTATACAATCCCTAATAGTAGGCTCCGGCTCCATACTGTCTCCATAATCCATTCCCCCATTCTCTACTAAGAACCAGAACAGCAAAATGTGTCGCTCGTCCGCGGAGGCCCAAGGAGCCGCGTCTGGAGCTCAGAAGCTGATTGAGCAGAGAAGCATGGTGGGAATTTCCACGAATTTCCGAAAACCTAGTATAGCACCGAAATAATAGGATCCTTATTATAATAAGGTACCCCTAATTTCGGAAACTCCCATGTTGGCAGCAGTTCACGCTGCAAGCCTAAGTCAGGCAAGGTAGCAGCTTGTCGGCAGCCGTCACAGATCACAACTGATATTCTTAGTAGCTGAGTGGATACACTTTACACTTTTTGGGAAAATATTAGCCACCATAAAACGGATTGTGTACACTTTTTGGGGCTTATGAACTCAGCACCTAAGTATTTTCTTCGAGGCAGAAGCCCGAGGACCCGGAGGCCTGCCCGGGTGCTCGGCTTGCTGACTCGCTGTGCATCGGCTTGGCTCCGGCCTCCGTCTCTCTGCCCCGGGGTTTTGAAAGCAAGGAAAAGTGCAACACAGAAGGCCATGGCCGTCAGCTTGGATGGGGAATCCTGGAAAGACCGTGGCCTGCTCTAGTATGCTCTAGTACAAGAAACGACGAATTGCTGCCCTGCTTGTAGGAACGTGCTTTAGCTGGGTGTTCTACCGGAGCATATCGAGCGTCGACCAAGCATGCTGGTAAGCTCAAACCCGGCCTGCAGGGTGGCTCTCAGAGCCTGCCGCATATCCTTACCCGGAAGTAGCAGGTAGTTATCTTGAATTTGTCGTAAAGACGTCATTATCCTGGGTCATGGGCTAATTGCCGTTCACTGGACATCATCCTTCGAAGTTCGAAGCTGTACTCAATCATGTGCCCTTGGCGGCTTCAGGCCCGGCTACAGTACCTCCGACTCCTAATTCTCACGCCTGCGAGACTGAGTTTACAGCTTGAAGCCTCCATCACACTGCTGGAAGAGTCTGTGGCAGCTTCGCACAGTTGCACTCCAGCCGTTCCAGTTCCCACATCACGCCATATAACAGACGATTTGGCTATGCAGTGCTGTTTCGTGTTGCCCCCCTTGCAGCACTGTTCAGTGCTGGTTTCTTTGAATATGGTATGCATCATTATTTAGACAGATTGCAGCCTCGAGGGCTTGGGCTTGAATCGCAGCCACTTATGAGGTCGTGGCACATGTGGAAGGAACATGTGGAACTGTTTCTTCGCTTTCCCTGCAGACCAATGGCACAGTCGATCTTAGCCTCAAACTCTCCAAGTCAGTCGCCATGTATTCGGTAGGTGAGCTCGCACCGGGAAGAAAGGATTGAGAAGCAGTACTTAGTACTTCACAAATACATGCTCCAATAATAGCATAGGACTTGACATAGTCCAGCATCGCTCGCAGCTTTGCCATGACTCGACGGCTGCGTATCTAGGCCCGCAGATCTGCGGGCTACACGCTGTCACGTGGACTTGATTTTCCTGATTTCCTTCTCTTTGGTTGATGACACCGGGAGTCGCGCCTCGAAACCTTGCCTTCGTGGAAGCAGCCTGGCTGATCGTTGTCCGAAACGTTTGATTGTGTCTCATGGCTTCAATGCCAAGAAGGGTTCAGGGTACCTGGATTCGAGGTGCGACAGAGAGCAGGCGCTGGCACGTGGTACGAAGCCATCTTGCGGGACTTGCAACTGGACAAGGCAGCTTCGACAAAGTTTACGTCGTAGCATGGCACCAGCTTTCTGAGTTGAGTTCAGGCCCTGCAGTGCAGATCAGTGGGATTCCTGTACCGATGTAACACTGTATTGCAGTATAATACTACCAGGTACTCAAGTTTCGCCGCATCATGCAAGTTGCAGGCAAAGTAGGGTCTAGTGCAGCCAAGCGACTCTGAGCAAGTCTGCAGCGCACAGCCTGTGATGATTTGCGGGGCTATGCATGTATGTATGTATGCATGTATGTATGTATGTGAGCGCGTACACATGTACATGTACATATATTGTGTGTATATATATATATATATATATATGTCTACATATGCATGAAGTATATTGCACCTGGAAACAGGAAAGCCACCGCGCAGGTTTGGGTGGCCTTCGACCGGGGTATTTGGCCCAGTCGCGAGATCCCCTGCCAACATGTCCGGCCACTGACCCAGCATTGAATTTAGTAAGCACCTGGCACTGATCTGGTACTCGTTGGGCGGGATTCGACTGCGACTCAGCGTCCTTCAGAAGGAAGTGAACATGTTCAACCCCACGCCCTGTATTTCGTAGTCCTACGGGAAGTCTGAATCAAGCAGAATCAAGCGTTAAGGCCCTTGGCCATGCTTCCCTGTTCCTGCTTCTTGCGCACTGCAGGTTCCGTGATGTCATTACATTTACTACACTCTCTTGGAACACGACGTTCTTGCCTTCTGAACTTTTCCGTTGCCACTCGTAGGAACAAGCTATACGTTGTCATTCCGGCCCCCCACATGGCCCATGGTGAGTTGTTCAGCCGCTATCGTGCCGCTTCATGTGAGCAGTCAAAGCTTAGACACTGGCGCCTAAGCTTTGCATGGCACTTGACAAGCACACCTGGGATTTTGATGAACTCGTGTGATACGCTTTCCACTCCAAGGGCCAGGGTCTTTCCCGTCGACTCGCCTCCGCAGCTCGTTGCCGGGGCCGAGGTCGAAGTGCCACTGCGATGCATCGAAGCCCAAGCCCTTGGAGCGGGTCGAAGACAACCGTAAAGTAAACAGATGTGTTCTGGGACTTCTTGGGCTTCCTCCTTATCGACTTGGTTGGCAGCGAGATAAGAGATGCTGAGCTGAGGCGATTTCCGGCAACAGAGGATGGCCCAACACACTGGTCTGCAGGTTCTATCTCGCAC
Source organism: Symbiodinium sp. CCMP2592 (assembly GCA_905221615.1). Taxonomy (NCBI): domain Eukaryota; class Dinophyceae; order Suessiales; family Symbiodiniaceae; genus Symbiodinium; species Symbiodinium sp. CCMP2592. The sequence goes on from CAJNDT010001163.1 coordinate 14,483, forward strand.
AATGCTTGCGAGCAGGACAGTGCTAGGTTCCAGTGGGTCTCCGTGGGTCTGATCCTTACCCAAGCAAATTCTGGAAGTGCCTGGACTGGTCTCCTCACAGAAGACTTGCAAAACACGTCTACTGAACAACATGCTTGCTCACTCGAATTATTTGTCAAACACTCACCGCATAGAGGAGGGCCGGCTTTTTGTGGTCGTGGAGGGTCGGGAGGTGGCCGTGGCTTTGGACGCTGTACGGGCACCCAGCCAGCCGCACGGCCTGAACCAGACATGCACGAGCCCATGCTACTGCGAGTATGATGCCTCAGGCGTCATCACGTGACATAAAGCTCATGTTACATGTTTGTCTCCATGTGCCACTTCTGTTCTGGGCATCACGACCATGTCTCACTTACCGTCGCACCTTTTGCTATTGATTTTGTCTGTGCGGATTTGCCAGATCGTTTGCCACTGACATCACGACAATCAATTGCATGTGCTGGATAAAGAGGCAGAGAGACAGGTAGGTAGATAGTCAGGTAGGTAGCTTGACAGATAAGTCTACATCATCTCTACTCACCTGCTGTCATTGAATTGCTGCTGCTGCTGTTTTCCGCACCCCTGCCACGTCGCTCCCGATTTTGTCGTGGGCGTATATGTGCACTTCAACCTGCCATGAACAGGCAAGTGCCGCTGAACCCGCTGGCTTTCACGAGGGCTGCCGTGCCGGTTGGTAAGGAGACATTGCAGAGCATGCCCTGTGCAGTGCCAACGGCCGGACGTGCTTTGAAAAGGAGTTCCGTGTAGAGACGCTGCAGGAACTGCACGGCTGGCTCAGCCTACCAGATGCAAGAGGATGCCTGGAGCAGGTGCGATCTACGACAGGCCCGGGGCATCTTTACAGTGCAGCGTGGGCTTTACCAGAGTGCCAAGACGTAGCATAGGAGTATGGGTCTGGCACGGTCGAGCATTGGGTTCGACGGCCCCGAACCATTCTCATGTCTGCGGCTCCGCATCCAAGGCATCGGATGATGCGACTAAACTTGCTTCTCAAACCACCAAGCATCGAGCATTGCAAAAAGCAGCTCTCGGGAGCTGCTCTCATGTTCAGCTAACTGCTGCAAGAATTACTGCAGCAACGTAGTGCTGCCTGCCTCTCCGTCCCTCGTTTCCATTACAGCCATGCAGCCTTTCACGAAGGTCTGCATTTGGCCACCCCCGGAGTAGAGCATCCTCACGGCGGAAATGGAGTCGTGGTGCAGGATGCCTGACCGGCGAGATGACTGTCACGTTTGTGAAAGGCTGTGCTCGCTTTTCTTTGTCTCTCCCTCCCTCCCTCGCACGGTCTGCCTGGCTTTGACTCACGTGCTCAATCACCATCTCACACACCACCCAGTCACCACCCACTCACGCACCCCTGCACTCACTCACTCACTGATTCGCTCTCTCTCTCTCTCTCTCGCTCTTGCTCTCTCTCTCTCTCTCTCTCTCTCTCTTTCTGTCTCTCGCTCTGTCCGGTCCCGTCCCGTCCTATCCTGTCTGTGTGTGTGTGTGTGTGTTATTGTGTGTTCCTATCTGATCTCCATCTGTCTGTCTTTTCTCCACAGATATCCTTCTGTCTGTCTGTCTGTCTGTCGATGCGTGCACGCGTGCAGAGGTTGCCAGTGCAGCTATAGCGTGGTCGGAACATGGGGTTGTAGAGGCTTGGAGGGTTGTCGCATTATTTAGTTTCACAAGTCCAGCTCCCCCAAAGGTCGGGCTAGGGTCTATTGGTAAGAAACAAGAGCAACGTCGCTACGCAGCGCAGGAGCTTGACGCCGTCATTCTGATCGGCGGAGAAGCCGCCATCGCCAGAGCTTCTCCGACAAGTTTCGTTGTTGGGTCCATGGAGGGGGCTCGCTGCAAAGTCAGATTGAGTCAAATCAATTCCAAGCTTCGAAGTCTCATGATGAAAGGCTTCCATGGTGTTGAAGATCCACCTCATGCATCAGGCAGACGGCCTTGGGCAGCAGCACCGCCGTCTGCAGGAGTGTGATCTCCGTGCTCGCCAGGCTGAGGTTGAGGCCTTCCATCGACGGCGTGCAAAGAAGCTGGCGCAGTTGAAGGCACTGCGGCGGGAACGCAAATACAGTCAAGTCGAAAATCGTAGCCTGTGCCTGATCCTAACCCAGGAGCTCGAAGCGAAAGGTCTTGGTGAAGACGCCCGCCTCTCCTTTGAGGCATGGTTGCCCCGAAGCAATGTGGATGAGCTTGAGGAGACGGTAGATGATTGCTTGCATGTGCTTTTCCAGGGTTATACCCATTGTTTTTGCATACTGTGTATATATATATATATATATATACATACATACATACATACATACTATATATACATTCATATTTATATATACATATATATATATATATATATGTATATACATATGTTTGCATACATACGTTCATAGACATATATAGATACGGACATACAGAGACATGTATATGCATGTCTTTATGTGCGCGTATATATATATATATATATATGTATATGTGTGTGTGTGCTATATGCACGCAGAGTACATGTGTGTAGTGTGTACATGCAAACAAAAGCATGTATGCACATGTACATGTATGTATGGAGACATAGATAGATGGATACAGAGAGAGAGAGAGAGAGAGAGAGAGAGAGAGAGAGAGAGAGAGAGAGAGAGAGAGAGAGAGAGAGAGAGAGAGAGAGAGCGAGACTCTTGAGGCGCCGTTGGTGTTTAGATGGTTGCTTTTCAGACCTGCACGAGGTGGATGCGGATCTCATCGGCCGCACCTGTGGAAAGGGTGGGGAGCGTGTGAAGAAGGTGGAAAAGGAGCCTGTGCATACCTGGAGCTGTGATTGGCTGATGACAATCGGCACCATCTGAGAGTTCCGAGTTGCTTTGTCCCAGGAGTTCAACGTCGAAGTTCGGATTCAAGAGCCCCCTCAGGACAGCCGAGAGACTTCAGGGCCAGCTCCTCGAGGGTTTCCAGCACCGGGCGAGGCTACTAACCAAGCTGAGATAAAATGTCAGCGAATGCTACAAGAAGTGAGCAAGCTCTTGCCTTCAGACAGCCTGTCGCCCTTGCTTTCATGTCAGAAAAGGATGCCGATCCATCTCAACCGCGGAAGATCCTGAATCTTAGCAGCAAGAAGCGTCGTTCCCTGTCAAAGTCGGCAACTGCTCCTTCCATCTTAGGATCTACTGCGACAGCGACGCTGATGCTGAAGGTGCGCGGAGAGAACTTGAGCTGCGAAAGCAACTCTATGCTCTCCCGGCAGCACGGTCGCAAGGAGTCTTCTTAGCAAGTGGTAGGTTCAAGGTATGCTTGCCAAGTCATGTTGGGATCGTTTTAGTAAGCCTCCTTGGTGGAGGTGGCGCATCAGGGACATCCAAACAAGTACTAGTAAGACTGGCTGCTTACAAGGAGGCTATGCTAGCCTGCTCTTGCTATACTACCAGCACTGCCCTCGAGTGTACTGTACTCACTGGCGAAAGGGAAGGCACTTCGCGAAGCAGCGAAGTGCGTGTCGGAAATTCCAAGTCCAGATGTTTGCTTCCTGATACTCCACAGACAGGTTTTGTAATGTATCAGGAGGGATTTTTCAGCTTGCCGTGCCGGAGCTGTTTTGGGAAAGAAGCCTGCCTTGTAACCCAGCTGCTAGCTGCTATATAGCTAGCACAGATGGGATAGGAAAGTGTTGAACAGGTGCAACCGTAAGCGCCATGTCCGTGACCAGGACTGCAGCGATCCGCATTCGTTTGCTTTCTGTGTGTGTCTTTCTGTTGCTCCCGCTCAGACACTGGAAACTGTCGCTGAACCTGCATGCAGTTAACAGCAAGCGGACACGAAGGAATCCGAAAGCACTTGATGTCTTGACAGCCTGGTAAACTTGCCTACCAGCACACGTGCCCCCGTCGCCCAAGCATTTCTTATCGAGTGCCTTTGAGAAACAGCCCTTGCGAATCCAAGGCTGAACGAATAACGTGGTTCCAGCGGAACGACAACCGATTGATCCAGGACGTCACGCGAAAGGTGGGATGATAGTGAAACAGATCTTTGTTGGCTCCATGAGGACTACTGATTCGCATAAACCGCGATTGTAAGTCTAGACGCCATTCAGGCCCGTCTGCCACGGAACACAGATTTTGCTGATCCTGGTGCTCCCATCCTCGGCTGTGTGACGCAAAGAATCCACCCCTTTCCCCTCTTGCAGTATCGTTGCCACTGTTTTTATGACATTATGAGCAGCATGGTCTCTCATGTTTGCGTCATCCTGGTGGCGATGGCAGGCGGGACTGGCAGCCGCCACCTGGACCGAGTCGGGCTTGGAACTTTGTGGCCAGCAAAGTTCCCTGGAAGATGCCGTGCTTCTTCTGGATAGCCACAACGAGTACTTCCTCGTTTACAGGGACAGCTCACGAAAACGGAAGATTGAGACGATGCCGTTCTGCCTTCGAGAGGTTTGCCTGATGAGTCCCTGAGTCCCCAGCTCGCGGCTCCAGGAGATGGACCGCGAGCAGTTCATGATCTCACAGTCCTTCGAGGCATTTGCCCTGGTCTGGGAATGTCTGAGATTGCAAGCTCAGCCAGTGAGTGTACCCAACTAATCTGTCAGAAACGAGTCCTCATAGCAGAGTCTCGCAGAGAGTGCTTGGAGGGCTTTAACGTGAGCCATCATATATCCCAGAAGCCCATGTGCAGGAACTGGAGCAGGCAAACCGTCCGTCGAGCTGCCTGGACTTGGCAACTTCTAGGGTTCAAATGCCTTTGCCGGCCACAGCTCCGCGCACACTGTGCCGAAGAGATTGTGAAGTGCAAAGGCACGACATTATCAGTGCAGAAAGCCTGCATTTGCGTCCCTGTGGCATCAGCCGAAGCCCAGGCTTCCGTCCGAACCCCCGCGTATCGAAGTCTCGTGAGAGGGCGCAGGATCAGACGAAGGCTGGAGTGACCAGTGATGCAGATCAGTGGTTTGAGGATCTGTAACTCAACCTGCCCTTCCAACCGAACCAGGCCGAAGCGCCGCGCCCACGCGGCCGCGGTGGACGCGGTCGTGGTGCCAGGGTGCGTCCCATCGGCGCCTAGAACATCCGCAGCGCGTCACAAAGGTCGGTGCGCTTTAGCTTCAGTTGATGACGATCACTTTGCTGGCCAGCGGTGGTGGTGCAGACGATGCCGACGAAGATGATCTGATGATGATGATGATGATCCCAAAACCCGCCAGTTCTCCGGCACAGGCATATGCAGGTGAGGTGTAACGACGCAGTGGAGGCAGCAGCCCATGCAAGCCCTGAAGGTCCTGACCGCAGGATGAGACAGTTTGATGAATAGATTGCGCCCTGATTCGCATTGGAGAAAGGTGTGTCATGGTGTGCCAGCTGTGCCTGTCAGCTTCTGGGATTGCCCAAGCCACTCTTGATTTTTTGCACTGGTACCTCAACACAATGCGGCACAAATGCAAAAGCGTCTGGAAATTCAGGGTGTCTGGGGCCTTGTGCTTTGAGCTTGTGTTGCATCGTCTCCGAGCTTGTTCCAGAAGCTGTTCTGATGGTGATCAAAGCACGTTTCCTGTGCGTGCGTGTGCTGTAACGCACATAGGCTTCGAGGCCCGGGTGTGATAGTTAAGTTCATTTTTTGAAGTTCTCTCTTCCCACGAGATCGTTGAGAGAAGACAGTCGCTCTGCATGCACCAGTGCCGTAGCCAGCTTCCAGTTGCTCAAGTTCAGGGTCATAACACAGCGCCTGCACTTCTCCACAATGGCTTTCCGTCGGCCTTTGCTTTGCCCCTCGGCAGCGATTTTGCAGGAAGTCTTGTCGCGCAGATCAGATGCCCACTTGCGTAGCCGCAGCATGTAGGCTTCACAGAGCTTGGCGGAGTTTCAAAGACAGGGGGAAGGATGCACATGTACTTGGAAGAAGGGTTCTTTCCAACAATGCCTCTTTGTGCAGTGTAATTCAGGACCTGCGTACCATTCCGTCATCATGTCTGTCGTCATCATGGCCACTACCAAATCAAAAAAATCAGCTACAAATGCCACGTCCAATCACCGCGGGTGCCGGGCGGTGTGACTTGCAACCGAATTCGCGATTGCAGACCAACCAGCGGGTGCTGCGGCTTTAAAAAATTTTGGGAGGCAACGTTCTTGTTCGAACACCTTCAATCATCACACAACTACCCAAAAATAAGAACCTGACTGAACCCGATCCGTAGGATACCCTATGTTCAACCTGAATTTGGTGAATCCGGGCTGAGGCAGATGCTAAGGTTCCTACAATGGGATCTGTACGAGAATTTCGCTGTGGCATACTCTAATCTCCTGAGGTGGGCTGCTGGAAAATGGACACGCGGTTTTTTTTGCAGCGAGGTACAGAAAGGGTGGCCCCGGCCAATCCTTCACGCAGTTGTACCGTCGGAGCATGATTTTGTCATTACTCTTGTAAGGTTTGAAAGACCGAACGGATGCGGTCGGGGATGTATGTTACCAGTGCCCCTTGAGTGGATGCCGGTCTCAAGAGGATGACCCTGTGGATCCAGTGGTAAGGAATGGATGCGAGTCTCAAACACATACACGTGCCGTCTCAGTGCACGGCAGCAGTTGCCATTGCGAAACATGCATGCGAGTCCCAACCGGACACTTTTGGGATGTACACCCAGTGGCAATGTAGACGGCATCGCAGAGGCGAGAAACACTCGGCAGCCACAAACAGCCGTAGGATGCAAAGACCAGGTGAACCACGACGGTGAGTACCTTTAAGCCAAGACCAAAGACGGTCGAAAGACAAAACAGAATAGAGACGACAGACATGCAAGCGAAACATTCCTTCTACAGCCGTCTCAGATGGCAAAGGTCTCGAACTTCGGCTGCACGTCTTGAGAAGCGGATGCTTGAAGACAAGCCGAGAAGTGGATGGCAACACCTGAACCACTCCAGAGTCTAGATGTCAGGCGCACACAGCGGTTCTGTGGATCCTGCTGCGGCAAGGTGACATTTTCGAGTAGAGTTGTGTTCTGTTCCTTTCATTGTAAGTAGTCAAGTCCAATGCGTTGGTGCTTCATGAATCGGACTTTTGGCTTTCTAATCGCTGGTGGTCCTGCCACAGTGCTGTGCGTGTTCTGGGGTCCCAAATTTGTGGTCCCCCGATGTAGCACGCATGTTGGACTCACAGGGTTAGGTAAGAAGGTCGGGCTGCCTGGTCCCTTTCACTGTTTGGGGTCTATGCTCGCGGCCATCCTATTTGCACATTCACATGTGTTTACTTCTGTGTTGTCGGTCTGTCTGTTTGTCTGCCCGTATGTGTTTATGCCTCTGAGTATATATATATATAGTCTATATCTGTACATGTATATATATATATATATATACCCTGAGCATCCCATATTGATTACAATCAATCAATTTCGCAAACAGATATTGATTTTTTGCGCAGCGTCAAAAATCAATATACCGAAAACACGGCATATTGATTAGCATATTGATTATCATATTGATTAGCATATTGATTAGCATATTGATTAGCATATTGATTAGCATACTGATTAACATATTGCTATATATGTTGTTTTACAAACTAATTTATATCGCTAATATGCATAAAATACATATGATCGAGCATATATGAAAATATGTATATGTGTGTGTAAGGCCTTGGGTATAGAAGACTGTAATGTAGAGGTGTGGGGTATAAAGGTGTCGGGGTAAGGGGCTTTGAGGGGGTTAGAGGCAGAAGGATTTAGGGCTATAGTGGAGGTTCACAAACATCGGGGTTTAGGGCTCAGGGGGTTTAGGGGTAAGGGGCTAATGGGTATGGGATCGTAGGACTTTCGTGGGCAGATGGCTTTAGAAAGTCTAGCAGAAAGCGAGGTAGAATGAGAGAAAGAGAGAACAAACGAAACGGAAGGATAGGGAACGAAGAGAGAAGAGAGAAGCGACTAAAGAAAGAGATACAGACAGAGAGGCAGAGAGAGATAGATAGAGAGACAGATCAAGAACACCATAGAGAAGGCAAGGATAAAGTGGCAGGAAAGAGAAACCTAGGACAAACCAAAGAAATAGAAAAAGAGAGAGAGCGAGAGAAGGAGCGAAACAGAGACATAAGGGAGAGAACGAGAGAAGGACACAAGGAGAGAAACAACAAGAGAGATAACGAGAGAGAGAGAGAGAGAGAGAGAGAGAAAGGAACCAAGGGAGAAGAGAGAGAGCCAAAGAAGGAGAACAGGAGAGAGAGAGAGAGAGACTGAGAGAAAGAGAGAACGAGAGAAAGACAGAGCGAGAGAAGGAGAGAGGGAGGGAGAGAGCGAGAGAGAAAGAGAGAGAGAGAGAGAGAGAAAGGGAGAAACAGAGGAAGCAAGAAAGGGAGGAAGAACGATAGAGTTTAGAGGGTTTAGGGTTTGGGGGTCTCGGGTCTCGGGTTTTTGTTAGTTCCTCTAGGTTTTGGAAGCTAGGGGCTTTGAGGGAGGGCTGTGACATTAGGGGTTGTGGCGTTTTTTTTGTTTCGGAAGGGTGGGGGGGTTCTACGTTTCCAACATCATTCTCCCCAACCCCAAACCCCGAAGCTTTTCCAGCCAACCCCCCTAACACCCCCAAGCCCCTAAAGCCTGCCACACACCAAAATCCTCACCCCGACCCAAAACCCTTAACCCTTCACCCCCATCGGGTTTGAAGGTGGTGGCGATGGTGGTGGTGTTGGTGGTGGTGGTGGTGGCGGCGGTGGTGGGTGGTGGGTGGTGGGTGGTGGGTGGTGGGTGGTGGGTGGTGGGTGGTGGGTGGTGGGTGGTGGGGGGTGGGTGGTGGGTGGTGGGTGGTGGGTGGTGGGTGGTGGGTGGTGGGTGGTGGGTGGTGGGTGGTGGGTGGTGGGTGGTGGGTGGTGGGTGGTGGTGGTGGGTGGGTGCTGTTGGTGCTGCTGGTGCTGGTGGTGGGTTTGTTGGTGGTCGTGGTGGTGGTGGTGGTGGTGGTGGTGGTGGTGGTGGTGGTGGTGGTGGTGGTGGTGGTGGTGGTTGGTGGTGGGTTTGGTGGTGGCGGCGGCGCTTTTTCTAGTTGCGGTGGTGGTGGTGGTGGTGGTGGTGGTGGTGGTGGTGGTGGTGGTGGTGGTGGTGGTGGTGGTGGTGGTGGTGGTGGTGCTGGTGGTGGTGGTGGTGCTGGTGGTGGTGCTGGTGGTGCTGGTGGTGCTGGTGGTGCTGGTGGGTGGTGGTGGTGGTGGTGGTGGTGGTGGTGGTGGTGGTAGTGGTCGTGGTGGTAGTGGTCGTGGCGGTGGTAACCCTTCAACACCATTGGGTTTAAAAGCTTTTGGTGGTGGTGCTGGTGGTGGTGGTGGATTGAGGGGTGGAGGTTGGATGGAGTTGGTTTGGAATGTGCTGGGTGGGGGAGGGGGGTTAAAGGTTGATGGAGCGGTGGGTGAACACGGTGAGCTCTGGGTTTGGGCTGGGCACTTCAAGGTGTTTGGGTCTGGGTGCCTTCCTGGGCCCCCTGGCCTCCCCCGGGCCCCCCTCCTATCTCCTGGCCCTTCTCCGGTCCTTGCAAGGTTGAACCAGGTATCGAAACAAATTTGAACCAGTTTGGAATTATTTTTTCCAAATTGGTTCAAAAAAATCAAATCTGATGAAATCTGATGAAATCTGATGAAATCTGATGAAAAACCAGATTTCATCAGATTTCATCAGATTTCATCAGATTTGATTTTTTTGAAACCAATTTGGAAAAAATAATTCAAAACTGGTTCAAATTTGTTTCGATACCTGGTCCAAAGAATAAAAACCGCACCCACCAAACCCAAACACCTTGAAGTGCCCAGCCCAAACCCAGAGCTCACCGTGTTCACCCACCGCTCCATCAACCCTTAACCCCCCTCCCCCACGCAGCACATTCCAAACCAACTCCATCCAACCTCCACCCCTCAATCCACCACCACCACCACCACCAGCACCACCACCAAAAGCTTTTAAACCCGATGGGGTTGAAGGGTTACCACCGCCACGACCACTACCACCACGACCAGCACCAGCACCACCACCAGAAAAAGCGCCGCCGCCACCACCAAACCCACCAAAACCACCGCCACCGCCACCACCAGCACCACCACGACCACCACCAACAACCCACCACCAGCACCAGCAGCATCACCACCACCACCACCAGCACCACCACCCGCCACCCACCACCCACCACCCACCACCCACCACCCACCACCCACCACCCACCACCCTCCACCCGCCACCCGCCACCCACCACCACCCACCACCCACCACCCCCCACCCCCCACCACCCACCACCCACCACCCACCACCCACCACCCCCCACCCACCACCCACCACCCACCACCCACCACCCACCACCCACCACCCACCACCCACCACCCACCACCCACCACCCACCACCCACCACCCACCACCCACCACCCACCACCCACCACCCACCACCCACCACCACCACCGCCGCCGCCGCCACCACCACCACCACCAACACCACCACCATCGCCACCACCTTCAAACCCGATGGGGGTGAAGGATTAAGGGTTTTGGGTCGGGGTGAGGATTTTGGTGGGTGGCAGGCTTTAGGGGCTTGGGGGTGTTAGGGGGGTTGGCTGGAAAAGCTTCGGGGTTTGGGGTTCGGGAGAATGATTTTGGAAACGTAGAACCCCCCCACCCCCCGAAACAAAAAAAAACGCCACAACCCCTAATGTCACAGCCCTCCCTCAAAGCCCCTAGCTTCCAAAACCTAGAGGAACTAACAAAAACCCGAGACCCGAGACCCCCAAACCCTAAACCCTCTAAACTCTATCGTTCTTCCTCCGTTTCTTGCTTCCTCTCTTTCTCCCTTTCTCTCTCTCTCTCTCTCTCTCTCTCTCTCTCTCTCTCTCTCTCTCTCTCTCTCTCTCTCTCTCTCTCTCTCTCTCTCTCTCTGTTTCTTTCTCTCTCGCTTTCTCCCTCCCTCTCTCTTTCTCTCGCTCTCTCGCTCTCTCTCTCTCTCGTCATCTCTCGTCATCTCTCTCTCTCTCTCTCTCTCTCTCGTGTTCTTTCTCTCCGTGTGTCCTTCTCTCATTCTCTCTCTTATGTCTCTGTGTCGCTCCTTCTTTCGCTCTCTCTTTTCCTATTTCTTTGGTTTGTCCTGGTTTCTCTCTCCTGCCACTTTATCCTTGCCTTCTCTATGTTGTTATTGATCTGTCTCTCTATTTATCTATCTATCTCTCTCTCTCTCTCTCTCTCTGCCTCTCTGTCTGCATCTCTTTCTTTAGTCGCTTCTCTCTTCTCTCTTCGTTCCCTATCCTTCCGTTTCGTTTGTTCTCTCTTTCTCTCATTCTACCTCGCTTTCTGCTAGACTTTCTAAAGCCATCTGCCCACGAAAGTCCTACGACCCCATACCCTTTAGCCCCTTACCCCTAAACCCCCAGAGCCCTAAACCCCGATGTTTGTGAACCTCCCCTATAGCCCTAAATCCTTCTGCCTCTAACCCCCTCAAAACCCCTTACCCCGACACCTTTATACCCCACATCTCTACATTACAGTCTTCTATACCCAAAGCCTTACACACACACATACATATTTTTCATATATATATATATACTCATATGTATTTTTTTATGCATATTAGCAATATAAAATGGTATGTATACATATGTGTACATATTGATTAGCATATTGATTTACATATTGATTTGCATATTGATTCGCATATTGATTGTTTTATTGATTTTTACATATTGATTATCGATGTCAAGAAATCAATATATTATATTGATTCTGCGAACCATCAAAATCAAGATATTGATTGTAATCAATATGGGATGCTCAGGGTATGTACGTATGTCTTTTGTTGCAGCGAAGAACGTCGAAGCCCGGCCAAGGCACTCTGGCACTGGTGGCCACTGTGTCGATGCTCCCGGCTGCCTTCATGGCTCCGTCCTCGCCGGCGCCTGCCCTCCGCGGTACAGCCACCGAAGGAGCTGTTGAGGGCGTATCAGCACCCAAGCAAGAAGAACTTGGGTGTTTGGCGTAACCATGCACCATGTTGTCAATGGCTTACCTGCCCATTGCGCAAGGAGGACAGAAACCCGAACTCTGTCATGCCACCAGGGCTAGCATATAGCTTTAGCCGCCTTGCTTTGACACACCGTGCTCGGCAAACCTGCGATTGGTGATGCCTTCGCATGTGCATGAGCGACATCATATATGTAAACAGGCAGGAGGTAGGAAGGCGGCACTTCGCCTGCCAACCCAACACCATGCAATCCCGTTCTTTCCTGAACAGGATCCTTGGCCGGCATTGAGGTCGAGACGCGAGTTCCCATGGTCCTTGTCGAGGCAAGTCTCCGGTGCAACCTTGGGCCACGAAGCGATCTTTGAGAGAGCACAGGCCTTGCCAGAGCCGCGCCCCAACGATGCCATGCTCCCTGCACCTTGGAAGATGATGGCTCCACGGGTCCGCAGGAGGGATTGGCACAACGTCACTTGCATACCTCCTTCCACAGTGCCACAGCATTTCCGCAACGCATCTTTTGAATACTGCCGGTGGGCAATCGCATCCCATCTGAATCCTGCCAGTACCTGGGACGAACGAGTGTGATCATGTCTCTGAATCCTGCCGCGATCCTGCATGCCGCCAAAACACAGCACATCGGGAAAGACTTGTGGTCTGGGGTTTTTGTAGCAGATTTCGCGAGAAAAAAAGTCCGGAACGATGCGGGCGTAGAAGGGTTTATGGAAGGGATGTGAGGATGGATGGATGGATGGATGCATGAAAGGACGGATGAATGGATGGATGAAATGATGATGTTCGGTGCTACCTCGCTGTCTCTAGTCTGCTTCAATGTCCGTACATTCTAAGCTTGTCATCGAGTCAGATTATGCACTGCAACATAGCATCACACACCATAGCGCAACATAATGTAATGGAGCGTGACCACATAATGCTTTACTGAGGTCAGCCTGCGATATGTTACATTATCTTAGGATAGGTTGTCGTTTGGTGTGATGCAGTGTAAGATGGTCTTGTAACGCGGTTCGTCAATTTTGAGACATGTTGTGATTTCATGCTATGCTGGTTATCATTTTCTTTGAGTAACCTGAGTATACTAACAGGATTAAGCACAGAAAAGTGCAGAGAAAGGATCTGACGGATCCTAGCGGTTAACACGGTCGCATGCTGACCGTTTGCAGACATTTTCCATCAGCTGCACGCACACTCAAAGCTTCCCCATCTCCGTCGGAGAGCTTCCGATAGAGGGACGCACTTTCCAGACGCAGGGGCAGACAGATAGAGACGTCTGTTCGCGATAGAAGTTCGGGCGCTTTCAGGTTAAGCCATGTAAAGTGGTGCCCCGTTGTGGTTGCCGGGGTTTTCTCCGAGAAGATCGAGCATTCAATGACGAGAAGCACAGGAATGCTGTATGCACGGTCGGGGCACGATTTCAGACTTGAATTTGTTGGCACCAGTCTTGCTGACTCTTCTTCCGCTGGCCCCATGAGTGCTCAGGTGGAACTGAACCGCACCTCCTTGTACTGGGGGCTCCTCTTGATCTGCATCCTGTCCGTGCTCTTTTCCAGCTACTTCTTCAACTGAGGCCTGGATCGTAGACGGGTGCTGGCATAGCCAACGCCCACGCAGTAGCACACCCAAAACCGCAAAGGTAAGCCATCCTTGCAGTCTCGTAAGGGTCGTTTTCCTAGGACGAAATTAGAGCGATTATCAAGAGAAAAACATTGCCTGGCCGAAGTTCTTGGAACTGTGTCGGTCTGCCTTCGCAGCCACTGAAGTCACTACAACTTACCATGCCTGAGGCCCTTAGAGCCTTGCCACTGGGTCCCAGCAGTGCCCAACCTTTGCTTTGCCGGCTCGCAGGTGGCTCACAGCAGCTACGTGAAGTTACGGCTCTGCAGTTGGCACCTTGGGTGCTTGGACTTTTTGGCAGGCGAAAAAAGGTCCCTTGCCTTAGCGCCGAGCAATGCGCAGTGCCGGACCGCTTTGTGTGGCAGGCCGTCCAACTGCGGCTCCTGAAGCAGCAAGTCGAAGCAGAGGCAGCTGGTTCGAGGGCACACAAGTCGGATTCATGCATTCGATGAGCTCAGGGGACTGCCACACCTTTCCCTTGTGGTGTGACCCCAGCCTAGGCCCAGCCGTCGTCCTGCGACTCGACCCAGCCTCCCTGGTGCACCACAACCCGAATCCACGGCACACTAAGCAAACTACTCAAATTCCCAGGCGCAGCGTGTTGCAAAGCTTCGCTCCGATCTGGCAGCAAGGCTCCTGAGCCTTTGCCTCCAACTCTCAAGTCTGAGATGCTGGAGCCGGGACACGGAAGACAGTTCTCGAAGCATCGTTCCTGTGGCTTCCCGCATTGCTGCTTCGGCTCTTGTGCGGCATGTGGCCACATACGGACTTGCAGTATAGTAAACTGGCAACCAGCAGCGTGGAAAGCATCGAGCCAGAAATTTTGGCCCTCCAACTACCAACTCTTTCGCGGCCCTAAAAAGACAGAATTTCCAGCCAGCACCTCCCCCGAATTCGGTGATCGAAAGCCAGGCACCTAGCGGTCGCACACCTACTTTGCCTAGATATCCGGAACACTTGCTCAGTGGCCTTCCGTAGAGCGGAGACACATTGGCAAGCCCTCCATGCCTGGAGGCAACCTCGGGAGCTCGAACCTTCTGTCTTCTGTGGGATGTAGTCGCTCACACACATACAGAGATAGTTAGCCACGTAGGTGGATGCATAGATAGGTCCAGGTAGATGGGTGAGCGGGTGGGATTAGCTAGCTACCTAACTCGCGGGCTAGCTAGCTATGTCGATCAGTCGTTTCGTGTTATGTGAATGTGTGCGTGTGTGTGTGTATATATATATATATATATATATATATATATATATATATAAACCAGGTCTTTTGTCAGACAGTGTTCAGGCTTTCCTGTTTTTCTGGTACGGCAGTTCTGTGAGAAACGGGTTTCAAGAGAGTTAACTTGACTCGACTTGATGTGATGCTAAGAAAACCTCAGGACCTTGAGACTCCTTTGGCTCTCTGTTCCGTGTGGATACAGCCAGCAATGCTCCCGAGTTCTCGCCTAGTGCTGCCGAGTTGCGAGTGGCCCAAGAAGTCATTGAAAAAAATGGTTTAGATGTATATACATGTACATGTACATATACACCTAATTGTTTGTATGTATGTATATATATATGTGTGTATATATATATGTGTTTACATATGTAGTGAGTTGCAAGCTTCGTTGGCGTTTCGGTGCAGCCTGGCAAACCGCAGCATCGTGAGGTTGTGCGTGCTTCATGGCATGTGCTAATGCTGTCTTGGGGCATCGTACCTCTCGGTACACCGTAGGTTGGCGCTTTTTGCTGGGTGTACTGGAAAGCTCGGATGGCGTGGAAGTTTCAGAGCTCCTATCCCCCCGAGCCTACATTCTTCGTTTTTCGAGGTGCGGCCTGAATGGGCTCAAAGGCTTACAAACCAAACGCATCCAAACGCTTCACAGCAAAGCCATGATCTCCTTACTCGAACAGGCCAGGACGGGCTTTGGGACGCTCAACGCCTTTGTCAAGGTCCAAGCTTTGGCCAGGGCCTCGGCATCATCGGGAGGCCGCCACCGCTTCACGATGGACTGCGGACTTTCAGTTTTCAAGATGACTTCGGAAAGGTGAGCAACTCCGCGATGTGCAAAAGCTCTTCTACGAGTCGGAGATTGAATCTGGCGTGTGCAACGTCCCACTGGCCAAAGGCCTGCAGGGTTCAAGCAAACAAAGAGATAGACAAACAGACATAGAGACAGAGAGGGGCGCACGGTCCACAGCGCATGTGGAGTGGGGGCAAGCCAATCAACACTCTGAGTGACAAGCCGAGGGCGATGGATGTAGGAATTTTGAGACTCTCATGCTCATCGCCCCTTCTGCGGATTTGCGTGCGCAAGCCAAGGTGTAGGAAGAACGCAAGGTGTCCTGTGCCAAGTCTGTGAAGTAGCAAGACGTGACCATTTAGGGTTGTTGCGCTTGGAGCTTCAGGCGTGCTGAAAGCATGGGGGCGGCCTGCACGCAAGGCAGACCCAGAGACTCGGCAGAAGGCGTACATGTTTAGCTACCTGGCATGGGGCGAATATGCATGTGAACAAGTAATGATGCAATTGGCTAGGAAGGTGGATAGGCGATGGACTGCATTGTCTCTTGGCCTTTGTCAAATGTCCTACGAAACGACATTGCGAGAGAGAGAGAGAGAGCGAGAGACTCGATGCGTATGTGTGTGTGTGTGCGCGTGTGTACATCCATCTGTATATTCATATAAACGAATGCATGCATGTGTGCAAGGTCAAGTTGGCTTGGTCGCTGTTTTGTTTTCTTAAATATTCACTTAGTATGTAGTTGTACGCACAGAACACACGAAGCGGTGCCAAGAAAGGTAAGCACTAGCACCATAGCAGCAATGCCGGTAATGGCCACAAGCGGGATGCAATATTGATGACAATCGCCAGCATTATCGCCGCAGTACAGACTAGCATTAGCACAGAAGTAGCAGTCGTTGTGGTTGTCATTGGTGCTTGTCTGGCGGTGGCGGTCGCGGAAGTGGTGGATGTCGTTCCAGTCGTGTCGTCTTTGTCACAGCTGCAGTCGTAGTTGTTGTCCTGGCAACTGCATTGGTAGACAGGCGGTGGCTGCGTGCACGTACATGTAGTCAAGCACCGTAGCATGTTAAGCCTTACGTAAGACCTAGCCACGAGCCGAGCGGCCACAACAGTTAGTCAATCAAGGGGACAGCGGTGGAGTCACTACCCGGAGCCGTCGAAGCCGGCTCATTGACTGCATCGCCACCAGTCTCTTGGCACCGAAGGATTTAGGGAGATTTAAGACGTGGACTCGTGCAGACTCGGAGTTTAAGATTGCGGGCGTGGGTTGCGCTTAGCACTGCTCTTTGTCTCTACGATGGGACTAGTCGCACCGAGTGCTGCGCTTGAAGTGAAGAAGAAGAAGGGCGTGGGTTGTAAGTGTAGGTCCTGGGCTCGGAAGAAGGAAAAGACACAGTACTGAGGGACTTCGCGCCGCAGAAGTTGGTGTGCTTTCTGTTGCAGATGACAGTCAAAGCTGGCTCCGCATCTCTTTCACAACGCAGCCCTTAGGCTTCCGATGCGCCTCCCACCTCCGGGAGGCCTCCAGAACACAAGCAGCTGAGAAAACGCAGATTTCGGCAAACTCAGAGGGAGATGGTGCGAATGTTAGCGAGAGTGCTATGGTTACGAACTTCCGCGGCTAGGAGGAAGAGGTGAGTTGTGCGCTGTCACCTTGGCCGAGTAAAAGGGTCTGTTTGTCGAAAACAGAATCCCAGAAGGCAGTCCTCAAAATGTGAGATGCGCGTACCGTCCCGCACCAGATTTCGCAGGAGGGCCAGCTCTGGAAGCAGGTTAAGCCAGCGCCAGCAGCCTAGCTTCCTTGTGTTTGCATCTGATGTGCTGGTTCCATCGTTTCTCAGCACCCGTTCGGGGCGACTTCTGCATTGAATAGCTATAATTCCAGTCGATCTGTGTGACAACGCGAATGTTCGAAGTGTTTTCTCAGGCAGCGTTTGTAATCATCCACATGCTATGCCGGGACTGCAGGTGATGTAAGTTTGAGACCCATCAGGAACACAATGAAACTTCAGTTGACCAGGCCTCGCATCTTTGCAGATTGAAACCGCCATCGACACTCCCAAGGAGCAACGGCGGTGTCCTGCCTGCGTTGGGCTTGCAGGATGACTCCAATCAAGTTAAGTGAGGACAGAAACGCAGGGTTTCGTGATGAGTGAGAGCAGTTTCCGAAGCAAGGTACGGCCCTGAGCGCTTCTTCTACGACCAGAAAACTTACACGGGCGTTCACAAGAACGGATCGCCGACCACTGTGGAGAAGGACATCCTTCTTTGTAATCGCCTCTGTCCACAGGGTTGCACTCCAACTGGCTACAGTGACCCTTCGCCCATCAAAATTCACAGAAGGTCTACCTGCTGTTGCAAGAGAGAGCAAGCAAGAGAGAGTTGTTGTTGTTGTTGCTTGTTGTTGCGAAGGAAGTCTTGCAAGTGTGAATGCCCAATGAACGATACGACAGTTTGGTTTCGTCTCCGAGTCTGAGTTCGCTGTACTTCACCCAGCAACCATGGAACCTAATGCCGTTTCCGAAGAGGGTGCAAACGAGGCCGGAATCTGAAGAGGAGGCAGGTGTTCTTGACGGCAAATTGCCGACCTGAGGCAGCAACACCCACGATCACCCATGCGAGGAATCAGGCGTTTGCATGTCCGTTAGCGCAACCTGAGCAGCTACAGGCCTAGGGCCTAGGCCACGCTTTGGCTTCGAGCTTCTGGGGTCTGTCGGGTGCAGAGCCCGAGAATCGGCCTGACCCTGCCATTCTCAGAGAAGTCGACGAGTCAGATTGAGGGCAGAGAAGAGCCTTCAGGGTGCGCAGCATACAAGGATCACGGTCCGAAGCAGTCTACCCAGTACCGAATCTGCCCTCTCAAGTTTGACGTGCAGTCAGTAGCACCCAGCACTGCCTCTAAATGCATGAGTGGCTCCGAGTGCGAGGAGGTGGTTACGCAGATCTTGCGGGATCCCTCCCCGCGGAGTGCTCGAAGCGACTCGTATCTTCCATTCTGTCAATGCCAACAGTGACAGTCCGACGGTCACAAACACGTCTTTCTGACTTTCACGAGTTTGCTCTACAATCAGGCAGACAGTGGCCCATGTAGGCTTGGACGGCAGTCATGGACGCTTAGAAACGCTCCCGCTACCACTACATCTAACGCTGCAAGGACAACTTAGTTAGCACATCTTACATCTTAGCACTGCCACTACGACTACAACGTCGAAAACTTCGACCGCGGCATGAAACGACTTCTGGCTACTACGACGACTACTGCTATGCCGGCACTGCTGCCGCTGGTGTCGCTACTTCATGTTGTTTATGTTTTCTCCCAGTGAAACGCTTCGGTACTCTAACCGTGTCCTGTCGTTGTGTCTGCTTTTATTGCTGACTTTCGGCGACGAGGTCGCTCGGCCTCAGTGGCTTCTGTATCCCCTCGGGCCCGGGCAGCCTCCACATCGATGACACCTCGGGCCAGCGGCGTTTACAACAGACCCTCGGCCCTCGGAACGGGTGGTTCCCGCATTTCTTCCGGACACACACGGGCTTAGTCGTCGGTTTTCTACCGCCAAGATTCCGGCCAGGGTTTGTATGGGGTCGCTGTGCAAAAGACAGCATGCGGGCGGTGTTTGTTTTGCGAACCTCAAACCCACAAGTTCCAAACTCGATTCGAGAACATCATGGGGTTCACCCTGGCCTCAGTCCAAGTGATAGTCAAAGAAATCAAGACCAAGCGCTTCGCGAAGCGCTGTCCAAGGCTTCAAGCTAGTCTCGCCGGTGGGCGACTCACCTCGAAGAAGTGCTGGGCCCAGCTGTGTCCTCGAATTCAGGCACAGGACGAAGGCATGATTCATGTCAAACTTTGTTGCGCTTGAAGCTCGGACTGCGTCACCAGACACTGCCCGAGGAACCATCGCGGGGGAACTTGCGGAGGACAGCACCCGCCCCTCGTCGGCATAGAGGTTGGCTGCACACCATCGACATGCAAGCATGGCAGCAGCATAGCACAGAGTGTGCGCGTGCGGCGCTCTCTGTGTGTGTATAATCAACTATGATTAATTTTTCGTCCTACCGTTGGCAGCTTGAGCTCTAGCAGCCAGCATTGACAGGCTATGGACCCGAACGCTTCTTCTATGACCAGAGCACCTACACAGGTTGGGACCAGCTGTGAGCCGGGTTTAGAAAATTAGCTGGAGCCTTGCGACGAAGTGGTAGATGACTCCAGTGCCAAGTCCTTACTTGCGAAAACACGGGGCCAGCGAGAGGCACTCATCGCCAAGGAGGCCCCCAGGTCGCACAGCCTCCAGAGCCAGTGCGGAAGGCGTCCACCATGACGATGCCACTCGGGCTGTGCACTTCGTGCCTTCATGTTGCATCGGTAGGTTTTCGCAGTTGTTCTGATAAGGGAACGGGAGAGTGAGCAGGGTGCAGTGCTTGGGGCCCTGAAAAAGCAGGGGATCAGTGACAGACTCGAAGAATACGGGCTCCGTCCTGCTTAGGAGGGAACACTTCTGAAGCAAAGTGCGAAGCTTGGGCGTAGAAGTTGCAAAACAGCGCATCTCAATCCAATTGCCTAGCTGAGCCACAAACTCACAAGTCGTGATCCCTGCCAAGGACTCCACGCTCCGCGCGCAGCCAGCGCGGCTCCACGGTCTCCTTGGCATCAGAGCCCTGGCACTTACATACACGTCATGGGTGCTTTCGACATCTTTCGACAAGATTTGCAACTTCATCACCTCCTGGCGCCTACACTTGTTGCAGAAATTTCAGCCGAGAAGGCGTTAGTCGATCTGTTTCTCAGGAAGCTGGTTCCATGCGGCTGCGCTCACCCACGGGTCCTTCAGGCCATGGGCAATGACCTGCTCAGAGTGCTGCTGGATGGGTTGCTAGGAGCGAGGATATTCGGGTTTAGTCAGGCAAGCCTCTATAGTGGCTCAACCGAAGGGTGATGCCGGATCGAGGCTTGTCACAAGACATCTCGGGACTTTAACTGAAGCACCGCACAAGCCTTGCAAGGCATCGCCAGGCGTTTGGACTTCAGCTCAGGCCTTGCTTTCGGTCACGCGCTTTCCATGGCTATGCACGGGCTTTTCTGTCTGACAAAACGGCATGTTGCGGAGTCTTCGCCCCCTATGGGAACCCTAGTGGAACCCTTGTCGTAACCTTTATAGAACCCTTATAGTAACCCTTAGATACTCAGGCGGCCAGGATGAGACGAAGGCGGAACCGAACTCCCTCGGTTGCGAAAAGTCGGGGGTCTTTCCGTTTCCCTGGAGCCCTTTCTGGGTGGGTGGGTGTCTAGGGTTTGGGTCGCTCTCGAAGATTCCAGCTGAGGCCCATCGTGCCGCAGTGTGTATTATGATATGTGCATCAAGGGAAAGAGTCGTGCACCAAAGACTCACTCTAGTCGCTGGTTTCTTGGGCTTGCTTGCTTCTTTTTATGTAGCATACTTGACCGGGAAAGTGTACAGAGTCTCATCTTAAATGGTTGTGTTCAAGCCTGGAGCCGGACAAAAGAGCGAGGAAATGCGAGGCCCTCAAGCCTGGCGATAGGAAGATATAGAAAGATTGAGAGGGAAGAACGGGAGATTTGCCAGAAGGAGGGAAGGACCTGATAGAGACAGAGACGGCCGTCTTCTCAAAGCCTCGCGGAGTGCATAGAACCAGCATGCCCACGAAAAGGCACAGACACAACGGAATATTGGAATGGTGTCTAGCTCCACGTTGCCAGGAGCCTCAGTCTACGCGATCCATGCGTAGCCTGCAGTCGATGCAGTCTCAGGGTTCCCTCGCGGGCCCGGCCCAGCACCCAGTGAGGGATGCAGTCGCTCGAGCAAGTATCGGAGTGGAGCACCCAGGCCTCACCGCGAAATCGAGCTTTCACCGAGACGCCACGCAGCGCCTGTGCCGACATTCAGAGGGTGTAAGGCGGGCTTGTTGTGCAGGGCTAGTGTGGCTCCCGGGTTGCGTATCTTCAGCATGGTTCATATGCTGGCCTTGTCGAGTCGGGTAGGTGGTGGTACTGTTGCTGCTGCTGCTGCTGCTGCTAGGCTACTACTACTACTACTACTACTACTGCTACTACTACTACTATACTACTACTACTACTACTACTGCTACTACTACTACTACTACTACTACTACTACTACTACTACTACTACTACTACTACTACTACTACTACTACTACTACTACTACTACTACTACTACTACTACTACTACTATACTACTACTACTACTACTACTACTACTACTACTACTACTACTACTACTACTACTACTACTACTACTACTACTACTACTACTACTACTACTACTACTACTACTACTACTACTACTACTACTACTACTACTACTACTACTACTACTACTACTACTACTACTACTACTACTCTACTACTAGCCACCACCAAATGTGCCATTTCCCAGCCGTTGAGGCGCACGGTCGGCTTCTGTGACGTTCAAAGACCAAGACTCTTTTCGCTATGGTCCTGAGCGCTTCTTCTACGACTCAAGGCTACCGGGCTTCGGGATTCAGTCCACTTACTCCACATCGTTTCGATGGTTTGGGACTTGGGATGCTCTGACTCGGATGCAGCTTTGGGCTCGATTTGTGCTGCCTATGTCCGTTCTCGCTCTGGGCAAAAAAATGTCCGTTCTCGCTCTGGCAGGACCTACACCGGAGTCCACAAGCACGGGGGCCCTATCACGGATGACCTTCGGGAACCGAACGGCCAGGCGCAGAGACGTAGGGCATGTGCGTGAGGTTGATGTTGCGGGTGCCACAGGATTTCTCCAGACCCAGGAGAAGCGAGGGGCACCGTGATGTTTGGCTGCAAGCCAAGAAGCATGCTACAATTCAACACAACTCGTGTAAGTTTCAGCACCTTACCCACACCCGACTCGAAGCCCGACTCGAAGCGGAAGCGGACCCTCAAGATGTGATGCTTATCGTTGCTTCCCAGTGTCGGGAAGCTATCCCGAACATGCATGTCGCATGCACCTACCCCGCCCACATACGTACTACTTACTACTGCTACATGCACAGATGGTGTGTGTCATGTAGTTCTCCCTCCCTCTCCCTCTCCTCCCTCTCGCTCTCTGTCTCTCTCGGTCCCCCTCTCTCCCTGGCGCTGGCGCTCGTGCTCTCTCTCTCTCTCTCTCTCTCTCTCTCTCTCTCTCTCTCTCTCTCTCTCTCCTCTCTCTCTCTCTCTCTCTCTCTCTCTCTCTCTCTCTCTCTCTCTCTCTCTCTCTCTCTCTCTCTCTCTCTCTCTCTCTCTCTCTCTCTCTAGTATGTATTCACGCGAAGAAAGGACTGTTGTGAGGACCTGCATGTGATTGTGTGTGTGTGTGTGTGCCTGTGCGGGTGTGTGTGTGTGTGTGTGTGTGTGTATATATATATATGTATGTATGTATACACATATGTACGCAATTAAAGTATGTGTGTGTGTAAATAAATATATATATATGTGTGTGTATATATATATGCATATGTTTATATACGTATATATATATATATATATATATATACATATACATACGTATGTATGTGTGTGTGTGTCTCTCCCCATGTACGTATGTATGTGTGTGTATATACATACATATATATATATATATATATATATATATACATATGCACATATGTGTGTATGTATGTGTAGATAGCATAATACACAAACACACACAGATACAAAACCGACATATAGTTATATGGGTGGATGCACCTGTGTGCACATGTGTGTATATATATATATATGTGTGTGTGTGTGTGTGTATGTCGACACATGTACATGTAAGTATTAAAAATTTTTGTATAAAAATATGTATGCATGTAGTTACTAGCATGTAGTTACTTGTGTGTAGTAGATGTGTGTACCCGTCGTAGAGTGTATGCCTTGGCACGGTGTGTGTGTGCATGTTGTCATGTGTTCTGTCTTTCTCTAGTACGAGTAGTACGAAGCAGTAGTACTGATGTAGTAGCAGCAGTAGTAGCAGTAACCGTAGTAGTAGTCGTCGTCGTAATAGTTAGTAGTAGCACTAGTAATTCTACCAGCAAGAGTAGCAGTCGTACAGTGATAGTAATGGTGATGGTGACAGCAATAGTTTTTTTTTCGGCGGCAGTGGCAGCACGTACAATCAGAGAAATGATGAATGCTTTTCTTCACGCCAGGCCGTATCCCCACGTGCAGATTCAACCCGAAGCCGGTCTGGGGCCTCACAGTGGAAGGGCCATTGAGGGAACTTCCTTGGGCATTGGCAGGGGCTTACCAGCTTAGCAAGGCCGCAGTGCTACGATTTGTTACTTACATTCCTAGGACTCTAGGAGCAAGACCTAAGCCCGTCGGAGACCCACAGGCGAGTCTTGCGCAAGATGGAGGACTAGAACACATGTTTCAGGTTTCTCCTAGACGAGTTTGGGCCACGCGTACGCAGATCAGATCATGAGAACTATAGTCTATAGTTTTGCCTTGTAAGGTTGCACAACTCCCCCTCTATTGTGACAGCGGCATCGCATAGGTTTTAATGGGCTCTCTATTGTAAGCGGCATCAAATAGTTGTAGATGTGGGGATTTCAAGATAAATGCAAGCATACGCATGCTTCGTGCGAGTGTGCGAGTCGAGCGTAAATGTGTACACCGGTATGCACATGTATATGTATCTACGCGGTGTCTGCTGTACCTGTGTTGCCATATATGTGTATGCAAAAATAGACAGCCCAGTCTATCTGTTTGCATATGCAAGCTTTAGTTTCGCGTGGTCGTTTGTCTACTTGCGCAACATTAACTCCAAATAGCACATCATGTGTAGTGGAAAGAGGTGCCCAGTATGTTGTTTTGACGCACTGGAGTCAACAGAGCGTTGTGTGTTTATGTAGATTGTTTAATTCAGGTGTGCATGTGCTTATATTTGCCGTTCTGTTTATCTACCGTGATTATGGACCGTCGCCTTGCAATGCGTTGCTGGCTTTGCCGAGGGCCTGGTCTTCGGTGTCTTCGCAGAACTTGAAAAGTCTGGACACCTGAGCCCACGAGCGAATACATGAACACAACAGCTTGTTGGCTGGTCTTGCCGAGAATTTGTAGCTTGGCGCTACAGCTTGCAAAGTCCGACTTGATTTCCTGATCCGGGACAGTCAGGTCTTGGGATGCACTGCCCATGTATGGCTCTTTGTTGCCCGCTTGTTCTCAAGCAACGGTTGTGGGCAGGTAGCCCTGATAGGGATGCCGCCACCTCGCCTCAAGGGCGCCAAGTTTCACAGTTCTCGCTGAGCCTCAAAGCGGGCCCGAACCGTCCAAAGTTTTCGAGGCAGCGCATTTGCGAACAGCGCATCTCCGTTCGCATCTCGAGTTCAGGTGTTTGCGCTTGTTCTACTTGAGACGAAGCCTCAAATGCCAGCCAGGGAAGTCGAGGTTGAACGCCAAGCAAGCCGCGGGCCAAGGGAAGCTTCGGGAGGGCGCGTGCTGCAGGAAGCTCGATGCAGAGCCGGGACTACAGAAGGTACCATTCAATGTCCCTGAACCCATGGGGTAGACCGGCTCCAGGCATTGCAGCTGCATTGGCACCGGCCCGATCCTAAGGTTCCGAGGCGTTCACCTCGCACATGCATGGGTGCATGGATGCATGCAGCCATAGGCAGCCCGAATCCTGCGCAACAGGGTGTCGTCCATGCAAACACTTAGTTGCCTTTGGCCATATACATCCCTTGCTAGAGTTGGGGCTTGAAGAATCTTGGGTGTTTGCGTCCTGCTCAGCTTCTTTTCCCTCAATCTGGTTTTTTTGCTGTGAGGCCGGGGGAGTGCCCGAATTGGAGGCATCAGGGCCGCCTGCAGTGGCCACGTCTTCGTGCTACGAGTTCTTCTGGTGGAATGTGGTCTGACCTCCTGTGTCCCGTATGTATGGCTACAGAGAAGGGAGGGTGGGAGAGAGGGAAAGTGGTA
>CAJNDT010001163.1:45000-78987 GCA_905221615.1 Symbiodinium sp. CCMP2592
AAGCCCTTGCGCATCCGGGAAGAAAGCTTGAAGACGAAGTCCGCGGTTGCAGGCCCAGTATTCGTGGAAGGCTTGACTGAGGTTTCTGTGGTGAGCTTGGAAGATTGCCTGTGCCAGCTCATAGCTGGCTTTGCCAATGTGGCTTTCCGGTCTACAAACTACAACGAGCAGTCCTCGAGAGCTCACTGCGTACTCACCCTGACGATCCGTCAGCGCTTGACGGTGAACCATAAGGCTGTGATTCGCGAGTCGAAGGTCCGTTTGGTGGATCTCGCAGGGAATGAGCGGTGGGTAACGAACGGGCCATCTCCGTCACCCCAGCATGCCCGAGAGCTGGCCACCATCAATAAGTCGCTGCACACGTTGGGAAATTGCATGCAGGTTCTGTCTCAGCCAGGTGCAGCGAAGAAGGAAACTCGCCATGTCCCGTACCGAAACTCGACTTTGACCCTGCTACTTCGCGACAGTCTGGCTGGAAATAGCTACACCTTGATGCTGTGTACCATCTGTTGTTCTTTGCTCTATCAGATGCAGACCCTTTGCACCCTTCGCTTTGCGGATCGGGTGAAGCGCGTGCAGATGAAGGCCCACGTATGTGACGTGCTGGATGTGAAGGAGGCTCGGTCCCAGATGCAGGCAGAATCTTGGATGCCTATGCAGGTACCCCCTTTACCGCTCAAATGATGTGCTGTTGCAACGCCTAGATCCAGGAGGCTGTAGCATCAGCAGCGCTTGAATCCAACACGTCGACGCAGACGCTGCTTCTGGGGCCATTAGAGCCTCCGCAAATGGCTGTACCCACACTAGCTTGAAGCCCAGGAGATGGAATATCTCCGTGCGGTCGTGACGACGGGAGCCGATGGCCGAGCATTGGACACTCGGTTATCGAAGAGGGCGTGGTCGGAATGTGGTTCGGGGTGTTTGCCCAGGGTCGTGCATGGGCGGTAGCTCGCAAAATCGCCCAGGATGAGCTCAAGTCGCGGATTTCACAGCTCCAGCAAGCGTTGCTTGGCCACAAATGGCACATGAGGGACATCAAAACACCTAAGCTCGGCGTTCTACTATTTCAGAGCCGGTCTTGTTTGAGTACACCGTGTGGTGTAATAAAGTGTAGTATTTGAGGTAGTACAGTAAAGCACAGCGGAGTAGAGAAGAGTAGACACATTAGAGCATGTATAGCACGGTATAGTATCGTATGTTGTAGATCGAGAACAGCTAGGTTAGTACATGCACAAAATCTGCTGGACACTTGCAGGGTGGCCCAGGCTTGGGACTCGAAGCCCCAAACATCAGCCAAGGTGTAGTGGCCTGGAAGGAGAGAACCGGTATCTTCGGGAGCAAATCGCCGAGTTGGAAGCTCGAGTTGCAGTCCGAAGTCCGGGCTTTCCCAAGCTCCCAAGCCCGCTTGAGCTCCCGAAGTATGTTGTGTCTGTGTCTTTCATGCAGGGAGCTGTGCGAAGGGATGGGTGACGACGTGCTCGAATGGTAGACAGGTAGACACAACGCGTACAAGCCGGCATTCACCTGCATGTATGTACATATACAAAAATTGCTGTCTGCCTGTGTGTATGCATGGATGTATGTAGGTCCGTAATGCATGGATCCCTATATGTATGCCTGCGCTCATCCGGGTATACCGACCAGGCATTAAGTCATACAGTGGTGTGTTAGTTTAACTTTGAAGCCAGCTGGTGCTGTATTGTACATGAAAGGCATACTTGATTTAACAGTACTTGTATGTGCAACTATGCTGATGTGTGTATACATATATTCATATATATATATACACACATGCGGGAGCCATATATATATATATATATATATATATATATATATATATATATATACGTACATATGCATATACGAACCTGCAACTTACGTATACCTAAGTATGATGCATGCATGCATGGATGCTTGTATTTCGGTCTGTGCCGTAGACCGGATCCAAAAAGACCTTCTAGACCCGACACATTTCGAGCTTGGAATCTGGCCGACATCAGCAACAAGTGCACGGCCAGGCTTAAGAACGCTCCTGGACCCAACAAAACTGCTCAGGAAAATCAAGTTGACTTAGCTGATTCTTTGAAGAGCTCCTGGAGGCTGACTTGGGACTTGAAAGCTAGCCGACATCACCAACAAGCGCATGGACTGGATCCCAAAAAACCCTCCTCGACCCAACAAAGCTGCACAGGAAAACTCAGTTGAACTTAGTTGATTTGTGTTGAAGAACTTCCACAGGCTGACTTGGGCCCTGAAAGCTAGCCAACAAGACCAAGTGCAGAGGCCGGATCAAAAATGCTCCTGCAAATTTCCAGAGAAAAAACATATAATTTAAGGCTTCTGGAGGCTGGGTTGAGCTTTGAAAGCTGCTAAAAACTTCCAGCCTACTGTGGCAAGGCCTCAAAGGCTACGTGCAACTATAAGCCAGGCGCCAACCACCGAGAGTGTGATGGTTCAAGCATAGTGACCGCCGGCCCAAAAAGAGTACCAACAACCACGTCGCCTGTGGGATTTTGGGTAAAGGGCTTTAGGGCTCCTTTCTTTGAGGCCTCCTTCGAGCCAACTCAAAGCCATCTGGGGGTTTCTTCCGTACTGTACTTTCAGTATGCACGAGGCAACCATTGGGGTTTTTGGAAGTGAGAGCCCAGGAGAAGCAACATCTCGGGAAGTCTATGCCACCGGCAACGGGCGGCACCAAAGCAACACGAGTCTTGCGGCGTGTGCCCCGCCAAGCAAGTCATTTCCAGTGAACTTTGCAACCGGCCCTGTGCTTCCTCAGCCCGTCTATAGCAGTACGAGCCAAGGTCTGCAGTGAACCGAGCCTTCCGGGACCAGACCCATGGTTTCAGCTTGAAGACGATCTTCAGGAGCTGGATCAGACGTAGCAAAGCAGTGCAATGTCGTGGGTGATGCCCGGACGTGGGTGATCTAGACTGGAGTCAGGCTTATGCCGTCAGTGGGAAATCGTAGGTGCACATTCTCAGCGCAGCCGCTGCGCAGGACATCCACGCAGTCTGCCATCGGAATCTCGGATTTAGCTTTATGCCTTCACTCAGAGCATTCCAGACCATAAACACGAATAGCGGGATTGAATCTGGGCATCTCTGCAAGGCAAGAGTCAGATCTTGCCTAGCGAACATGCCTGCAAGGAGCCATTCTAACATGGGGAGGCTGCGACCTTCGGGCACATGTCCTGAAGGGCATGAGCTGGAACCTGGGCTTGAATGCGACTCAGAGGTGGAATGCATAGGTTGCAGCGGCAGATGCCCTGTAGGCTCCCGAAGCTTGGCCCAGTCTGAGGCAAGTTAAGAAGGAACTTTGCAAGGGATAGGACGACTAAGCTTTACCCAAGCACTCCTGTCAGTGACTTCCAGCCAACTCAGGTAGACTTGGGAAGCAGTGCAGAGCCATCTCCTGAAGCTGCCAAGGCCTTGAAAAGCAGAGTAGGGAGACGTCACAGGACGTTGGATTCGACTCTGAGGGCTCGAAGTTGCGTTCGCTTTTTCCACCTCTCTGCATCATGTACTCGTCCTACCCTGCTTCGCAAGCAGGGCACGGTTGCCGTTGCATGGACCAGCCCGAAACGAAGTCCCCAGCATGGCAGATGCTGTGTCCAGGTGGCGTACACTGAATGGCACTGTGATGGTGCCGGTTGCTACGGAAGCTCACTTGCTCCAGACCTCGGGCGCTACCATTGCAGCCTTTGTCAGCACGACTTGTGCCAGAACTGCGCCCTGGCAGCCTAACGCACATGTCAGGAGTCAGTATGACGCAATTTGCAAGGTGGGTGGTTGCAATTCTGCAGTCGACATCCTGTTTGCGGTCCGCTCTTCTGGTCAAGTCTTGCAAAGCCCGAGTTGCAGCTTGCTGTAGAACAGAACAGGTGCGTACCGTTCAAGCCTTTCGAGCTTTTCCTCCAGAAGCACCCCATGATTCGGCCCCGCCAACTGAGTGGTGCACACGAAAATCCTCTGACCTGCCAATCTGTGCTGGGAACGGTACAGTCTTGAAGCTGTCAGTCTGTGGTCTTCGGTTCGAGGCTACGACCAGTTGGTGCGTCAGCCTCAGACGGAGCGGGTGCGCCGCACTTCCCTTGTGCCAGTCAAGCCAAAGCCGGAGCCATCGAGGCCAGGCCGGATTCTGACTTGTGATGCGAAGCGCAGCTCCCTGAAAGTGCTTCTGCCAGGACCCCGCGCCGACCTGTTCTTGCTTGGGCGGAGCCAAAGCCAAAGAGTCGCTCCGAAGCAAGTGAAGGACAGGCCACCCAGGCCCCCCAAGCCGCCCACGGCCCAGGCCAGAGTCAAGCTCAGGCCCAGGCCCAGTGGGCACCCAGCAAAAAGCAGCAAAGCCTGGAGCGCTTAGAGGAAACTTCCAGAGCGCCAGCAGCGCTCCGCAAGCCTCGTGGTCAGAGCCCGCGAAAGCCTCTGCAGTTTCCTCAGCTCCGTGGTCCTGTTGAGACCTCCATCACTTCCTTCGCTTCAGCTTCCACGGCCTCCACGACCCCGGAACCCTTGCGGAAGAGGCTGCATGCGCAAGCAGAGCAAAGGAGAAGCTACGCACCTGTCCGAGGCAAACGCGCTACTGCCTCGCTGCCCCCATTGTCGCTCGCGACGCCGCGAATGCAAGCGGCCCCTTCGGGCCCGACATCGACAAGACGAGAAGATGCGGAGCAGAAGTCTGGTCCGCTCGCTTCAGTCGAACGGGAAACCCGCTTGCTGAATGCTTCCGACAAAACCCGGGCGGCCGTGACGGAGAGCCCCAGACTTGACCACGGTCGTGGCCAGTCGCAGCCTCCCACCAAAGCTGTGCCCCCGAGCAATGGTCAACCTGCATCTGCTCGGCGCCCCGTGCCTGCAGCAATGGCAGCAGCAGCCGTTAGCCTTCTGCCCGAGACAACTGACATGAGGGCCTTGCTGGGAGACCTGAATGCGAAGCATGCAGGATCTGCCACGTGAGGTTCAATGACCGGATAGAACCCTGAGTACTAAATCTGCTAACGCTAATGCTTGAAGAGTGGAGAGGAATACCCTTACCATCTGATGGCATGACATCTATAGGCTATAGGTATACAGGTTCTCAGAATTTGCAGGAGCACCCAGACTCCTCCAAACAAACTCTTCGGCAGCGTGTGCTGGTAAAGCCATTGCCAAAAATCAAGGACACAATCAAACACATGTGATGCAGGCAGTCACAGCGTGTGCAGCCAGCGTAGACCCAGTGATCCTCATATTTTGGTCGGTATGATGGAGGTTGCACGTGAAGTCGCCCGGTATGCAGCTGAGATCGAGCAGTTCGACACTCAGGACAGCGAAGATGCAATACCGCCTCAATGTGCCTGCAGACTCCACTCCTAAGTTTGCCTGCACGGGTTTGCCCCTTGCGACAGCCTTGATGCCTCCCATCTCTGAGTTCGCAGCAAGGTGGAAGCGCCAAACCGAGCAGGTGCGGCGGCAGAAGACTGGCGAAGTGACCAGGTGGGGCATGGACGGCCCGGCATGGATGCCTCAAATCACCAGCCCCTGCACCATGATTACCCGTGTGCAGAGAGACTCAAGACTTGGCCCACTGACTAGACCTGCTCAGGCAGTACCAACAGCACGAAGTCACGGTGCAGTCGGTGCCTCAAAGTGCAACCAAGTGCTTAATTCTTTGGGACAACTACTGACTACGGACACCCGATGCCCTTGTCAAGTCTTGTGCTCGAATTGCAACAGGACATTGAACCAGCGCATCGACAAGCTGCAGAAGGAGATCATCCAGTGCGACAGGTGTGCAGGGAGCCGAGAAGAACGTCTTTGATCACGAAGCCTACCCAAACAAGTGGGTTGTAAATCAGAGGATCGAGCAGAAAGGCATGGCCCAGTCTGACAAAGGGGCGAACAGAACGGCACAGAAGACAGCCACCACCGCGACAGCACCAACAATCACAACATCGATCACGACGACGAGGAGGAGGATCGCAGCAGCAGCGGCAACAGTTTCTTTTAGAACGATGAGAAGAAGTGATGATGGTGATGGCGATGATGGCGGCAGAAGCAAGGAAACGCTGGAAGTAGGAACCACAGTAACGGCACATGGTGGGTGATGATAATGAGGGTGTATGTATATATATATATATATATATGTATCACCACATGTGGGGCAAGTCCGAGTCCCCGACAGCAAGGCCAAGTCCTGGGAGGAGGAGAAATCCAGAAGGCGCGCGCTATATCGGGTGATACGGCTGCATTAGGGCCAAGTTTGGGGGTGTACATGATTCAGTCTCGAAGAGGACCCCAACACACGGCGCTTATGTGTCGCAGTTTTCTGCTTCTGGCGAAAAGGCTGATTGTTTCCACTACCATCAGCTTTTGGACGTCCCGGCTTGCAGGACGAATTCTGCTCCGACGTCGCCAACTGCCTCTGGCCCAGTCTGCCTGAGTGGCGCAGTCCGAGATGGGGTCAGCTGCATTCTATGCAGTGTCGGTGCGCAACTAGATGCTGCATATGCCCAGCTGGAGGAGCGCGAGATATAGCTTCTCTGCAAGGAAAGCAGAGACTCGTGCTATGAGCCCAGGTTCTCCCTGGTCTGGTCATCTTCCAGAGGCCACTTCCCAGCCCGGATCTCAAATCTACTCCATAGACACGAAGGGTGAGACGCATGTCCAAAGTACAGCTGGCTTTCAGCAAATGCAGAGATCTAGATGTGCCACTTCCATTCCATTGGGGAGGCTCAGGCGGCAAACTGAGATTCGGTTCTCGACATAAGGCAATCACGACAGAAGAAAAGCCCTTCTGATCGGCGTGAACTACTCGAACTCCCACGCTCCCCTGAAGGCGCGGCTTTGTAGCTGTTATTGGATCTCCACCGAATTTCCCGACGAGTGTTATGTATGTGCACATACAACTTATGCAGGCAGATGGGTGGGCAGGCATATGCGTAAATTATACAGTTTATATAGAAATATACATATATATATATATACACATACATATAAGAGATTTATGTAGTTACTTATTTGTTCATTAATTTGTCTATGTTTTTACTTATCCGTGCCCGTCCAGACTCCCGTGAGTCTTTGACCAGAGCACAGCATATGAAGAGGGGGCGATTTTGTGCTGCAGGAAGGGCCGACATCAGTGCTTAGGATTCCTCGATTTGCTCTCTGCAGCTCGCAGGGACACGTGGCTGCTTCAGTAGCCTTTGCTCAGCGGGAAGCATCATTCAGGAATCATTCCCCCTGACATCGGCCAGGGCTGCGTCAACGATGTGTGGAACATGCAGTGTTTGCTGCGGTACACCCTTCGGTGCCCACTAGAGGTCTCATGCCTGACAAAACGGAGCAGGCATTTCTTCGCACGGGAAAGGAGGCGAGCACAGACGAGGGGAGCTTCCTCTGGGAGGGGAGAGGAACAGTCAGGAACAGCGAAGACACTGAATCGCAAACAGATGCAGGTACACCCCCGAACAGCTGCAGCTGCTGGTCGACGGCGCAGACGGGCGATCCAGGCGCTGGAAGCAACTCTTCACAGCCCGGCCTAGTCGTCGCCAGTGTTGCGGTCAAGTTTCAAGTACAGGTGAACGGCTTCTGTTGCAGTAAGTTGACTTTGCCGGTCAGCATCTTTGGCTGAACAAGAGGGCTTGGGGCCAGCAATACTCGTGCAAGACGTGATGCGGGACCTTACTTGTGGCATTGCTGCTGCACCCTCCTGTGCTGTTGAAATCCGGCAGGCCGGACAGAGCCCCGACGAAGGCCTGCTGGTTTCGGTTCGGTGTTCCGGCGCCTTGCGATCTGCATAAATTGTGTATCGGCGCGGCGCCACACTGCTGCCCTTCCATTCTTTTGGCTGGGTGGATTGTAATATGGAGGTGTGCCCCGCTCATTCGCTCATCTATGCCGTTTGCCACGACAAAGTCCAGTTTCGGATAGTTCCAGCGCCAACAAGCTGCAGAGCCAGTTGAGCGCCTGCCGATGGTCACGAAACACAGCAATGTGGCAATTTGAAGTGTAGTGAAGTGTAAGTCTGTAAGTGTTCCTCAAAGTAGGAGTAAACTCCTTCTACGGTGGCTTCCTGAGTTGGCGTCGTTGTGGCTTCATCTTGTGTTGAGGCTGTTTCATGCAGGGCTGACTCGGGCTTGCCACCTGTTCGTCCGACTGCGCACCAAGAACCTCGTCTGGCTGTGTCCGAGTTCCGAGTTGCGAGAGCGTAAGTCTATTGATTCAGCAAAGCAACAGTAGAATCGAGATCCCTTGCCAACGATGCAGCTGTTGCCCTTTTGTTTGATACTGCCACGGATAACCCTGCAGCAACGAATTTTGTGCGAAGGGTTCAGGCAATACAAATAATTATGTTTGTGTGTGTGTGTTGTCGTAAATATGGTCATGTATGTGCTGTTTGTTCTTGCAGTC
Organism: Symbiodinium sp. CCMP2592; assembly: GCA_905221615.1. Taxonomy (NCBI): domain Eukaryota; class Dinophyceae; order Suessiales; family Symbiodiniaceae; genus Symbiodinium; species Symbiodinium sp. CCMP2592. The sequence continues at coordinate 53,391 of CAJNDT010001163.1, forward strand.
CGACTGCGCTCCCACTACTACGCTCAGAGTTTGAATCAGTAGTGCAAATAGTCCGGATCCCGCCAAGTGCCGGCTGTGTTGGGCATCGTGCTGATTGCCTCCGACAAAAATTCAGATGTGTGATCTTTCGGGGACCTGTGTACTGTTGCAGTAACAGTGTCGCTTGTGTTGCTGGCTTTTGGAACGCCCTGTTACCATCGTGGCGAATATGAAACGTTTATGTATCTTCGTTGCCACGACCGATGGCATGACTATCGAAATCATAGTTTTCGCACCATCAAGGTCCACCTTAATGGCACCAGAACCATGTTCGTGCAACTGTTGATGGCGGTTGTTGGAACAGTAGCATACGACATCGCACTTGCAATGGCCCGCCAAGGCCAACATCTTGGCCAGAGCCCTGCTCAACCCAGCTTGCTTCAACGACGGTTCAACCGTTTTCGTATCAGTTCTTGCTTCAAGTTCTATTGACATGCTACGCTTTGGTTTCCAACATTTCGGCCGCGTTTGTGCTGCAGCTATCACGGTGGTCATGTGGGAAGTGTCAGTGTGGAACGACGAGACGCTCGATGTCTCGTATCGGGGCAACCACCTGTAACCTCAGTAGCACCTTGACTGCAGCATTAGCTTAGCATGTCTCATTGCAGCAGCACAACCAGGAGACTGGGGTACATATTCTCCAGCATTCATCACAGGGATACAGTGAGGCAGCTATACTATTTCAGTCAGCCTAGCAAGCCTAGCATCCCTCACATGCTACACTGAGGCCGGCCTGCAGTGGTTAGTTGAGGACGTCCGTCCGGGCCACTGCCTTAACACACATCAGATGGCCATGCTATACACGGCAGAGGAGGTTTGTGGCCTTCGGAGGTTCGGAGCCCAAAGGCTAGGCAGTTGAGGTGTGTTTGTGTTGGGATAGTCTTTGAGGTGACCATCTGCTGCTGGTCTTCAGCGGCTACGGTGCCCAGCATCCACGGACACCGGGCTCCAACAAGTGCGAGGTGCATCGGCAGATCTGAGCGCGGCTTTGGCAAGGATGACAGGCTAAGGCAGCCATATGTTTGTAGTGTGGCTCATGGCACCTGTCTCATCTTGCCAACTGCTTGCCAGAGCTACCTGGTGCCCTCGGACTTCGCTGCAGACCTGCCCAGTGACTTCTTTGAGGCTGGGTAGCATGTTGTGCCGAACAGGGGTCATACTGCAGGAGTTGAAGAACTGCCTCAAGTGCGGCCACCACTGATCTCTTCTCGCTGCCTCCATCTCTTACCTACGTAGCTGCGGTACTGGTCTCTCTCGCTCTCTCGCGGCAGGTGGTTGCCAGTGCCTGCAAGAGCCCAGCCCAGCCAAATGCCTGCAGCTGAGATTCTGGGGAGCTCGGCACCATTCAAAAAGTCGGGCTTGATCATCACCTCGCACACGAGTCGCGAAGGTTGCCAAGTTCTGTGACTTGCTGCCAGCGCAGGTCATAGACCAAACTGCGAAGATGGCAGCGGGTGCAGCGCCAGGTACAGATTTGCATTCTGCTCCAGGGGCTCGGTTTGATATTCCGATGCCTTCACACTCATCTAGGGGCATCGAATGTGCGAAACCTCTAAGACGGCCTGAGAGCAAACACGTCGCAAGGGCCGCAGGGCAAGTGACAAGTACTCAAGAAGGCAATCAGTGTCCGGGTGGTGTGCGCCGGCCCACACTCGCCCAAATGCGTCGCTGGTGTTGTTTGTGAAGGTGGCCCAGAAGAGATCGAAAGGCAGGCAGCCGCGGCGCAGAAGGCACTTCAGAACGTGTGGATGACGATGATGATGATGATGATTTTGATATGATGGTCGTGGTGACTGAGATGGTGCTGATTGCTGATGCCGGAGCCGGTGGCAGTGGCGGTAGTGGTGAACAATACCGTGACTGGCATGGTTGTCTACATTGAGATCATCATCTCAAATATCAGGATATGTTGTGCAGTGTAGTGCCTGCGGATTCTTTAGCATTCTTCAGCGATTCAGATCCAAAATCTGGTTCAAGTTGATGGTGCCTGCCTAGGGCAATCTTGAAGGCCTTGGGAAACTCCAAAGCCAGCTACCGGCTTATCTCGATGCTGGAGGCCGGGAATCTGAGCCCTTTCTGATCTACCTTGAGCTAAGATGTCGAGACAGGCACTAAACTGGCTTCTTCACTTCTTCACAAACAGAAACGTACCGCGGCTTCGTAGTAAATAATCGACAGGAAGCATACAATGTCAAATGTACTCGGTCATGACCGTCATTCTGCTTGCCTCGGTCCCCGATCCTCCACAATCCCTGCAGTCATCAGGTCCACGACTTCCTGAGCCAGCTGCCCCAGAGGCGAGATGCGCGGGCACATCATCCTCCTCCTGTCTTGCGAGGGTTGAGCTCCTTCAGACAGGTGCTGTGTGTCTTTGCTCTTGGATGCCTGCTACACCATCCTTCCTGGAGTGCCCTGGCTATTGTCTTGGCGAAGCATCAGGTACCAGTAGTATGTAGCCGCTGTAGCCATATACGACAAGAGACAAGAGGGGGGGCATGGTGCAAAAGGGATATCATACACTGGTTGAGGCATCTTCAATCGGAGACTTGGCCAGAAGTCGGATAGGCTTGAGACATTTTATGTCTACCAAAATGTTTGAAAACCAAATAATTTCCTTTATGGTTTCACTATGATTTCAATATGATTTTCATTTACGGTTTTTTTATGAAATATTTATGGTTTTGGTATGATTTAGTATGAACCTATAGTAAAATCATATTGAAACCATAAATTTTCCATATATTTATGATTTCACTATGATTTTACTATGGTTTCACATATTGCCCTTGGTTCTTCAATATTTCCAATGGCTTCTATGGAATATTTATGGTTTTGATATGATTTAGGATGACACCATAATGAAGTCATATTAAAACCATACATATACCATAATTTTGCATATATTATATTGATGATTACACTATGGTTTCAGGGAGGGCAGCCCCAGCCAAAACCATAAATTTTCCATAAAGGAAAAGGGCAGACCTCTTTTGCGTCATAAAAAAACCATAAAATTTCCAGATTTGGGAGCTGATTTTCGTGCGTCCCTATTAAATTTACTATAAATATATGAAAAATTTATGGATTTTTTATGATTTTACTATGATTTCAAGCGGCACCCCTCCCCCCCCACCCCCCCACCCCACCCCCCCAACCCCCCCCCATCCCCCCCCATCCCCAACTCCCTCCCCTAGCCCCAGCCCCACAAAATAATACAAACACACCAAACATACCTAAACAATACATAAAAAAACCATAAAACAAACATAAAAAAACATAAAATTTTCATAACAAAAATCATATCAAAATCATATTGAAACCATATATTTTTGGTCATAAAAAATCCATAAATGAAAACCATAGTAGAATCATAGTGATTTCATAAAAATAATTATTTATGTTGAGGCCTTGTTTAGTATTCCCCAAACACTCAAGGATAGGCATCTTCCTGCAACGCACTGCACGGTCAGCCCCTGAGTCTCAAGATGTCTCCTCTGAGGCTGGCCCCGAGAGCAACTCCCCTGCGACCTTCCGGAAGGCTGGGAGCCGAGGGCACAGAGCCGCACTCACTGTGTCACTCTCCGCGCACAGATCTTTCGCAGCAGCGCCCCCGCAATCTGCAATCTGTTTCGGTCGATGGCATCTTTGTAGCACAGCATGACAAGCACGAAATGTTGGGCAATTCGTTACCCAGTGCGGCCATGCAGGTCGACAGGGGTCGGGTGGAGTACGACAAGCTCCGCGACTTCATGAGCCTTGCCCCCGGCACAACGACAGCCTCTGCAGGCTCCACACCTTGGTGCGCCGAGCTTTGCTGCAACTCGGGGCGAAACACAGCGAAAAAAAGGCAAACAGTCACGATGCCAGCATTGCTATCGTTTTGTCAAACGACGCGCATGCGTAAAAAGCATCAATGCATTGGATTGCAAAGTGAGCCTGCTGCGTCATAGCAGCTGGCAGGGTAGCTTCAGGATTCTGAGAAGTGCCGGATGCAGTTTTGGAGCATGCAAGCTTCAAGTGCAAGGCATGGAAGATACGCATGCGGCGTCATGTAGTTGGGTTTGCTAGGAGATCCGTTAGGAAGCCGAGTCATTTCCGTGGCGTGCTGTCCGAGGTCGCCCACGCTTTCTGGAATTGCCACCCTTACCGGCAAAGACCTTAAGAATCGATTTCGCAGACATTTGAGCAGGACATCAATCAACATGCAGGAGACTGGACTATTTTCGGAGTGGATGATCACTTGCTTGCATCTGGCAGCGTCCGTCGCACGCACGATCACCTGTCTGATGTTTTGTGGCCGTCGCCCACAACTCGAGATCGAGACCTCTGGAGAGCAGGTGCAACATACACCTGCACATCTGCCTCGCAGCAACAGCTTTCTGCCATGCACGTCCGAACCTCAGATCGAGACGAGCTTGTCCGAAGCACAAGCGTCTCACAGGACGGAATTCTGAGATCTAGATGACACCACAACCACTGTATGCAGAGAAGCTCAGCTCATACTCATCCGAACATTCATGCCGCCGTTGCAGAGAAGTTAATGGGTGACTATGACTATGGCACCTGGAAGTTGTTGGTTCTGCACTGCACTCAGGCTCCATTGCTTCTCTGGCTGCAGGCGCCTTCCCATATAAGCTAACTGAAAACTGCAGGGCTTTTCCGAGGATTCGGGATGCGACTTCGCGAAGCGATCGAAAGTGCTTGCACACGGTGGAGACAAGCCGAGCAGCTCCTACCCAACTCAGGGCTTTCGAGTTTGGGGCCGGTTGGGGGCGGGAGTGTGGATGGGCCCTGAGCCAGTCTTGGCTGGCGCCGTGCATCGCAGCCACTACAACTCCGCTGTCCTGACGTCGAAGCCTTCATAAAAGTCTTAGACTCCCCAACCTGACAGGCTCAAGGAATGGTGTGCCGAGTTCCCGATTGAAGGCTCCGTGCAAGGGGCCTTCAGCCGGGGACCTGGGAAGGTCCAAGAATCTTTGGGGACGGCTGTCCTGTGAAGGTCGAGGAAAGTTATGTCGGTTGCGTTCGCTGGAGCAGAATGGAGAGTCATCGAGAGCCGATGTGGCTGGCTCAGGCTGGGCCTTCTTGAAAGCCCTAGCACAAGGACACTTCCACATCGGCGTGTACCAGTGCGAGTCTTGGAAAGTATTCCGTTCTACTGTGCAACAGCAGTCCAAGACTTGTTGTTGTGAGGTTGCAGATACATATCCTCCGCTGAGGGCAACATGCGCAAATATTGCGAAGCTCACGGTGAGATTTGAATGTGTAGACATCTTGTCCACACAACGCATACCCTCACATAGTACGGTGTTAAATGCACTTCGTTTCGGTCTCTCTCTCTGTCTCTGTATCCCTCACTCTGCTTCTTTTTCCCTCTTCGTCTCTTTGGCTTGTGCTTCCTCTCGGTGTCGGTGTACCTGTATTTAAATGTACATGGTACGTAGGCAACTGTTTTTGCATGGCAGCATGTATGCGCAGGCATGCAACCGTCTGTGTGTGTGTATCTGTTTGTCTGTTTGTCTGTCTGCATGTCTGTCTGCATGCATGCATTTCATCCATGCATTTCTTCCGGATATATGTAGCGCATGTAACGATGAAGCGCATTGTATGCGGATACACATGTAGACATGCATGCGTGCGTCCATGCTCACGCTGTTGACAAGGGAGCACGAAAGCCGAGAGGGCAGCCGATTGCTCTGCCACCACCCAACAACGGAAATGATCCAAGATGTGCCTGTACAGCTAAGCACCCGCAAGACAAAGCACATGAATGAAGCCGCTAGTTATGCTGTCTATTTCAGTCTGACAGCAAGTGCCGTCAGCCTTCGTCGATGCCAGAGAGAGTTCAGGTTTCAGCAGCTGGTGAGCAATATCCTTCTGAACCTCAAGGCGGCGACTGCAGTACTTCAGGATACTTCAGGCTTCGGCTCAGATGTGTCTATACCCACCGCGGCAAACCTTGGACAGCTTTCCGGTCTTATGCAGATACACATGCACTGTCCCAGAAGCTTCGGCAAGAGACTCTGAGTGGCCTGCGCACACTGTCAGGGATACTTTCGGCATATCGACCAGCAGCCAGTTCTCCAGCTTTCGGCTGCTGCCAGCCCCCAGGCCAAACACACGTCGTAGGTGACAGCTGCCGCAGATGCAACGTGTGCTTGCTTTGTTTGCTCGAGCTGGTATGCCTTCGTACGCCGTACGCGCCGTACACTTATTATCTTACGAGAAGTGTGAGCAGTTATGACTCAAGTTATGACCATCCTGACGCTGTGTGCAGCCAGGACGTGGTGTTGTGGACATGAAGTGACTTGAAATTCGCCGCCGCGCACTGACAAAGACATGCAGTTCCTGTGATGCAAAGACGTTGGCTTCCGCCCAGCCCAAAGCTCCGGTGAGAGGGGCATGTCACAAGGAAAGTCTCTTTGATTGCACAGATCTCTCAAAGCACCGGCAACAATCAACTGAGCGTGGTGTAGACTCTCGCGGCAGCGCGTTATTCTTGAGTTGAAAAATGTTGAAGGCAGGGGCTGAAGCCAAGAGCCTTTCTGCGAGGACTCACTAGAAGAGATTAGAAAGAGCGAGGCAGAACTGAGCGACGCAACGAAGACACAGAAGGCCAGTCGGCTAGACCAAAACTTTGGTCGCTTTGGTGACGCCTGGCAACCTGGTAAATGCAAGTCCGGCAAGATCCAGGCCGAGGGGAGAGGCCTGCGCATCTCAGTCGATGGCATCGTTTTTTGCTCTCTCCCCGAACACGCCTTGGTGACTGCTGTGCTTCTGCGCTTCGGCGCAGCTTCGCTTATGCACGCACCGGAAGCAGGCAAGCCTCCTTGCCGGTGACATTGCACGGCTTTTCGGCATGAAGCTTCAAACGCCGAGCCGCAGTCAGCCTACGCCTGTGATGTGCGAGATCCTAGCACAACTCGAGCCAAGCCTTTGAAGCGGATCGGACTGCCGTGCATCTCTTGCCCGATGCCCGACCACGCATGTGAGTTGAAGCAGGGCATGTGGCCTATGGCGAAAAAGTTGTGCTGCTGTGGGGGCCCAGCTGGCACGTTCGTTTTGCAAGGAGCAAGTCGAACCTTTGTTTTTGCTTCGTTTGCTCCCTGGCAGTTTCAAGGGCGTTTATCTCAATTACTAGACGTGTGAGCCATCGTGCACCCTCGAGGACTAGCAGAGAATGTCAACTCATGCGAAACCAAGACTTCCCTACCAGGCTAGTGTGGTAACTAGGGCAGGCCAATGAAGCGTCAATTTGCTGCTGCTCCGGAAGCTTAGTCTGGCAGATCAGTATCGTGCCTCGCGTGCCGCGATTCATGAATGGCCGAGGTCGATGAGGCGCACGTAAACATATGGATTCAGACAATCAGGCTGCATAGAGTTGCACGAGTAGTAGCAGCAGTAGTAGTGGTAAGTGGGTAGGTAGGTAAGCAGTAGGTAGGTCGGTAGGTAGGTAGGTAGGTAGGTGGTAGTAGTAGTAGTAGTGGTATAGGTAGTAGATAGTAGATCGTAGATTGTAGTTAGTAGTAGTAGTAGTAGTAGTAGTAGTAGTAGTAGCAGCAGCAGCAGCAGCAGGAGTAGTAGTAGTAGTAGTAGTAGTAGTAGTAAGTTGGTGTTGTGGGGTTGCTTGTGACAGTGAACTAGACCGCGACTCCCTGCGGGACTCCAGACCTGGATGCCGGAAGAACTGGAGCCGATCAACTGGTGCGAAATACCAGCAGCTTTTCAGATACTTACGATATAAGAACAACGACCAGAATGACAGTGAAATGGTGCGTCTGTGTTTTCAGCTTGCCATCAAGGATGCGGTTTCTGTCGGAGCAAGATCATCTGTTTCACATTAGCTCCATATATCGTAGGCTCGCCCTTGCAAGACGGGTGTGAAAATGCAACTTCACTGGTGAGAGGTCGGAAAACGACCCATGCGGTTTGCTAATTTCACGAATACGCTGTTTTTCCTTCCCGCCTAATGCTACACAGTCAGTCTGGTGTTCTTGGGCATGCTACTTCGCTTTCCCCTTTTAATACAATTTATGTATTCAAGAGTAGTACTGATGCTATTGCCTTTGTTGTGAGGGCTTCTACTACTACCTGCTTCAACCCCCCGTGCTCCACGCTACGACTGTATTCCTCCCCCCCTCCTACTGCTACCTTGTTCTTCGTCTGCTTCTTAGCTTCTTATTACGACGATTACCACCACCATAAAACTGCTACTTCTGGTCCTACTTCTACTGCTGCCATAGTGCTACTGCTACCCCTATCCTTACTCCTACAGCTATTACTACTACTACTACCACCACTACTACTGCTCCTACTGCGACTACGACTGCTGCTGCTGCTGCTACTGCCACTACTGCTACACTACTACTACTACGACGACGACTATGACTAAGAGCCGTGTCTTCATGTCAGGGCTCCGTTGTTTGATGGAAATTGAGAGGTGGCGGACTTCGTTCCCGGAGGGCGCGAAGCTCGCTCCAATTCTAGGCCGGACACACCTGGCGAATGCACCAACGATCCGGAAGAGAAAGCTTGCATTTGGGAGAAGGGGGATTTGATGGAGCACTGAGCGTATCAGTCAGAACCTTGCAATCCCAAGCCAGCTTGTCCTCGTTTGAAGGGCGCGGTCCCTTTCCAATGGCAGACGGCCGTCCAAAGCTGATGGCCAAACTCTGGGAGTGCGAACGGTGCTTCTTTGCTGCACAGAGATGACACTTGGCCCATGCCGGTTCGACTTCCGCGGGTCTTTACCCCTGGGCGGAGCATTTGCGCAGTTTTCACGGCACTACGCAGCTGTTCATGCAATGCTATCAGCCTCTGTGCTATCCATCGCAGCGAACCCTACAAGCGAACAAATAGATCAAGCGTGTTACTGACACTGAGGACGCCGCCTTTGCAAAACGTGCGGCAAACTTAGATTGCACCGATGGTTTGTGAAGGGTTTGAGCTTCCAACTGCAAGTGATGAGACTTACCAGACTTCTTCGGCCACTTCGTGATCAGTTGCAGGTGCACATGAAAGCAGCGGCAGACAGACAAAATTGCGTCTACGCCTTCCCAAGACCTGGCCGTTTCTGAGGGCTCCTCCTCACACTATCCCACAGTACTTAGTAGCCAAAAGAACCCACCAGCTCTTGAATCGTAAGGGATCTGAACGTTGGCCATTTTGCTGGCAGCCGGATATCCGGAAGGCTGGAGCAGATGTTCTGGTCGCTAGTTTTGGTGGCATCGATCGGGGGATAGGCCGCAGATGGAACATATCACCTGAAGCATTGACAGTAGAACCAGTAGGCGCGACTCTGTCAAAAGCACCGCATCCGGGATGTCAACCAAGGGAAAATTAAATGTCAACAGGATCAGCCTGGGATCGCAAGGCGCAGTGGACTCTGAACAGCCTGCATCCCAAGAGCTCCACAGAAGGTCAACGAAGCGTATTAGGTAGTCGTTGTTTGAAGGCTCTCGCGAAAGTAAATTAGCTAACTGTGACGTATCGAGGAGTCAAAATACATACTGATGCCAGAACTGATTCCCATCCCGGTGACAAGGTTTACATGCCGTTGATCGCGGCATGTGCTGATCCAGTGCCAACAGCCTGAAGCCACAAAGCCATCCAACCGCACTTTTCGGAGGCGGCCCAGCCAGCCCAAGCTGCAGGGAAATGGGCTCAATGCTCATAGTTTCCAGTCTGGAGCCCGAGTTGAGGATGTGTTTTGCTCGCATCGGTACCTTGAAACAGCAACACTCCCTGCCACACCTTTTGCTGCGAGGTCACATCAGGGTCTTCAGGGTAGGTCCGGCACTCAATGTGTCTGAACGGGAGGGGAGAAGGGCTTTTGGTCACCTTCCGTTCAAGCGAATTGCCGTGCTGCGTTGGCACGTGGTTTGAGGCTCGCTCGCTCGCTCGCTCTCTCTCTCTCTCTCTCTCTCTCTCTCTCTCTCTCTCGCTTCTTTGCTGGTAAGTATGTCCCAGAACCATTCACAGGTGCTTCATGTCCGTACCAGGTGTAACCCTTGTTAATTCTGACGACAGCCTACAGACGGAACTATGCAGAGTTTGGAGATCAAGCTGTACTGGCAGAGTTGCAGTGTGCTGCCGTTTTGACGAGACGAGTGCACGAGTTACAGTGTCAGTCCAGTCAGTCTTATGCATCCACCCACTGCCGAGTCACATTTCTACTGCTGGCGATGGCAAGCAAGACCGGCAGAGGTCGTCCGAAAGGCCCCAATGCGCTTGCAAACCGGCTTAGCATCATTCTTGAATTGTTGATACAGTGGCCACAGTAACGCTGCAAAGGCTTGCAGGATTGACTGGCAGACTGGCAAAATGATACCTGACAGCAGCCCAGGATCAGGCTTCGGGCCGAAATAAGTTCTCGGGTTTCCTGGCTTGCTTCGAGCTCCCTTGAGCAATCTTGAGCAGAAGGGTGGCGTTGAGTGCATCTCACTATCGTTGATCACCTGGGTCGTTTCAGCTGGAGGCTAGACACTTATATACCCCCCGCTGTCATCTTCAATGGTCGCTGTGCCGTGTATGGACACCACAGAAAGTTTCTCTGCGTGCCAGGACCACCTTTGAAGCTTTGAAAGCTCGTGCTGCGCACCTTGGTCGCAGAAGTCGGTGGCACTCGAAGCCTTGAAGGAGTCGACCGCGAAACCGAAAGCTTCGCAGAATTCCGAGAGCTGCAGACATCAGCAGACCACCAGGCTTTGCATTTGTTGGGCTTCCTGATGCTTGGACCACTGATAGAGCATGAGAGGGAGTCGCGCGATTAAGACTCGGAAGTGATGCCATGCCACTGCTTGGGTTTGATTGGGTATAGAGTCTAGACAGCACGCCAAGGGGGGCCGATGCGGCGAAGGCCTTGCTGCACGGGATGGTCTCCTCTGTGGATACGAAGACCTCAAACTTGTTGACAGAGCCTAGCTGGGGCTCCGCAAACAAGCCCGAGATTCCTCTGAAAATCTCAGAAAACGATACCGACCGATAAATTGAAATCACAGCAGATTCTGAAGATCAAGTTGGAAAAACGACACTTCCAAGATCAGGTAGGCGTAATTAAGGTGTTCTGGGATCTGGGGTTCAGCAGCACCTGCCCCGTCTGCAAGAGGATTGTATGACGGGTTCTGACAGGATTAACAGCTTGTCTGTTGATGGCATTCCGCTCTTGGAAGTAAGCCTGCACGGATCAAGTTTATCAAGAAGGAGGCCCCTTCCGATTTTCATTTTCTCTCATGATCATTTGTGCAACGGTTCTGTGAGAATTCGCAGCATGCCTCTTGCTTGTATGCTGTTCCTGGAAGGAAGCTCGCGGCTCAACAGAGCAGAGCGTTCTGAGAGGATTCACACGTGTGTCTTGCGCTGCTCGGAGGGTAGTTTTCCGGCTTAAGCTATTGGGCAGTTGGAACTAGTAGCGTCGCGTTTTGCAGCAAGCCCCAGGAGTTCGAAGCCCGGCCATTCGCGAGTTCCAATGGGGCCATGGGAGACATTTGTACACGCACTTGCCTTTTTCTGTATCTTACTGTATCTCCAACATACCAAAAAAATCGTCAAGCCGCATCAGGCCTTAGGGTTCTTCTTTGTGTCCTTGGCTTTGATCTGATTTCTATAGTTCACTGTCATGAAAGGCATGAATTTGTTGTCCTCGATTTCGCATTTGCTTTCCGAATCGTCCGTGCACATGCTCAATCGGCGGCTGAAGACTGTTGGCAATACATGAAGACCTTCTTCCGGCCTGGCAAGACGCCTGCCCGATCATGCGAACTGCAGAGGCGCAGCAGGCTCGTTCTTTGAGCATCAGCGGGCAGTGCGCACGGCGCAGCCAGTCGCCTAAGCCACCTTCTCAGCAGTGCTTTGCGACTCAGTAACAAGCGGTACACATACTCGGCGAGTGCTGGAATCTCCAAAAGAGTCTTGCTGGCTGATGGCTTTCCGAGAAGAGGAACAGCGCAGCATCGGTTCAATCGTAGATGGTGCTGAGGGCGGACTCGCGACGAAGACCGTCGCGCGTCGCTTGGCGAGAGTTGTGCTGTTCAACGGGGAATCCGGGGTTGACTGCTCCTAGTCAGTAGCAACATGTTGCACCGCGACGTTTGTTGGGAGTTGAGTTAACCTTTTCTTTCACGCTGTCAAAATCTCAAGAATTCTCAGACTCTGCAGAATCGATTTTGCCCGCCTCATTCGAGCCGGTCCGGCACCCTTCCCGCCCTGGCAATGCCAGGCTGGAGTCAATGCACAGGCCCGGATTCAGGCTCACTGTCGCTTTGGGGTTCGGGGGAGGGGGAAGAGCCGGAGTGATGGTGGGGCCAAGCTCAAGCTGAGACGTTCCGGCCAGGCGGAGCCATCGCTCAAGTCCTTGCAGGCCCTCGGCTGTGTCAGCGAAGTCAGAAATGCAAGATTGCTAGGCACCAGTGCATCTGTTCACGGAACCTGCCGGGACTGCCGGCCCGTTGTCGTGAGGGGTTTGGAGAATGGCAGGACACTCTGTCAAAGCTGGAGGAGGACAAGGACAGCCTCCGCGAAACCGACGACCGTTCGCAGCACCCTACCCCGAAATTGCAAAGACACGGGAGCTGGTAGATGAAGGCGGAATGTCGGACCTCGGATCAATGAATGAATGCATCGACGGGATCATGCTTGAGCTCGGCGACGGTGAGGTGCTAATTTAATTTTCCTTTGAGCCTCTATCAAAGTCGCTGAAGCACCACCCACACTCCACACGTACACCGTCGCATTGTCGGCTCCACGCTGGAAAGAGGCTGCGGCTTGAATCCTGCAAATAGGTTCGAGCGAAATCTCCACAGCTCGTCAAGTTTTAAACTTACAACAAAGAAGGAGAGAGCTGTCTTGTCAATCCATGTCTTCTGCTTCAAGCAGACCAACTGCACAGATTCAACAGAATTCGGAAGTGTGACATACATTGATTTTTAGACTAGACACGCTAACACTCATGCCAACATAACCGTAGCCCGGTCCGGGACGTTTGGACGCTAGCTGCCCTTCGACTGCTCAGCGCCATGCTCTCCCGTCCACAGATTGGCATTCGAGATCGTGCTTTCGGCTGTCCGCTTTCATATCTGCGGTGCCGAACTGACCCCATCCGTTTTTTGCTGGATGCAGAGGCTGCAAAGTGTGCAGGACGCAGTCGGCGCAGGTGTGGTTTGACCCTGCTCACCGCACTTGCCCTGCTGAGACAAAGACATGTTCGGGTTTCGACCCGAGCTGTGAGCAAGCAGGACACCTGGAAGCGGCGGAAAAACTCTGAGCTTTACCGGGAACTGGAAGCCGACGCAGAGACAGCAGGAGAAGCACTGCATGCAGCACCACGGCAGAAACCCGAGGTGCTTGCCCCAGCCGGCGGATGGCCTCAATTGCGTGCGGCCGTCCGTGCTGGCGCCGATGCTGTCTACTTCGGTTTGGACGTGGGCCTCAACGCACGTGCGCGAGCCGCAAACTTCACCGCGGACGAACTGCCAGAAGTAATGCGCTTCCTTCATTCCCATAGGGTGAAGGCCTATGTCACACTCAACGTGCTAGTTTTCGACCATGAGCTCTTCGACTCTGCAGATTCAGGGCGTCCAGGCAGCGGCACAGCCATCCAAGCACTTCAGGTGGTGGGGGACGCAAACGTCGACGCCCTCATTGTACAAGATGTTGGCCTGGCATTGGCCTGTCGGGAGATATGTCCTCATGTTCCAGTGCATGCCTCAACACAAATGTCAATTACATCTGCACCGGGTGCGCTGCCACTCAGACCAGATAGGTTTGGAGTAGTTGGATTGGTTTTTGGGTAAGTTGTGGGACAGTTCGATGAAATGTCTACTAGTCTTAGTACAGCTTGAGCTGAGTGCAGTGCAGATCACTTGCACGAGGTTTGCACGAGAACTGCTGGGCACCGAGAGGGTCGTGCTGGGGCGTGAGCTGAGTATCGACGAGATCGCTGGCGTTTCTCGAGATGCCGCCAATGTTGAGGTTGAGGCAACGGCTTCATCCTGTCTCGTGTCAAGACCCCTTCTTCACCCTGTAAGCGATTGCTGATAGTTCCGGGTTAAGAGATGACGATGGACTGCAGGTATTTGTCCACGGGGCTTTGTGCGTATCCTACAGTGGGCAATGCTTCTCATCGGAAGCTTGGGGCGGGCGTTCGGCCAACCGTGGGCAATGTGCCCAGGCCTGCAGGCTGCCATATGGATTGATAAAGGACGGCGAGCTTGTGGATCTGGGCGATGCTACTCGATACTTGCTCTCCCCACAGGATCTCATGGCCCTGGAGTATGTACCGGCTTTGATCGAAGCAGGGGCAAGCTGCTTCAAGATCGAGGGCAGACTAAAGGGGGAAGAGTATGTGGCCCTTACGACAGCGGCGTATCGTCAGGCCATCGATCGTGCTTGGGAGCCGGAGGCGGCTCCAAGCTCGTCTCCGAGGCTGGAAGGCCCCGGAGCCGAGTTGCTGGAGACCCCCGAAGTCACCCGAGCTTCCTTGGCGCAGGTCTTTGCCCGTGGCCAGGACTCCGAGAACGACGGCCTCTCACCTGGATTCTTGGAGGGGCCCAAACACCAGCGCCTCGTAAGGGGACTGGCACCCAAGCACCGAGGCGTTCTTGTAGGCCGCGTCCGAGCAGTGCAGGCAAAGACGAAGTCTTTCGCTCTCGAGTTGGCTCCGGGTGCCATCTCGGTCCCGTTGAGACCCGGAGCTGGGATTTTCTTCGACACTGGCGACTTCGGCGATGATGTCCTGGGAGCGAAAATCTCGAAGCTGAGGCTGCCCAAGGCTGGAGCAGTGGAATCCAGTGAGGGCTTGGAAAAGGGAACAGTTGTTTTCGTGCGGCTGGAGTTCTTTGGCGAGACAGCGCGAGAACGCTTGAAGCGATTAGGCTCGGAGGTAAAGCCTGGAGATTACGTCTGGCGAAACAAAGACGAAGCATTAGAGGAGCGGGCGAGGATGATCAAGCTGTCGCACCTGCCTGTCAGAGACGTGCCTGCTCCGCGACTCTCACCCGCTCGGACGCAGACACTGAAGCCTGGCTCCGCAAAGGTGGCGGAGATTTTAAATTCGCTGGTTTCTCCTCCGCTGCCACCATGGGAGCAGCAGAAGTCAACATCGTTCATGCAGTCCGAGCTGCCCGTACCCCGCTTGACGGTTCTGTGCCGCAGCCCAGAACAAGCAGCTGCTGTACTGGCACTACCCAGGGGCTTGGTCTACGAGTTGCAGCTGGATTTTTTGGAGGTGAACGGCCTGCAGGCACGTCGTCATCCGGTAGTGCAATCTTTTCGGGGTTTTCGATGCGGGAAACGCAGTCCTAGCTGTCTTCAGAGTAGTATAATACGCTTCACAGCTCGCAAAAGCTCGCCATACGTTGTCACTCTAAGGAGAGTGTTGAAGCTGCACGTGCTGCATCGCAGCGCGTCGCCGTCTGCCTGCCGCGCATCATCAAGCCGAATGAGGACCGCCTTTGGCAGCTGCGCAGCCGCAGCTAAACGGTCAACTCGCTTCTGCACGTAGAGTGACATGCTCGAGCACTCAGCGGGTTGTTTGCGGGCCATAGTGGTGTGGCTGAGTAGCTTACGGTGCGTGTCAGGGCCCAAACCACTCCGAGCCCGATACTTCAGCCTCAAAGAGCGAAGGCAGGTACAGTACCAACACAGGCCCACAAGCAGGATTTCAGAATTGTTGGAAAAAGGTTTAGCTTGTCTTGTTGGAAGCTGCGCGAAGGAAGCAGCACCTGGCCTTGCAAAGGTTCTACCGCCGCCTGGAAACCGATGCTTTGATAGTGCGGGGCAGCGGAGCTTTGTACCAACTCCTGGGCTTGGGAGACCAAGGCGAAGGCTTGGAATTTACAGCCTTTCACAGTGCATCGGCTTAGAAAAGTGCAGATAATGCAGATGGCAAGGCAAGGTGTTGCTGCCCAGCATCTACAGTAGTGCGATTGTGCGGAATCAGCTATAGAGACCGGGAAAGACGGAATGCAGAGCGCGGGGCCTCATGCTACGGTTAGATGCTGTCAACTTAGGACTGTGTCAGTTGGGTCGAGTTGCTTGTCGTAAGCTGGTTTGGCTTGATCTCGTCTTTGGGTTTTGGTTGTGCTGCAGCAATGATTGACTGTGCAGATGGCAAACCGATGTTTTGTTGCGACGGCATGACCCCGGGGAGGCCGCCCCTACGATGGCCCCGACGTCGTCGGTGACTTCAGTCTGACTCTTGCCAATACTGTGCAAGCAACGGGAGCATCACATTGCTTGGGGGCTTCTGCCTGTAAGTGGCGCGGCTGAACCTCGCTGGGCTGACACCTTCTCGCAAAACACAGATCTCAGCACGGTTTGCTAGTGTCGGCTGGATTTGTTCTCGGTCATGCTGATGTCTGGTGTTTCAATGACTGTCCGAACTGGGGTCGGGATAACTGTAACTGAGATCTGCCAGAACCAGATTTGCAGAACCCCCGATAAGACTCAGTTTGCCAGAACTCAGGAACGCTGCCAACACTGTGACTGCTGGCTTCTACTTGGGCTTGCCAGGCATAGCATACTGCCTGGATGACAGCTTGCAGACAGCGGCAGCCGTCAGCATACTGAGAGCTTCGCATTCCATATCATATACAGATTGCCAGCAAGCACCGCAGTTACACAGCTTAGAGTCGATCCCGAAGCCACAGCGCAGGCTTGGAGCGCCTCACGCCGACGCACGACCTCAGTGCGATGCAGATCTGCCAGACTCTGGGCCTGTCATATTTGTAGCAAACGATAGTGTGAGTGCACACGCAGGTTAGCTACTTCATGTTGTCATGTCTACAGGATTTAACAGTCAGTGCTTTCTAGAGCAAGACAAGGAGAGGGGAGAGAGAGCGGGAGAGGCAGCGAGACAGTCGGGGGCGCACTTGCGCGCGGTGTAGGGGGTAAAACCCCTACACCATAGCCCTGGCGAAAGAAAGAAAGAGGCAGCGAGCAACAGCAACGGTAACCTTCAAAATAAAACAGAGGACCTGTCGTTCGCGGTGGGCAATCCAACGCAGCAGAATGACGCTCGGCAGTAGCCGAATGCCTGATACTATGAAACAGCATCTGTCTTACAGTTTCTAAGGGGCCGGAGTTCGCAACAAAGAAGCGCATGCAAACAGAACAACGGGCAAATCGCCTGCCAAAGCCAAAGCCAAAGCATTGCTGGGAAGTGCACAACGGACGCCATTGTGCCCATGTGCTTGCAGACGGGGGAAGAGCACATGCACGCAGTCAGCAAAGTGTTGTAAGTTAGATTGCCGCCTGGCCTTTCATTATCCTGTGGCGCTCTCAACTGCTCGAAGCTGCAGATCTGGGCTCGACCGCCCTACGCTAATGTCAGTGTTGAGCTCATGTTGGCACTTTTTCTAAGAAGGGACAACAGATATCACATGTTCGATCAGCCTTTGTAACTTCAGCCTGCAGAGATTTTCATGAAGTGGGCACACGCAGAAAGACGAAAAGGCACGTGATCTGCAGCGGTGCGGAAAGACAAGTAGCAGGCCGATGCACACCTCCAGCCAAGGATGGCCAAACGCCTGGGCCCGGACAGAGCTGGCCGCCTGGAGGCTGCGGGCACAATTGTTGTTGTCCTTCGGGGTTGATAGCTTGGACTGGGACTGGGACTCTTACTGGAAGGCCCGATCTGAGGTTACAGGTTGGGGCAAGGGAAGTGCGCCATCTTGAGCGGTTGTGCCCCGCCCCTAGGGCCCTAGGGTGTACCTTTGTCTCGGCAGTACGAGATGCTCGTTGAGACCTCGAGAAGCGAGCATTCCAAATTTCTTGTGTCGATCGCAAGCAGCATGAGGTCGTTGCGCATCAGCACTTGCCCATCTTTCACACGGAGCACTGCGTTTTTGCTCGCTTCCTGAGCAAAGGGAGCCTTGTCAAGGAAGTTGACTTTGAGATTCAATTCAAGTTTTGTTCTTTCCAGTATTCCGAAGCTTGAAGTTGTCCAGAGACACAGAGAGGGGAGAGAGAGAGAGAGAGAGTGTGTGTGTGTGACGTGATTGCCAAAGGAACGACTTCACAGACTGTGGCCATCCTTGTGAGCGATCCTCGCTGCACCTCCGGGACTCCAATGGCAAGGACCACAAGGCCAGAAAGACTCAGCTGGCAGATGAATTGCGGCCAATAAATACGCAGATGCACTTCTTGGCCAGGTCCTTGCAGACATGGGCTGCCGAAACACAGTCTTCAACGCAAAGGCGTGGGACTATTTATGAAGCCACTGCAATAAGCCTTTGGCTGCTCGTCGCCCGAAATGGGCGGAAAACATGGCATGAGCCTGGAGGCCCTGAATTCCTGCATGTACCCTGCAAAGGCGCAGTCTGCAGCCATGGACCTGGCAGCATTCGCAGCTGCAGGGGTAGGTGCCTGGGACTATGTTAAACCTCTTGCAGAGTCGCCAAGGCGAGGTGACACATCCGAAAGCATCAGTGCACCTCAACTGGGTCGTCATTTGAAGACTGGGTTTGTCATACATGTAACTTATCCCGAGCAGGATTATCCTTTGGCTTTTCGGGGCTTTGGGAATGAATACACTGTGAGATATGTCGGCGATGGGCACTTGTTGGAACTGGTGTGACTACTTGGACTGGAGTTGTCTGCTGATTGCCCCTGCCCCTATCCTAATGCCAGCATTCGGTCAGCTGATTGGGATATCTCACCCCCAAGGCATGTCTGCGAGATGTTCGAGCCCGATGTTCTGTAAGTGAGATGCATGGAATTGGTTGCAGAAGCACCACTGCTGAGCCAGCTTGCTGAAGGGTGTTTCAAACTTCGTTTGTGCCTTCCGAAAGCGGTACCCGGGCACAGCAGCAGAGAACACGAAAACGGCTCACTTCTGCTTTGGAACTTGCAGGCTTTCTGCGCTTGGAGTTGGTGGATGAGCCCGCCGAGTCCGTTGCTAATCTGGCACCCTGGCAATGGACTCCTTACGTTCTGGAGGTTTTAGGGTTTTGCCCTCGGCGAGGTTCCTTTGAGTCTTCGATCATCCCAAAATATCCATGATGATGAGTGGGAAGGTGAAGCGTTATCATGCTGCGGCGCGTGGTCGACTCCCGGCCGACAAGCTTTGGGGCTTTGTGGCCCAGCTGACGGACGGCCATGGTCATGTCGGATTCAGGGATTCGGATGCGAGGTTTCTTTAGTCTGACAGCGGTGTGGGCTTTGGTCGAGCGAGCGGATTTGAACCCTGGCATCACGAATCCAGCCAAGCTGCGCCCTCCCTGAAGGACTCGAACGGTCGATGCCAAGGCGTGGATCGAGGCAGCTTGGACGATGCCAGCAGCATGGCTGCCAAAAGCGAGGATCGATACGATAGCTTTGATAGCTGGTGGCTTTTGGGGGAATTACCAGGGCGCAAGTCGTGCCCCAATTTTTTGAGACAAAGCAAAGCAGCCCATCAAAGGCAGCCCCACTTCGCAATTGAATTACTTAGCAACTCACGAGAGAAACTTCCAGGTTGGCGCGAGAGGGACAAGTCCGAGATGAAAGTGACGGCAGCTGCGCAACGAGCTCGCTGATGCTTTCGTTTATATGCTTCGTTGGATGCACAGATGGCAGGCTTTCGTGCGAGTTTTATCGCAGACTGCACTGCAAAGACCCGCTATGACACCGAGATGATGCCGGAGAAAGAAGCGCAGAGCATCTTGTGGACATGTTGCTACCTGTTACCTGCATCGCTCAACAGGATCGCAAGGTCCTTTGCTTCCTGCAGGGGAATTTATAATAGGAGGTACTACAAGTACGACGAACCACGAAGATTCTGGGATAATTCTATTTTAGCTTGGTGCAGACACCTGCCACTTGCCAGCTTTTCTTTTGTGAGGAGCGCTCTCAGGGCTTCGCGACGCAGTGCAAGCGCGCATTGGCCTGGGACCTCAGCCGGGGGAGATCAGTGTCAGGGTAGCCAGAGCTCCAGCGCTGGGACCAGATCTTGATGCATCTCTGCGCTCAGGACAAGTTGGGTGTCTTGGGTGTCCTGACAATGACACTCGGCTGCATTGCATTGTGCCAGATGGTGTAAGAAACTGGCGTGCTTGGTTGTCCGGGATATGTATGCAGCTTGCAGGACATCAGGCACAAAGGCAGGCATCCGGCAGGAGTTACATCAGATCGTTGTCATGCGGACCTCGATCCTTGCATTACAGTGTCCGAGTGTGAGATTGAACAGAATATATTCTCCCGGAGATCCAAGGATGTCACCAGGTTCCGGACGGTCACAGGCCGCTTGCAAC
The DNA here is from genome assembly GCA_905221615.1 of Symbiodinium sp. CCMP2592. Taxonomy (NCBI): domain Eukaryota; class Dinophyceae; order Suessiales; family Symbiodiniaceae; genus Symbiodinium; species Symbiodinium sp. CCMP2592. Next base: position 73,658 of record CAJNDT010001163.1, read on the forward strand.
AGTGCCTTGGACAAGGCCATCCGCAACGCGGTGGGCAGCCCCGCGCACGAGACAGGTGCGCAGGGGCTGCCCAAAGACGGTCTCTCGGTGATGGGTTGCGGACCCACGTCCCCAAAGGGGACGCAAGCCGGACTCACTGGTAATCTGGGTGGATCACCGACTTCACGGACGCAAGGATCACGGAAAGGACGGGAGACGGACTCGGAGGAGATGTCGGCCATGGGATTGACTGTCCAGAGGATGGAAACTGCCAAGGCCGCCGAGCATGCCTCTGAGATGGAGGAGCCTCAAGAACCTGAAGAGCCACAAGAAGGCGAGGCGAACGGGCTGAAGAGTCTGAGGAGCTTAGGTCCCATGTCAGGCAATAGATTTCCTAGATTTGGATCGGGATCTTCGAGCTTGGCTTGGCTCATACACGTACCCTTGGTCGCCGAAGGCAGGAAGACAGAAAAGGAAGTAACTCTCAACATTGTTGTACTGTAGATCACTTATTTCGATTGTTGTCAGAGCGCAACTTGGCGTTTTCTTTCTCGCAGAGATGAGATGCAGAAACACACAGTGCCTTCCAATATTCAGCTGCAGCACATGCTGTCATTCAAAGGTTCCGGTGCTATCACCTGCTATCACAGGATGTCACAGGCTAAACATGCTGCAGGCTTACATGGTTAGGCCTAGGAAAATTCGCCGGAGTTCAACTGAGGAATTCAAGGTTCATTTGCATGCACTCAAGTTTTGCGCAGACCAGCTTTCGTAGTCGTAGCATGCACTCCACTGCCCTGAAGGTGAAGAGGAGTTGCCACGGACCCAGTTGCTTTGTTTTCCTGTGCACAGGCACAGCTTGAAGAACTCACATGTGGATGGAGATTGGGCCCCATAAGCATCATTCGGCGTCCCTCGGTTGCCGGGCGACCTTGCAGGCCAGCCGAATTGGACGCCGAGTTCGACGTGGATGAGGTCTGCATCCACCCTCAAAATGGAACGAGTTTTCGTTTGTGGGATGTTGTGGGAGCAGGAGACATTCATTTTCCCGCACAGGAAGAACTCACAACAAGTGATCATGAGCCCTTAGCGATTACTTTTATTTCTAGCAGTGCTGCGACTGCAATTTGTGCACACTCTGGATGTCCCCTCCGAGAGCCTCATTTTGATTGGCTGGCGGCCGTAGGCCCCGCCACCATTGCAACAAGATCTCGTATTTGTGGCGATGACCACTGCGTTGCCAAAAGGCTTTCAGACTTCAGGCATCTCTCGTGCTCAAGCGCCAATGCCAGGAAGAGCTCCTGTCCGATGATCATCTGAAAAGTTCCTGGCCAGCAGAGCATTCCAGTCTTCAGCTTGTGCATGTATAGCCAGTATATGCGGTAGTGTAGCCATATCATACTACTATGAAGTGTCACAGTTTCGGCAACGTTCGAAGGTCCAAGCGCACAGAGCCCCCTCTGAGCCCAAAAGAATCAAGAACTGCAGCGCACGGTAAGGCTGGCAAGGCTGGAGAGGTCGGTGCAGAAAGTCCCGAGCCTCGAGCCTCTCCCCATACAGTAGTGCGCGCGAGGACACGGCCCAGAAGATAAGCCCTGGCTTTTGCAATATCCCTGCTCAGGAAATAGGAAACCGTTGCTTTAGGGTGCCATTCGCCTGAGGGACCTCAAACAAGTCCAGTTTTAAATCAAGTGGTTCAGGCTACCAGTGCTTGGAGTCAACTCAAGCGATACGGGTCTTCACTGCAAGCTCCACCGCTCACCACAGACGATGATACGAAGCCAGCAAGCCCCCTCTTCTTGTCCCATTTTCAAGGGCCAAGCCTCTCAGGCATCCGCAAGTTGATGTTCATCCTGCGGCTGTGGAGCGGGAACAAAGCCTGCGACCTGTGGTTGGAGTTTTGCTGTCCGGATGTTCGCATGGCGAACGCGAGATGTTCAAGTCCTGTCGGTATCAAGCCAGAAGCCGTTGCACTCGGAGACTTCGTGGCACGTGCCTGCGGAAAACTCCACGAACTAATGTAAAGAGAGAGCTGGCCAAAGCAGCTGCGACACCTTCACCTAAATCCAGCTGCTCGTCGCTTCTGTGCTTCAGAGCCCAACTAAATCGGAAGACCATGACGTTGCGATCAAGGGAGTGAGAATGTACTAGGACAGAACTGACATAACGTATCAGAGAGAGAAGCAAGTGTGCCCAGAGTGTCGAGGCATTCAAGAATGGATCGGGCGAGGATTTGGAGGCATCGTCATTTCCCGTACCCGCACAGAGAGTCTGTGAATCGATGTTGCGCACGAGAGCCTGTAGACTCTTCGTGCACGATGTGGCCTTGCCGTGAAGTCTGAGCTGTTTCACGAATTATGCGGCGTTGGAGGGAGCTGTCAAGCCCCGGTGCCATCAGATTGAGAAGCACTCCAGCGGTTTTCGAAGCTTAATTTCACGTTGGTTGACGTGGCTTGCAGCCTCTGGCTTCGGAATGCGGATGTAAACGAGCCGGTCGCTTGCTGAGAGGCCTCAAAGCCGCTTGCCGATGCGGCAGAGGCGGGCATCAAGATCTGGAGAGATACAGTGAACTAGACTCGTATGCGGATATGTACACTTTGAAGTAGCGCATCACGCCTGCATACGAGCTTCGTTCTTGCATTCGTGATTGCAAGATTTTACATCCAAGCCTCACGTTCTGCTGGATTGCTAGACTTCCTAGAGCTGGAAACCGTGAAGCTGACAAGGAGCGTGAGACGCCTGTGCAGCAGGCCGGCCTGTGGCGAGGGGATGCGAGGGGTACACCAGAGACTCCAATATCCCCCGATTAGTGAGGAGTCCACAAACCAGAGTAGGGGTCTACTTGCACAAGGAACGTTGTGCTGCTTTGGGACAGTTCTGGGCATACCCATTGTCACTCAAGTCGTGGCTTGCCTTGCTCGGTGCGTTCTGCGGTGCGTGTACCATGTGTGTCTATGTGTGAACGCATGATTGAGTCAAGCCTGGCACCTGGTCGTGTCAATGCCAAGAGCGGGGGTTTAGATGCAAACGGTTCCAGGGCTTGAAAATGTCCTGGCCCCTCCAGAAGAAGACGAAGCAAGCATTGTCTAAGGCTCCACAAAACCCCCAAAAGGCAGGGCAAGCTAGCACAGTCCTCTCTCAACGAGGGAAAGAACGCCGGCACGACTCAGAGACCCTCGAACATGTCGCCAACATGTGCGACCCAACTCCAACCCTGGCTTGAAGAGATGTGAGGTCTTCGACGTTGTAGCACGCGTGAAGGCAGGATTCCCAGATTGCCAGACATTCCAGACTTTGGGATTGATCGGCGAGCGTGACCCCTTGGCAGAAGCTTTCGTGTAATGACGGGTCCCAGTCGGGGCGGAGGTCTGCCCATGATGACATCTAGCGCTCGAGTATAGGTCCAAAAGCCATATGCCTTGACGCTGCAGCTCTTATGCCGGGTTAAGTTGAGCTTGAAGCCCCCAGGCTAGATCTGGCGCCATGCTCTGCAGTCAGCGCAGCTTTGAAAACCTCCTGGAAATCCTCCAGAAAGTGGACAAGGCAAGCAGACGGCCGGAAGTTGGGATGCGGGTGTGAAGAGTGGTGCCCTCATTTGGCTGTTGGAGTCACTTTGCTGTGACCTGCCAGGCGGCAGGCGCCAAGATCTACAAAAAGATTCCACTCAGCAACTTGCCAAGCACAATAAAAGATCAGATCAGGCCTGACCGTCATTCCAGGCGGGTTAAGGCGGCGGTGAAGGCATGGCGTGCTTGGCTCATGGCCGGGTGAGCAGCTGCTTGAAAGGATGCTTTCTTGATCTTCGTCATTGATGAGAAAATCGGCCAGGTAGAGTCAGGGAAGCTTTCAACGAGCAGATCTCTTTGCAGATCAGCCTTTCCAGATGCTCGGCTGCGGCGCTGCGCTGCGCAAGCCATGTCACCGGTTTAGCGCGGCAGTCGGGAATATGTTGGCAGAGTAGCACCAAATGGGTGCACTTCCAAGTACCTTTTCTTCAGTCCCACGCGTAGACTGTCTTCGTCTTGCGGCCTTGCGTTTGAACTTCATGTGGGTTTGGGCCTAGTGGCGACAATAGCATCCTCCAGCCAGCAACCGATGTTGAAAGCATGTAGTTGTTATGCCGAATGGCAGAGATGGAGGGTGGATCTCCAGCTGTTGTGTGCGCTCCTGAGCACAAATTGTAAGGCCGGTATGGCCTCTCGGCCGCGGAAGCATCGAAGGGCATGGTCTTCGAGACGTTTCGAACTTGCATGATGCTTGGATGCAAAGCAGCGGCATTAGGTGAGCTGACAGCGAATGCAAGACACCAACGCAGTTGCAAGTTGGCACCCAGTGTCGTGTTTCAACTGGTCAGCCTCCAGCAGCGCCTATCAACTCAGGTCACAGGGGACTGCAGCCATAATCTAGACTTCAACCAACACCGGACATCGAGATTACATACAGCACCGTTGTTGCGTCCGCTTCTGCCCTGACCCCAATCGCAATCCTTTCAGCCAACCAGGCACCGTCTCTTCTACCGGCCGCTGGAGACAGAAGAGGAGGTGGCATCTTGTAAAGGTTCAGTGATTCCAAGCGGTGTTGTCAGGAATGGATGCGGGAGTTCCAGTCCTTTCTTGAGTCTTCAGGCTAGGGAACTGCTGCGATGTGCAGGTTCCAAGGCGGAAGGGCAAATCTTGAAGGCTATGGATTCCGTTCCGAAACCCAAACCTCAATTAGCGAGGTCAAGGAGCTGCTGATCCAGTCGAAGGCCGCTTTCTAAGAAAGTGACCTGCTCAGCGAAGCGGGTGTGAAACAAAAGAAGATGTCAAAATGCCATGTGCATGGGCATGCCTGCGCAATAAATGATCTATTGGTTATGTTCTATGAGAGTCAGACAGCACATTTTCTCTAAATGTATCCAACTATATCTTCCAAATCTTCTTGAGACAAGAGTTTAGTCATCTGAAGACAGATTGAATAATTGTAATTTTATTCTTGTAAAGCTGAGCTTGAATGCATTCGTATATTCATAAAGCTTATATGTGTTGATAAGATTAGAAAACATTGTGGTAAAGAATCATTTGCTTTATTTACAAGATTTTCAGATTATTTCGAAATTATTTCGAGAATGAGGTCATTACAATGTAATTCATGAAAACGGTGTCGTGCTGGTTGCGTCCTCTCGATACTAAAATCTCGAAATTTTGCTAGCTTTGGGAAATCTCGGACTCGTGGTGTTGAAAGTATAAAAAAATTGTGGTAAAAGAGTGAGATGCAGAAAGATAGAATTCTATAAATTTTTTGGCGGGATCTTTCGTATAGTCTTTATTGTATGAACCCAAATAGATATCAGTCATATATTAGGGTTCATA
>CAJNDT010001164.1:0-37500 GCA_905221615.1 Symbiodinium sp. CCMP2592
GGGCTGGAAGCCTGAGGCTCCGCACCCCATCGTGGATCAGGCGGGGTTCCAGTCCTATGGACACCCCCCTTCTCTCGAGGGAGCAGATCCGTTTCCAGCATAGGGGGATCTATCTCCAGTTGGGTGTCAGTCTGCTTTGCGATAGGGTTCAAGACACCCGCGGCGAGCTTTTCTTCTCTGAGCCCATTGTGGGCGTTCCAGATAAGGTCTGAAAAGGTTTCCCTCATCGCTTGGACGTGCTCCCTCGGGGTATCTTCCCGGGGGGCGTCCACGTCCGGATCTTGGGGCTCCAAAAGCTCGTCGGGGAACGCCGGAGGAGGCGGTTCAACATCTTCGGGAACCTCTCCGGATCTCCCCTGCTCTTCGCGAATCGCCTCCAACGCTTCGCCCAGCGGGGTCGCGTCCCTAAACAAGTGACGGTAGGGACTCGGAGCTGCGGCGTTGGGCATCATGAAGTCCGTCTCCTCGTACGCTGGCCCGAGAATGGTACTCGGGTAGCGCACGGGAGGCTTCGCCCGCTGCACCGGCCTCCGGTCAAGGCGATACGTGCGCCAGAGACCATCGGAAGTGACACAAGGCGCCCCATCCGGGAGCCGCCTGAAATCACGCAGCTCGGCCCCGATGCGATCACAGAAGCGGTCCGGGTTGGAGATATGCGTAAACCGGCCCAGGTCAGCCTCAAAGACCCAGACACGGTCTCTGTGGTCTCTGCGAGCTTCTCCGTGGCGGAAGCGTCTCAGAGCCACAGCGGCTTCTCCAAAGAACGCATCGTCGAACGGGGCCGGCACCATGTTCGCCGGAAGGCCCCTTCCGTGGACCGCCGCTCGGTGGTACGCGCATTTTTTTTTTTTTTTTTTTTTTTTTTGTTTTTTGTTTTGTTCGGTTTTTTTCTTTTTGTTTTTTTTGTTTTTTTTTTTTTTTTTTTTTTTGTTTTTTGTTTCGTACTCGTGCTCGAATTCGGCACGGCACCCGCGGATACCACACTTGTGGCCGGACCCCCGGGAAGGAACCCTTCTAGGGTCTCCGTTCCCAATCTCCTCGGGTGTAGGGCAACCAGCCACGCCCCCGCCATGGATCGCACTCCGGTCGGGGGTGTCCCCGAGATCGACGAATTCCCCAGGCACTGCAGCCTCCTCGGGAATCGGATCCACACTGAAAGCCACAAAGGTGTGCCGCGCAGGAGACTTCGGAGCGGGCCGTTCTTGGCTTGCCGACCGACGCTCCACGGATGCCATGAAATCGTCGATCCCGCGGAGGATGGCCTCAGTCTTGGCCCGTTCCTCCTCGGTCTCCTCTGGGACGGCCGTACCTCCTTCTCGGGAGCCCTCTGGGCCTCCCGTGGAGGCCGAGCTCGCAGAAGGGGCTTCCGCACTAGGAACGGCCCCCTTCGGAGCGGCCTTGAGCGGAGGCCCACCAAGCTTAGGCCGGATAGGGCCTTGGTAAGGCCCGGGCCCCAGCCCTCCATGAGGCAAGGGCCTTTCCGACCGGTTCCTCGCAGCAGGTGGCGGAGGAGGAGATCGCGCGATGGGCGGCTCAGCCGGCCCACCCAGCAACCATCCAGGCCTGGTGCTCAAGAACTCCTCGGCCCTCTCGGTTTCCATGATCAGGAACGGCGGTGGAGGCCTGACCCTTTTCGGCGTCGGGCCAGGCTTCACCGTGACCATTCCTTCCGGAACGGCTGGCCTCTTCGGCGGCGGCTTCGGGTTCGCCTTCTTGCTGAAGTTCTTCAGGTGGAACAAATCCGCTGGAGTAAGCGTACGGTCCGCCTCCATCGGCTGATCCCCAGGCGCTGCACCGGCACCCTCAGGGTCACCGGGCGCGGCCTGAGGATCCTCGGGCAGCTCATCCCGGGCCCTGGGCGGCGTCTTGTAGCGGATCGTGTCCGCAGGCGGTGCTTCGGGAGGCACCTTTTGAGGGGGGCGGTGTGATCTTCCCCGCTCCTGTTCCCCTGCCGAAGGCGCTCCCTCTGGGGCCACCTTGGGGGTAGGCTTTAGTTTGCCTTCCCGCCCTGGCGGCGGCCTATCATCGACCGTCCTGGACCGATGCAGCGCAGAGGGCATCCCACGGGGACCACCCTCCTTAGGTGGTCCAGGCGGGGGTCCCGCCGGCATTGCCGAGCTCTTGGCCCGCACCTCAACTTCCAGCTCGGGAGACGAGTCCTCGTCCCCGATATAGTAGTTGACCGGGCCGGCTCCGCCAGGCGGCGCCGACTGCTCTCTGCGGACTCCGCTCCCGGGCTCCGCATCATCGACCCACCGCAGGGTGTTACCCTGAAGCTCTGCAAGCGAGAGGTCGAAGACTTCACAGCCGGGTTGCACCGTGAGGATTCGGAGGATGCATTCTGGAGGGACACGCCCTGTCAGAACACATCCGTCTGTCCCTCTCCAGACGGGCACCCCGGAAGCCCTTAGGAGCTCGAGGTCCGAGACCACAAGACAGGTCGAGTTCTTTCTAAAGCCCGACGTACTGTCCCGCTGTCTTGGGTACCCGGGCCCGATCACCCAATGGACAGTCAGGCGCGGGCCGTTTCCGCCTCCCGGGAGGAGGCCGTCGCGGCCGATCCGCCGCGCATGAAACACCTCTGTGCCATGACAGAGGGTGGAGCCTCCGTACTCTACCGAGAGCTCCCTCATGCCGGCCTCATCGAGGCTGTCTCCATACACGGTGCCCGCGGTCAATCCTGACCCACGGCCGTGTCCCTGGAGAGCCCGGATCCGGCCATCGACCAGCTCCAGCCGCTGCTTCTCCCGACCGCCAGCCGCGTTTTCCAGATCACTCGCCACACCTGCCTCGATCGCGGACGAAGTGATCTGGAGCTTCTCGGCTAAGGCGGATACGCTAATCCAGCCCCCTTCGCCGAGATGGCCCTGCAGGCCGAATTTGCCGTGGCGGAGGGCTTGCGTAAGCGCCCTCTGGCAAACCGCGGGGTTCTCTAGCCACACCCACGGCTGCCATCGTGAGTTGCTATCACGACCGCCTTTCCCTTCGTTCCCGCGTCTGCGGCCACCTCCCATGGCGCCCCTCGCGGCTCCCTGGCCCACGAGGGGCCCGGCACACGGAGGAAAAAGTGGGAGTGGCTCCGCGACCAGCCGGTCCACGGAGGACCCACCGGCAGCGAAGGAAAGAGGGGTACACGCGACCTCCCGGCCCACGTGTGCCAAAGCACACCGCGAGGCGCAAGAAGCCGATGGCAAGGGCCCGCGCGGCCCGTCGCAAGCTACTGGGCTACTCGTCTTGAGCCCACGCTGCGCGGCCATGTCCTGAAAGGCAGGGGGTTCAAGGGGGCTGCACAGAGAGAGGGGGTAGGGCTCACACTCAGCACGACCTACACCCTGGACTACCTCACTACACCCTTGCTGCAGCACGCACGCAACGAGTAGTAGCATAGAAAGGAGGTAGCGACCCACGGGCGTACAGGCCTGCGTCCGAGCTGCCCCCCACGTTCCCCCCCGAACCCCCCCGACGCGGCACACTAAGACCCCGAACCCTAACCTAGACCCCGCGGTCAAGACACAAGCGGTCAAGACGAACACAAGCGAGTTAGGGTATAGGGCTCTTGTGGGGTGGTTAGTGTCCGTTAGGGATTCATCGTGTTTTGCTTTTGCTTTAGGCGCGACCTTCCGGTCCGCGTCAGGCGGACTGGAGCTCGAGCCGTCGCGGCCTCGAGCGCCTAAGGCTTCAAGGGCGGAAGCGGCGGTCTGAGGCGCGGAGCGGCTGCCCTTCCGGCACGCCGTCCTTATCTCCTCCTCTGCCTCCGCATCCGTGAGGAAACGGCCGTCAACGACCCTACCTGTACGAACCGTCAGGTCGTCGACATAGGCCACCCATTCCTTAGTGAACCTAAGCCTTCGATTGCGACCCGGCGCATACGCGCGGTCCACGACGTAGTTAAAATCGTCGGGACCATTGACAGGCCCGAAGGTAAGCCCAATAGGGAGGTACTTACCGCTACGCGCAACAATGGCAAGAACCTCCCTGGCACGCTTCGTGTTGCGGATCTGATTGAACCCGGAAACCGCATCAACGAAGCTATACCAGACTGATCCTACCGCTGCAGCGAGCACATCCGTGCTCCGCCGGCAGTAGTAAGTGGATCTCTTCACCCTGGCGTTTACCCTGCGGTAATCTACCACCAAGCGGCGTTTCCTCGCCCGCTTGTGGGAAGGCATCTCCTTCGTAGGGAAAGGGGCCGAACCCCAGGCCGAAGGGCCTCGCACAAGCTGCCCTCTCTGGACCTCCTCCTCAAGCCGGTCATCAACCCACTGCGCCGCTTCCCCGCGGAGCGCATGGGGCTGAGAGCTGACCGGAGGCCCCGTAGGGACGCAGTCGTGCGCAAACTTCCGGACCGTGGTACGCGCCGTACCTTCGACCCAGAATGCAGCGGCCTTCCGGCCCACCGTCTCCTTAATGGCTGCGAGATCAGCCTCGGTGAGCCCCGGACGGTTCTCCGTAGGGCCCAACCTGAGGCCTTCAATGACCTGCGCCTTATACTCTGGCGTACGGCGGGGATCGGCAGCCACAGCCTGGCCTGCCAACGCATAGACCTCCAGGTCCGCGAAGACACCATCCCAATCCTTGGCGTCTGCCTTCGACCGCCAGTGAGCATCCATCTTCCTGGAGAACTCCAGAACTTCAGCCTCCATCTTCGCTCTCTCTTGAGGGGAGAGGTCCTCGCCAGACTTAACGTCCGGCAACGGTACCTCCGGAGCGGAAGGCTTCGCAGGCTCAGCCGGCGGCTGGCCGCTCACTGAGCAAATGCTGTCGTAGCAAGGGGGCTGGTCGCCCCTCAGACCAGCATCCGCCAGGCAACGGCACAAGGCCGGAGCGAGCACCCTCGAAGAGGTCCGGGCCTTCGCGTGCTGATGGGCTACCCTGCCCAAAGCGTCAGGCTTTGCACAGCGAACGCAAACCGAATCCATCTTGAAGTTGGAAAGACAGATCAGCGCTCCTTCCGAATGCTTAGAACCCCTAGGAACTGATCCCAAGAGCTGACATCGATCAGCTCGGCCGAAAGCCCAAGGGAACTTCGGTTCCGAAAGCGTCCCAAACACGGGAGCCCACCCCTGGGCCTCCCAAGGCTCCCAAAGTCCTTCCTGATCTGAGATAGTAACAAGCATCTGGCGCCCCTTCTCGGCCACCATTGCTCCCCACCTACTGACCAGGGAGAGGAACTCCTTGGGGATACCCTTACCGGATAGGCCCACAACGAGGCACTTGGGGTCGAGCGTATCGACCAGAAGGCTCAGGGCTTGCCGGTCCTCCTCTGAGGAGAAGTCCCAGCGGATCCCGTAGGAGCTGGCTCCTTGAACCGCAGCAGGAGGGCTACGCAGGCCTCCTGCCTTACTGACCTGAGTAAGCGAGTGCTCCGACACCGCTACTTCGACAAGGTCCACGTCCATACCCTCTAGGTGATCTCTGATCCACCCCTGGACCGCGGCACAGGAGCTACCTCTACCGACGATCAAGGAGGGCGCGGGAGCCTCAGCAAGGAGCTCCTTCAACGCAGCAGGGACGTCAATCGGGGAAGCTGCCACACCCACTCGGTCCGGCACGGACTCTTGCAAGGAGTAACCGGCCTTATCGAGCTTCCGGGCAGAAGACGCAGCGAGAACCCCATCCCTACTAAGATCCACCTTGGAGATAATCTCCTTCACGGTGATGGACTCTATGGCCTGTCTCGTCCCTTCGCGGGTCAGAGAACCGCCTTCGTCCAAAAACGCAAGGTGCCACCGGACTCTGAGTCCTGAGGCGTCGGGGATGTACCGGTGGACGCCCACCTGTGCCCTGGCTTCGTCCACTTGCGTGACCTTGCCTAGGCGACAGGTTTTAGGGCCCACTCGGGCGCCATGGTACGCAACATGGTCACCAATACGCAACACGAAGTTGCGGCCCCGGCGCTTGACAGTAAACTCGACCTGCTTAGCTTCACCGGCCGCTTGCTGACCCAATGAAGGCGGCTGATGCTCTGGCTCGTCGAAAAACTCTATGGGGTCCCTCTTCTCGGGCACCTCCGCATCTTCCGGCACGAGCACTACATCCTCCGCGTGGGCTTCACATTGCCGGCCTGGCGCCTCACCAGGGCCACCAGGAACAAGTTCGAGTTGCAGCCTATGGCCTTTAACCGCCACTATCCTCCAAGGGCCGGTCAGACCAGGCTTCCAAGGGACACGCCCCGCCCCCTCTGGCCGGGGCTTGGGGGAATTCCAGACAACTCTGTCCCCCACGCGGAGCTCAACTGTGCGACGCGACCGATTAGCAAGTCGGGCACGCGCCTCACTGCTCGCGTCCCAATGGCGCCGCACAGCGGCCGCCAAGTCGGAAAACTGCTTGAACTGGGAACGGGCCCAGTCCGTGATGGGCTCGAATTGGAGGGCCTCGCGGAGAACGTCCTTCTCCAACGGCAAGGCGAGGCTCCAGGACCGTTCCAGGTCCCTGGGGGTGTACCCATGCGCCCCCGGGGTATTATCCAACACATACTCGGCGACCATGAGCCATTCGCTCCAGTTCTCCATGGAGCCGCCGATATGCCGGATGAGGTTACCCAGAACCTTCTGGACCTCTTGGTGGACCCTCTCGTTGGACCCCATCTCACAAGGCCTGAGAGCCATACTGAACTGCTGAGTTGTCCCAAGCATGGAGCACAACTCCAGCATCATGGCATTCTTGAACTCAGTGCCTCGATCAGATCGGATGAGGCGGGGCAGGGTGCGTGATCTCAGCACGCACCGCAGAAATGCCCTACGCACATCCGTATGCGTAAGTGTCTTCATGGGTTCCAGAAGCACTGCGTGGCTAAGGCAATCAAAGTACGTAATACTGTATCGGAAGCCATCGCGGTCCTCCCGATTAGGACCCTCGCAGTCGACGGAAACTTCCTGCCAACACGCTTCCGCGAGACATTTGACAGGTTTCGCTTCGACCTTCGTGGCTCGGGCCCTGCCCTTAACACACGCCAGGCATTTGGACACCCACAACTTAACGTCTGGTTCCATTCCTGGCCACCAGACGGCCCTTTCAAGGAGACGGAACGTGACCTCCGCCGAACGGTGCGCCCCCAGGAGGCCACAATGCACAGTCATGTAGCATGACTTCCGCCACGTGACGCCATTGGGCCCGGCGATACCGTTCGGGACGACCGGGACGACCACCGTCTGGCCAGTCTTGATGGTCACTTCCCTCTCCAAGACTCCGTCCGAGCCAAGCTTGAAAGGGGCTTCCGGCTTCTTGACCGAAGCCGTAAGGGACGGATCTCTCCGTTGAGCCTCGTGCCAAGCCGTGCGAAGAGCTGGCGTGACGCCGAACTCGCAGAGCCCGGCGCCATCCCTGGCCGCCAAGGCCAGCTTTTCTCTCTGACTCTCCGGGCTGTCCTTGTCCGACAGCACAGGGAAAGAACCGAGGCTGAGGGGACCAGAACCCCCGGACGCGGACACCTTAACCCGGCAAGTCCGCACGGAATGTGACTTGACACAAAAGGGCCGGTGGGAGGAGTACAACTCCACAACCACCCGTGGGGCCTTGGTAGCGGACCCCACAAAAGCCAGGGTCCTGCTAAGCTCTCCTTCCTTGACCTCGATCTTCTTCGAGAGCTGGACGGCCATCCAATGGCCTTCCTCTCCTGAACACTGGAAGGCGGCGATGACAGGCGAAGCCCTGAGCGACTTCCGATGCCCAAGGGACTGGATGCCGTCCCCATCATTCCAACCTTCCACGCGGTCCACCTCTCCCTTGAGACCAAGGAGACACGCAAAGGATTCCCGGAGGCGAACTTCGCCCTCCTGGAGATTCCATATGCGTTCGCACTCAGAATTAACCACATGCCTGTGGCTGTGCCAGTTGGGCTCGACAGCCCAGTTGAGCGAGCTCGGCCCGCTCAGGCAGGACGGGAAGGCCTGGTGCCCTTGCAGGACTTCACCAGAGGCGTTCACGACCCAGGAACTCCACAAAGAAGGGCCGTCCTTCTCGCACCCCTCGACTGGAAGCTCCAGGTCGCCCCCAGTCCAGACCCTCGCCTTAATCCTGCCGTACACCGTGGGCAGGAGCCCTTCCACGGGCTTTTGGAGGAAACCTTTGGCCCATGCTCGGATGAGGTCCGTATCAATGTCCACCGAACCATCAGCAAGGCTGGCGGACAAGAGGGCGTTCACCTCGAGTGACACGCTCGGGTCGGCAGACTCCGGGCCCTCAGCGGCCTCCTTTTCGGCTTGGGCCTCAGCAACCTCCAGAGCTGTTTCCTCCGCCTCCTGCCGGATGCACGAAGGACACCTTGAAAATAGGTATGTCCTCTTTCCGCAGGCGCAGACTCCTTCGTGATCCCAAAGCTCCCGAGAGGGCGCGTCAACGAGACCACGCAAGGAAACATCCGCGACTTTGGAGATCCCTTCTAGCTTCAGGGACGAAAGGACCTCAGCGGAAGCGGCAATCTTGCCCACTATCCCATATCCTGGTATAGGGGGCTCGGGAAACTCACGCCCCATCTCTGGGCACGCCTCAGCCACCTCAGCATGAGTAGAGTGCGCCTTCCAGACCTTAGGCTTAAGGCTCCAGATACCCTTGATCCCTGCCCAAGCGAGGCCCGCGACGCGGGCTTCCTTGCGCTGCAGGTTGCGAGCCTGGAGGGTGACTTCAACCACCAGCGGCCACCGCAAGGCAGCGGTGACAACTCCTCCTTGGCCAAGTCCTACCAGAAAGGTAGGGGAAAACGCAGCGGCTTCCCGAAGTACCTTCGCACAGGACGTAAGCAGGTCGACGCGGAGCTTCTTGACCTTCTTGGGCCCGGTAAGCTTACCGGTCATACCGTCGAAGTGGGACGCCACTCCGTCATCGTCCTCAAAAGGGCCCCAGCAGCCTCTCACCGCAATGGAGTGCCCCGGGATTCCCGAGACGAAGACTTCACGGATCTCCGTGAGCGCCCTTTCCTGCTCCGTCCAAGGGGCATAATCGAAAACAATCATAACGCGGACAGGGGGACCGCCCGCGACCCCGACCGGCACCGCAGCCGCGGTCGCCGGGGCAACCTGCGTCGCGTGATCGGGAACCGCGTCTTCCCCTACTGCCCAGGGAACAGGACCGTCACCTTCGGTCCCTTCTCCAAGGTACTGGTCCAGGTCGAACCCCTTCAGCTGGCCAGTCATCCCGACCAAGTCCTTGGTCCGGGCGGCCAAGAGCTCGTCCCGACCCTTCGGGTTCCTGGAAAAGGAGTCCCCCAGCGTCGCACTGCGACCACTGAGACTCCTGATCTCAGACCCATCCATCAAGATCTCCGCAACCCATCGAACCAGTTTCTGGTCGGAGCCGATATCAGAGGACTGCGCTCTCGTAAGATTGGCATGGTCCGTCCAACACAGGGTTCGGATAGTTCCGAAGACCTTTCGGGTTGCTCGCTTGACTTCGAGCTGTGCGAAGGCTTCTTGAATCAGCGGGGGCCAATTTTGCTGCGCAGGGGTCAGACTCTTGGAGTGAGTCATAAGAACCTTAATCCTTGAGAGGTCCCTGCTCATTTGCACCACCGAGCCCCCTACCGCAATCCCGCTGGCGTCCGCTATCTGCTCAAGCGGGCAAGAGCCATCAGCAGCCGACGCCTCATCGAAGGCCGCCAGGCTGATATGGTGGCTCATCATCTTCTTGATGGCCTTGAAAGCCTTGCAGCCGGCAGTGGTGCCTGTCCCCAGGCCACCTTCCGGAAACTCCGCTCCCGGTTTCTGCCATTGGCCCAAAACCTTAGCAGCATGGCCATATTCCGCTGGCAGATAGCCCCGAAGCCAGTTCGCACACCCAAGGAATTGCTGGATGTGGAGCTTTTCCTTAAGCGGCGGGAAATCCACGACCGCTTGGCATCGCTCCTCGTCGGGCGCACTCCCGTGCCGCCCGATCCGGTGCCCGAGGAGCTTACCCTCTGACACACAGATCTCAGCCTTGGCGACACCAAAGGAGAACCCAAAGAGGATGCTCTTGTCGAGGAAAGCTTCCAAAGAGACCAGGTGATCGAGAAGGTGCGGGCAAGCACCCTTGTGCCTCGCACCCATATCCTCCCGCAGCTTGTCGTAGTAGTAGTCGGAGGGAGGTTCCTCGATCATCTTCTCAATGTCGGCCGATTCCACTATGTGGTACACCGGCTCGTTCCTAGTGTCCACTCTGGAACCACTAGTGACGTCTCGGCCGTGGCTTCCTCCAAGCCCCCTCGTAGCGGAACCCGCATCCCATCCTGCCCAACGCGGCCCCGTCTTCGTCCTGAAGACCGCGAGATCGGACGTGACGGGCACGGTCGACCAGTCGACAGACTCGGGCCAAAGCCTGAGGTCCCTAGTCTGCCACAACCGCCACGGGCCGCCAGAAGACTTCAAGAGGCAAGTCTCGTACGGAAGCCTTTCGACATCCGGCCGATTCTCCGGGTCACCTTCCTGGGGCCTGCCGCTCCAAAGGCCAGCCATTCCTCCCTTCGTCTGCCACCACTGGCCCTCAGTGGGGATGGAGGAGAGGAAGGACACGGCATCCGGATCCGTAACCACGGACTCCGTGGCCCAAGGCCCTCCTAGGACCGTGCTTACGGCGGCAAGGGCGAAAACCGCCCCAACCCTCAGGCCCTTACGCCAACCCCTGCTGTGCGAGCATGCGCCGCAGCCTTGCAGGCCACAGACGGCGGTCCTCTCGGTGGACCCGCACGCAAAGCATCCAGGGAAGGTCGAGTCTTCGGCAGTGCCTAATCCGCAGTTCCCACACGGGTCACCACTCGCGTCCGTAAAGAGGGTCTCAACCCCTCCGCATTCACACGCGGTGGTCTGCGCGAGCCCGGTCCGGACCTCGCCGACGACGGCACCCGGAGAGACAGTCGTGTCCTCTTCGGCTACCAGCAAGATCGAACCTTCCTCGGCTCCTGTGGGCCACAGCCCAGGCACTGCTTCGCAGTTGGCGGACTCTACCGGGAGGACAGCCTCCGTAAGGGAGCCATCCTGGCCTCCACTGCCTTCCCTCTTCACAGGTGCGATGACCCCATCTCCGGCCAAGAGCTCCAGCGGGTTCTCCCCGCTGTACCGGAGCAGGTCCCTGCCTCCGGTACCCGGCTCAAAGCACAGAGCACCGTCGAGACTAGAAAGCCTGGACTCGAAGGCGTAGGCGCGGTCCTTCCGCGACCTACTGTAGTCTTCGCACCTGGGGATCTTAATCCCAAGGGTTTCCAGGGAGTGGCAGTCAGGAAGGGGCTTGAAGCCCAAGCCCTGCCGTCCCGAGCAATCCAAGGCGCGGCCGCCAAGGATGAGCCCATGCCAATCCGAGGTTCCTTTCGCGGCTATTTTACAGCGCACGAATATCTCTGGACCCTCGCTGCAGTTGTCGGGGGAGAGCCCCTCCAGAAAGCGGACTCTCAGCACGACGGCCCCCTTCAGGGGCACCGGCTTCCCTGCAGCGATCCCATGGACGAACTCCGGATGCACCCAGCGTTCGAACTTCACGACAGGAAACCTCCGGTCCTCCGTGCCGATCCCCAAGGCAGCAGCCCGGTTGAGGATCCCACAGAGGAGTTCCTCCGTGATGTGGTTCGAGCCTGCACACCCGTCCAGCATGCATTCCACCATGCCGTCGATGACCTGCACGACTGTTCTGTACTGGTACCCCCCGACCTCGTTCTCGCAGAGGTGCCACCAGTCCTGAGGCAGCTCGTCCAACGAGCTGAACTTCGACGACGAGCTCTTGGCAAGCGGGAAAGCGGAGGAGTTCGCCGCAACAACCGTGCCAGCGCTCCCAATCTGGATGGAGAGCGTAGCGAAGGGATTCACCATCCCGGCGCCACTCGGGGCCGCCCAGTTCGAAGGCAACGCGGCTCCCCCAGTGGCGGGAAGCGAATGGACCATGTCACAGTCCGCTCCCTTACGGCACGACCCGTTCTTCTTGAAGAAAGGGCAGATAGTCCCTGGCGGCTTCGCGCCCGCCTTGGACTTCGCCTTGGGCTTGGCCTTGGCCTTGCCTTTGGGCTGCCCTCCGGGTCCACCCTTGCCCTTGCCCTTGCCCTTCCCCGGCGTTGTCGCCAGGGTGGACGCGTCCCGCTCCTTCTTGGCCGCGAGGGCCTTTTTGCGGAGCTCCTTGTCGTGCGAGTAAGGGCACGCGTCCCCTTTTGGGCAGTTCCCGTGGTCGCGGAAATGGAAACAGATAGGCTTACCTTTTCCATTTCCTTTCGGACCAGCGGCAAGCGTGGAAGAGGCGGCCGCCTTGGCCGCGGCCTTAGAAGCCTTGAGCTCCGTCCTCAGCTTCTCGACCTCCTTCCGCGCGGCGGACAGGGCTGGGTCTTCCGTCGAACCTGCGTACACGCTATTAGCCGTCACCCGATGCGCAGCCTCACGCTGCTCATATTCGAGGACGACCTTATGCGCTTCTTCCCAGGTCGAAGGGCCTCGAAGCCCTGCGGATGCGCCGTCGCTAGGCCACAACCGCTTATCACCGCGGATCTCCTTCTGGAGATGTGGAGGCATCTTGCGCAAGTAGCTTAGGAAGAGCTCCCTCGCTGTCTTGCCAAGACCCACACTCTCCAGCTCCGCGATGGAGGCCTCAAACAGGGGCTCGAACTGGTGCCCTGTGAGACGGCCCTTAGTGAGGGCGACGTGCTCCGCGTCCACCCTCATCTCCTTCTCTTCTCGGCTCTCGCCGAAGACAAGGTGCCGCTGCTTGATCCTTTCGTAAACGGCTTGGGGATTCTCAGTAACTTCCCCGGTCTTGGAGGCAGCCTTGTACACGTTAGTAAAGGTCTTAAGCCTCGAGCCGCGGCAGCGAGCACGAAGGGCGATGAGTTTCTCCCGGAAATTCATCCCCTTGCAGTTGTTGGCAAGGCCACAGACGTCCTCGAACTCTTCGTAGAACTGGACCACGTCCCGGATGTCGGAGCGATCGTCGGTGAGCGAGGGCCATTGGAGGTCCGTCTTCACGGTCGTGATCGACGTCTGACCTCCGCGAGACGCCAAGGCCTCCTTGAGCGCCTCGGTCTGGGCCGCCAAAGCTGCAGCGAGCTCTCCGGCTCCGCCGCTGGCGGAGTGAGGCTCGCCGGGCTTATCCTTCTTAAGCCCTTCGAGCTCTATCTCCAGAGCCGCAAGGCGGGACTTCAGGGGTGAGTCCCCCGGACCAGGTTGCGGATCCTCAGGGATCGCGAGCTGAAGGTCCACCGGGAGAGGCGCCGGTGCTCCGGACTTAGAGCCCGACTCCGCAACGGCGCCCGTCCGGGCCGCCAGGGCCGGGACAGAAGAAGGAGTGCTCCAAACCTTCTCGGGATCGCCGCTGCTCTTGCCTCCCAGGGCCAAGATCAGCTCGCCGAGGCACGAGATCTCCTTCTCGACCTCCTCTCGGTCTTCCGACCCAAGAGAAACCGCGGCAACGGTAAACCTGGTGCGCAGGGCCCGCACCATCCTGGCAGGGTGCCAGTCACCTCCCATTTTGCCGTATTCCTCGGCAAGGATGGTGGCCTTGGTAGTGATCTTCTCAAGATCCTCCACCGTGACCTCTGCCTGGTGCGCCTTCAAGGCCACAACCAGCCTTGAAACCCGCGTCAGGTAATCCGCGACCGGTTCCTGGTCGGGACGGTAGAGCTCCCGCAGGTCCGCCTGCAGGGTCTCCGCCGTGACGGGACCACCCGTCCCAGCAGACGAGGGAGGCCCGGAACGGGCCGGGCCGCCGGCCACCGGCGAGAGAGCAAGCGCACCAACACGGCGCGCCGTCTCGGCCACGTCCGCCGGCGCAGCGGCAGGACGCGGAGCCGGTACCCCGGCCTCCGGCAGAAGCTCTTCAGAGCTGGGGCCCGGATCGCCATCCTGAGCACCCGGGCCCGCTTCCGCAGCTGGAGCTTCCTCATCTTCCTCTTCATCTTCTTCCTCTTCCTCTTCGGCATCGAAGTTGTCGTAGAGGAATTCCATCGTCTCCTTCCACAGACGCTGTTCATCTGCTAGCGTCGTGGATCGTCCGTCCTTCTTCTTGGTGGGACGGGACCCCGTTTCCTTACGCCAACGGAGCCAGTACATAAAGGGCATCTTCTCCGGGTACTCCACTGACCCATCCTCGATGCACCTCAGCAACGTGGCTCCTTCCGGCTGACCTGCGACCTCAGCGCTCATGGTCGCCTAGCGAAGGAGAGAGCCCCGTGCCACACAGGACCACGGCCTCAAGGCGCACGACAAGCGCGCCTTCGAGGCCACGTTAAAAGATTGCGGCGCAGCAGCCGCCTGGGTGGCCGTTTCCCAGAACAGCCCCCAATTTTGGAGAACGGAAACCCAAAGGGGCAGCACGCACCCTCGTTTTCCGTCCAAGCAGAAAGTCCAACGACCGTGACAGGTCGAACGTCCGCCCAGGACGGGCTGCGCGCAATTGCGTCGTGGCAACGAGAAGCTACCAACGACACACTGCCGTGCTCACTTGAGCCAAAAATGTTATGAATACGAATTACAGAAGAGCATGCATAAAAGCATACAGCACAACAGCCAGCCCGCAGACTATGTACAGTTACAACTAGTAGTAGTAGTAGTAGTAGTAGTAGTAGTAGTAGTAGTAGTAGTAGTAGTAGTAGTAGTAGTAGTAGTACCAGCAGTAGTGCAGTAGTGCAGTAGTGCAGTAGGCAGTAGGCAGTAGCAGTAGCAGCAGTAGTAGCAAAACACGAGATCCAGAGAAGCAAAACAGCCTAGCCCACACCATCATACCCATCCCCCTGGTCCCAGGGTGTTTGCAAGGAAACTTACGCACAAAAGCCCATCGGTATCGGAGTTTTTTTCTTAGGGTTTGGGATGGTTTAGTTGGAGAAAGTATTCCAGTGGGATGGTTCAAGACTTCAAGACCACTAGGCCTTTAGCCAAGAGTTAAGGGGAACCACGAGACTCGAGACCCTCCTACTCATCCTAAGTTCCCAAATGCCTTGGCCCTGACAGACGTGCGTGCACTCCGAGCTCTACCTTGCGGCCTACGCAAAACCGGCAAACCCCCCGCCTTCCAAAAACCAGCCCAAACCCTGAAACCTTTCAGCTCCCTGCTGCACGATGCCACTCGCTCCACACCTGGGCACACCGAGCAGGGCCGGGGTTTTTGGTTGTTGGGGCGGGGCGGAGCCAAGCAAACCCCAGACCCTCCTAACTCCTAACACCTATAAGAAGCCCAAACACCCTCCTCCTGGACTCCTGGACTCCTGGCACCCGCGCACTCCGAGCACAACCTTGCAGCACACGCAAAACCCAGGCCTTCCAATTTGCACCAAACCCGAACCCTGAAATCTTTCAGCTCCCTGCCACACGATGCCAGTCGCACTCGACCTGAGTGTGGGTGGGCACAGCGAAAGGTTCCGGGAACGGGGCGGAGCGCCGGAGCCAAGCAAAGCAAACCCCAGACCCCAGACCCTCCTAAGAACCCCAAACTCCTGGCACAAGCGCACTCTGAGCACTACCTTGCGACCTACGCAACACCCGCCTTGCAACCGAAACCCCGAAACCTCTAAGATCCCTGCGCCGATGCAACGGTCCACCTGGGCCAGCCTGGAGGGAGCGGGCAGCTCTTCGGGTGAGTGGCAAAGGTCACAGATCATCTACTTGCAGGACTCTCACACTCCTAACAACCCAGTATAAGTCAGAAGATGCAGCCAACATTGCAACAACCTTTCTCAGCTCGTTTAAGCAAAAGACACCAACTTGATAAGGATCTTCCCTGCGCATTGCCAAAGCCACAACGACCTCTTTCTGCACACTGAACCCTACTACTACCAGATCTTGCAGACTTGCAGCATCAGATAATTAAATGGACAACAAACTGTACTGCACAGTCCAGAGGCCTCTCGCCGACAATCGCAGGCACCAGTCCAGTCGGACCGCTGATGTCGGTTCCTGGCTGCTCAAGGTAGGATGTAAACGGCCCCAGGTGATCACCCGATCACCCTAGCACTATTCAATGACCCCAAGACAAAACCGAGCCCGTGTTTGCGGTTTCGTCGCAACTTGTGCACTTGATCGGCTATTGGTGACTGCATTTTCTGGCACAAGAATCAAGATGTATGGACCGGAGATGCATATCTTGTCATGAGGAACGCTCCTCAACCGGATGTTGAGTCCGTGGATAAACTTGATGAGCTGCTGCTGCTACTACTGCCACTGCTGCTGCCGCCGCTGCTGGTCGGCGGGTCTGATCCTGCCTCATCAAGAAGGGCATTGGCAGCCGACGCTTTGGCTTTGGCCTCCGCCTTGCTGCTTGCTAAGCTGCGTTTTGCCATTGCCTTGGCCTTCGCTTTGGCCTTGCTTCTTGCTGGATTTGGCTGATGTTTAGCTGCAACCTTGGCTGCCGATTTGGCCTTTGGTCTCCCAGAAGAAGACTCAGCAGCTCCCCGCTTCCGTTTTGTCGAAGCTCTCGGTGCAGCGATGGCAGCGTGATGGATGTCCGCGATGTCAGCCCCCCTGCCTGTGCCTGCCAACGTGGTATCGGACGCTCTGTCGGCCGCGGCCCGATCAAGATCGGCATCCGACACCACGTTGGCAGGCACGGGTGGCATGTCACGCAGCCTGACATCCAAAACTTCATGCGGCAAGGCATCCTTCTGCTGTAGCGGCATCGCTGCATGTGTGCTCTTGCGCTCATGCAGCGGGGCTGCCAAACACCAGCCCTTCAGCAGCCTCAAAGCCAGGTCCTTGCTTGCCTCATCCGGCCCCACGCCCATGGCTCACGTGCACAAGGTCTTCTGGTTCAGCATGTGAAACCGACACTTGGCCTGCCATTGTCCGTGAGGCGGTCGCTTGGAGGCATCCGAGAAAGTCAAGCGGAAGGCCCCCCAAGCGAACGAGTCAGGGTGAAGCCTCGGTGCTCGCGGGACACGAGAGGCACCTTCTCCAGCTTCAAGAATCGGAGGCGCAGGGACTGGCGGAACATCAGGAGCTAAAAGATTCGCTGGTGCATTCCTTGCATCTGTGACAGGTTCGACCGCTGCAGGAATCGATGATGCATCCCCTGTGTCTCCATGGGCTTCAACAGCTCTGGAAATCGCAGTCGGCACCTCGGGCTCGGATTGTGCAGAATCACCTGGGATAGCGAAGTTCTCAGACCCCAGCTGTTGCAGCAGCTCTGCTGTCAGGCCGTTGTCTGCATCATGATCTTCATCAGGAGGCAACGAAGGGGAATAATCGGACAGATGATCACCTGGGGACCTGGGTGCAAGTCCTGGCAGTCCAACGAACACAAGGGCTGCTGCAAGGCTTCAGGACTCAAGGGTTCCTCAGGCGGTGCCGGCACTGTTGGATCCTCCCCCTTTGCATTTCCACCATCATCCTCAAACAACCAATCAGAAACACCTGCCGCTTCTGAGTGCCCACTGGAAGCAGGAGAAGGTGGGTCGTGCACATCCGCAATATGCTCGTCACTAGAAGCCTCAGAACTCGTCATGATCGCATCCTTCATCTTGGATGCGGGCCGATGCCGCGGCAATGGAAGTGGAAGCGGAGGCTTCGGGGGCGACGCCTGTCTTGGCTCGCTCTCTGCGACCGCATCATCCATGCACATCAAAGCATCCTCATCTTGGGCGCCTTGCAGCTCCAGCTTCTGGCTATCTTGCGCATCTTCTACAGCATCCGGCAGATCCCCTGTTGCCATGGACTCAGCATCTAGGAGTTCAGCATAATACCGCATGTTTTGGCCGTGGTGAATACAAGAGACCTGGGCTTGGACGGCTTGGAAGACTAGGAACATGGGACTCAACTTCTGGAGCTTTGGGAAAGGTTCAGGGAATTTAGGGAGGAAAGTTTCAAGCTGAAACAAGGTGTAAGGCGTCTGAGCACACTAAATCAAATCTGTCCAGGACACATGGCCCGCGAAGAGAGAGTCTGAAACGACCAAGGATTGCATGTAGAGCTGCATAGCTGTGGATTGCAAAGTCTTGTCACGGACATACCATTTTGGCCGCTCGGTCTGACAAGTGAGAGGTGGAAGTGCACGTCTTGCTTTCTTGGCCTGTGGGAGTCTGCAAAGCTGGAAGCCCTTGTGCTCGAGGACTTTGAACATTTCCCAAGATGTGAATTCCTTCACTGCTGAAATATCCGCTGCAACAAGCTCCAGCAAGTTCTCTACCGGGGGGAAGACGAGAGAAGGCCGGCAGATCTCGTGCATGTGCACAAGATTGGCTAAAGCTCGCTCAGTCAAAACCCACCATGTTTCATCGGACACTTCTCTGACACATCTGGCGAACCCTTGCGATTGAAGTTCTTGGCACAATGCAAACATCTCTGAATCGCTTCGCAGCACAAGCACATGATGCTCCATGCTTGCATCTGGAAAAGCACACTTGGAAACGAACTTCTCAAGTAGCTGCAGCACTGCATCTGTAACAGGGAAGCCCGTCAGCATGTACACGAGCTTCTTGCAAGTAGACCATTTCTGCAAATTGCAGGGTAAGGTCTTCGCACTCTGTGGATCAAGGGATATCACGGCTGCTGGAGACACAACGCCTGCAGCTTTCTTGGCTTCAACCTTGACATAACAGGAACCATCTTGCTGCAAGAACTCATGCATGGAAACGGTGACGTCTGTTGCGGCAAGACCTTGGCCACTCGCCGCAGGCAAGGGGACCAGCCTTCGCCTGCCGCCCTTCTGAGAACTCAGCCGGAAGAACGTGATTGGACCCGACGGCAAAGTTGTTTCTGCATCCACCTTGGCAACGTCGAGGACCGGCTGTGAATCACGGTGACCATCGAAGGCAGACCTAGTTTATGCTTGAATAGGATTGAAAAAGATAGGTCTATTACGGTCTATTCTCTATATGACATATATGGTCTAAATACCCATAGAAAAAAGTGAAAAAAGTACCATGCAACATCAAAAAGACAAGTCCAATGGGTTAGTCTTGTCCGGGAGCATCCACGCGCCCCCGTCGTCAGCTTCCAGCGCAAAAGCGCTTTCGGGCTGCAAGGCTGGTGCGGCACGAAGGGCTTTCAGCTTCTGTTCCAAAGGTGGCAAAGCAACTGCGTCTGGCGGGGCTGAGTACAGACGACCCGCCTCCATCCGTGTGTGAAGGTGTACTGCCGCTGCCCTGTGCTCCACATTGTCCACACTCCACTGGTGCAACTCCGGGTTCTGCTGATTGAAGAAGTTCAGCTTGCTCTTTTTGAGGCGATCCGCATGTGTGGCTTTTTTCTTCCGAAGATTTGATTTATTCGAGAACTGGAGCTCAGGATCAAGGTTGTAGAGCGACACGGCCAGCACCGCACGCTTCTCCTTGCTCCCGGCCTTGTCTTCGCAGGCGGCCCTGTAGCCGGGATGTCCAGCAAGCCCGAATCTTCTGGCTGCCAGATCCGGCTGCTGGATCTTCGGCCACTGCGCCAGCAAGGATTGCCAATCCTGCGGCTTCACGAACAAATCTTCTATCTCCGGCATGCGGATGGCCATGGACACGTAAGGCCCAGAAGCTCGCCGATCCCCCAAGGCTTTCTTGACGACAGCATGATCACCCTCCTGGAGCCTCTCACAAGTGGGGATGAAGCGGAGCTCCATCACCACTTGCGAGAGTTCCGCCAGAGTTTGCAAATCCGCATCTGCTGCTGCAAACTGCTTCAGCTGCGCAAGCAAGCGAGACTCTGGCTCCAGAAACTTCCAAGTGACCCTGTGGTGAAGATTGGCCTGCTTGGGACTGCTCTCGAGAAAAGCCAAGATCTCTCTAGCATGTTGTCGGCAAACGTTCGAGTCTGGATGGTTGAGGGCTGCAAGGCGCCATGGCATCTCCTTCCAGCACTGAAGCTTCTGTTCCAAGTATTCGTGGAAAGCCGTGCGTGCCCTGCTGCAATCATCCAGAGTTCTTGCCACGGCCTCTTCGCCACAGCCTTGGATTAAGACAGTCGTCCCAGAACACAACACATCCTGCACGGTTGCTTTGCTGTCCTCTTCGAACTCTTTCCAGAACAGACCTGTGAAGCGGGGCCAAGAAAACGGGTTTCAGGTTGAGGTCCCCACACTGTCTACCTTATCAAGCCTGGGAAACCAAACCCTGAACCCTTCACTGCCCCAATCCATATCCAGACTGACCTACAAAAGTCACACACAAGAGTCAGGAGCCTGAAGCCAATTCAACGGATCGTTGGCCAGCCAGTGGACAATTCCTGGCAGTGCGCACCCTGGACTCCACAGGCACACGTGCTGCCTGGCAAGCAACCTGGAAGGCATCTGCATCGGATGAGTCATGCTTGCCGCCCGCAGCAAACCGATGGCATTCACACGGACAGCCCTCCATCCACGAAGTTGTTCTTTCGACCAACAAGTGCAGTTGCAAAAGCATGTTTGAGTAGAGCCAGAATTCAGGGCTTTTGACTGCCTTTTCAAAGGCAGGGAGGTCCAGCTTGCCGGACTCCTCCTCTTCTTGCGCCCCGGCCCCGTCAACATGAAGCCTTCCCAGTACATCATCTGCCTGCTCTTGAGACTTGAAACCGGATGGGTTCAGAAATCGCTGCTTATTCCACGCTGATTGAAGGACATGCCTGGATTTCATCAGCCCCGGCAAAATGCCAGCAATGCCATTCCATCGCCAAAGGGCGGGCTTTGTCAGCTTCACAACCTGATGCTTCAAGAACTCCAAGGGGGTCCCCAAAAGGCAGGATCCGACAAAGCGCTGCCGCAAAGCATCCGTGTGAAGGAAATGGACGACAGCTTTGAAACCCGGTAGCCACTCCAAGAAATTTCCAAGCGACTGGTCAACCTCGTGAACCATGTTGTGGCAGATGTGCATGGTTCCTGGGCTGATCAGAGCCTCCGGAAATACGTACATGGATGAGTTTCCTTCAGCAAGGGCTGCAGCGCCACTGTTCATATCCAAGCCAGCATCAGCATCATGGATTTCCAAGTCATAACAAGAAAGCATCCACGGTGGCAGAATGTCTTGAACAGTGCAGCCCGAGACTTCAGCGACTCCCATCTCAGTGCCACAGTCCGTGCAAAACCCTCGAACACGCTGCAAGACTTGCCTGTGCTGAAGTTGGTGCCCCAATGGCCCCAACCAAAAAAGAAGTCTATCCTAGAGCCTAGGGATTCTCGAGATAATATTCTAGCAGACAAAATTCAACACTATTCCGAATACCTGTTGAGTTGCCTGAGCAAGGAAAAACTTTGAGTCTCACACAGCAGCTTGTGGACCAAACTGGCGATCTTCTGCTCAACTGCAGCTGCCCCACTTCCCACTCCGCCAGGGATCAGCCTATGCATGTGAAGGCAGCGACGCAAGAGAAGGCGATTGTCGTGACGTGCCTGAGCGATCTGTTGCATGAGGACGGAGTTGCCTTGCTCCCGTGCTTGCGCAAACAAAGTCGGGGAGGACTCCATCTGCTTCGCTGCTGACACAGCTGCCTGCAGTGATGCGTCCGGCACGTACCGCAGCACACTGAGCAGCCAGT
The DNA here is from genome assembly GCA_905221615.1 of Symbiodinium sp. CCMP2592. Classification (NCBI taxonomy): domain Eukaryota; class Dinophyceae; order Suessiales; family Symbiodiniaceae; genus Symbiodinium; species Symbiodinium sp. CCMP2592. Next base: position 21,360 of record CAJNDT010001164.1, read on the forward strand.
CAACGCCCCCCTGAGGAGACGAGTCCAACCAAATGAACAGTGGCCCTTTCATGCTCTCCAATTTGTTCTGCCAGTAGCAGCAGTAGGCCATATCGACGAGCAACTGTGCCCTCGAAAGCGATGCTGCGGACGGCAATTTGAAAGCTGAGTCGTCTAAGCTGTCTAAACCAGCAAAGCCAGGCATCGAGTCTAAGGCCAGCTTTAGCACAGATTTCAACTCGTCCCGGTTGCGCAACTTCATCGCAGCACAAAGACACTTGACCAAGTGGCGCACGTCCAGTGTGCTCTTGCGGCCCCCCTGCTAGATGCTCTGTTGCTCCGCTGATCTGACAAATCGCTGCAGTCTGAGAGCATGCTCTTCTAACAAAAGTTGCTCCGACGCTCGCTCATCTGCTGGCAGATCTGCAAGAAGCGCAGGCGACCAGCGCAACAGATCTCCAAGCAATTTCTCAGCATGTTCTGTCGTGAAAGGCAAAGAATGTTCGGAAGCCCCTGCGGCGGCCTCTGGCCTCGACGTCGACATCATTCTGTGCCCGCCACTGGAAAGCTGCTGCTGCTGCTGCTGCTGCTGCAGCTGCTGTTGTTGAAACTCAAGCGTTGGCACCGCAACCCTGGAAAAGAAATCCATGCATCGCCCGTGCGCAGCATCCCTGGCAGAAGGCAACCATGCAACTCTGCTCATGACACTGTTCCACGCACCTTTCTCCATCAATGTCAAGAACAAGGCGTGAATCTGCATGCAAACGGGTTCTGCGAGAAATGCTCTAAGTTCAGCCTCTGTGACGCGAAGGTGTGCACATATGTCTTCTGCAGGTTGTCCCGCTGCATTGCAAAAATCCTGCAACTCGATCGGACTAGGACACCACATGGGCCTGGAGAGCCGCTGTGGGCAACTCACCGTCAAATGGCCCTGGAACATGCACAGGCTCGTACACCGCAGACTGAAAGCATCCGACGCTTGCTGCAGATACTCATGTAGATATGCTTCCTCCTTGCTCCAAGCAGTCAATGGTCCTCTGTGTTCCAAGCCGGCCTGAACATTGACCAAAACCCTGACATCGGTCTCAGCATGCCTGCGGGTGTTTTTGTCTGTCCAAACTGAAGCCTTGCCCCAATCCGGAACGTGTTCTCGCACCAGCTGAGAAAACCACTGGCTTCCCGGCAACTTCAACTTCATGGTTACCTTGCCACTTGGGCCCTCTGTTTGCATGTTCAGCCTGGCATTTCTGCCTGCCAGCAGAAGCAACACCATGGCTAGCAATTCAGGGTGCAATGTTCTGGTTACCGAAAAAATCGAAACAACAACATGCCGCTGCCTAGCATCTCGTAGCTGCCATGCTCTGCTTACCATAAAGAAATCAACGCTATTGAAATTATGGGCTTGCGAATCTGCTTGGGTTTCTCACAACTCCCCGTTGCTGCCGCTGAGCTGCCACAACCCACAACAGAAACTCATGCTTCAATGTTTCGAAAATCTTGGCCATGTTCTAAACCCTCTAAGTCCTCAACAACTCCTAATGAATTCGGAAGAGGGCATTATAAACCCCTCAAGGGAAAGGAACTCCGTTAATGCCAAGGACCAAGGAGGTATGTTCATCTGCTCAGTTGAGGCCAAGGGTGCTGGATTTCGCAGTCTCTGGATCCTCAAAACGCTATAAGTTATAAGACAAAATAAGATCAGATAAGATAAGATAGTATACTACAATACCCCAAATAAGAACTAACAGGACCTACAGACCTTTCAGGAACAGCGACGGAGGTGTTGGGTGTTGGGTTTCTTTGGGCCTTGGGCCGCTTGCTTCAAGGCTTCTGACAGTTCTCTGACGGGCCCGATCCGATTTCCAAAAGCCACATACGACACTTTCTGAGAGATCTGTGAAGGGTTTACACGGTTTTAGAAGGGAAGGGGCTCAGAAGGTTTATGCAAGGGGTTGAATGAGTTTAAGCCGAAGCGACGCCTTCCGAGTCGCGGTTGGAACAATCGTGACGGGTGACATATCCGGGTCCCGGGAAGAGCAATCCCAAAAAATGTCATCGCAAAGACTTGCAGAGACCGACAAGAAGCCAAGGATCCGAATGCAAACCGAAAACACCACGCGAGCCTTCAAATCGCTGGCTTCGAGTCGTGAGGATATGCTGACCTGGCGACTCTTGGCTCGGAACCAGAACTCAGAACTTCTGGCAAAAGGGAAGGCTCAAGCATCAACTGCGCAGACATCAAATCATGCACTCAGCTTTCTGAGAAGTGCATGAAGCGAAGGCAATGGACCTCACTGGCAGGTGGATCCTAAGCCCATACTAAGCCACTAAGCCCTGGGTGCCCTGCCTCCGAAGTCGAGTGGCAAGCGGGCCCGCGCCTCAGACGACGAGACACAGCCAATCAGGCTTCGGCACAAAGGTGCAAGCTTCAAGAAGTTTTGCAGTGCCGCACAAAGTCGAAAACTGCTGTCCGTGCTGAACTGGGAAGGCATTGTAGCTTCGATCGCGACTGTCAGTGACCCTCAGGCATCTTTACGCAGAACGAAGCGAAATTGAAGCCCCGATGCCCGAACCCGAACCCAAACCGAACAACAAGCCAAGTGTTGGCGCCACACCGATGCCGGCGGCCCGGTGGTGCCGACGCCGAAGAAGCTGACCTGGGCATCTCAATCCGAAACGATCAATGGCAGTGCAGTAGTAGCAATAGTAGTAGCAGTAGCAGTAGCAGTAGCAGTAGCAGTAGCAGTAGCAGTAGCAGTAGCAGTAGCAGTAGCAGTAGCAGTAGCAGTAGCAGTAGCAGTAGCAGTAGCAGTAGCAGTAGCAGTAGCAGCAGCAGCAGCAGCAGTAGCAGTAGCAGTAGTAGTAGTAGTAGTAGTAGTAGTAGTAGTAGTAGTAGTTGTAGTTGTAGTAGTAGTAGTAGTAGTAGTAGTAGTAGTAGTAGTAGTAGTAGTAGTAGTAGTAGTAGTAGTAGTAGTAGTAGTAGTAATAGTAATAATCGTCGTCGTAGGGAGCTGGGCAAGATGGGGAAGGGGGGCGACTCGACAGCGCAGTGCAACGGCGGATGCCCAGAAAAGTAACCCGTAACTCCGGGTCAAGGCCCAGGCCAACGTGGGAAGATGATGAAGACCAGCCTGGGCAGCACAAAGAATGGAAGAGGGTTTAGGGGTTTAGGGTTTCGGGGTTTAGGGTTTAAGGGTTTAGGGTTCAGGCTTTGGGGTCCTAAACTTGTCAGGCACTGCGACTCCGACGCTCGAGCATTTTCAACGACTCAAAACGGCCACTGCACCACAACAGAACCGCCTCCGCCTTCGCCGCCACAGAGGGCGGCGAAGCACACTCGGCCAGCTGCTATCGAGCTTACGCCGCGCAGCTGATCACGCACGGCACTGCTGTCACCACCGACACTTTCTTCGCCCCACGTGACGACTGAGCCATCCTCCTTGATGGCTGCAAAAGCTGCACAATTGCCCTGCACAGCAATCACACTCGTGAGCTGGTCTTGCACTGCACTGCTGTCGCCACCCTCCATGGGATCACCCCAAGTGACAACCTTTCCGTTCTCCAAGATGGCCGCGAAAGCATCACCGGCAGCACAGATCTCCTTCACGTTCCGCAACTGCTCTTCAACTGCGCTGCTGTCGCCACCCAAAAAAGCATCACCCCATGTGACTACAGAGCCGTCGGCGAGCAGTGCTGCGAATGCTCTTTCCGATGCTTGGATCGCTCGAACCTCCTTCAGCCGATCCTGCACAGCGCTGCTGTCACCTCCATACTTTGGCTGTCCCCAGGTCAAAACGGAGCCATCAGATCGGATGGCTGCAAAGGCCCACCAGGCTGCACTGATAGAGATGGTCGTCGGCATCGAAGAAGTCATTGACAGCACCTGTTGGGGATTGCCCCAGCTGACGATAGATCCATCACCCTTAATCGCCGCAAAGGCTTCTTTGGAGCCCTGGATGCAAACCACATCCTCTTGGAGCTGATGCTGCACCGCACTGCTGTCGCCACCACAGTAAGGATAACCCCAGGTGACAACAGAGCCGTCGGACCGAATTGCTGCAAATGCCAGCTCCGTAGACTGGATTTGCTGAACATGTTGAAGCTGATCCTGCACAGCCTGGCTGTCACCACCCCCGAGCTCGCTGCCCCATGTCACGACAGTTCCGTCGCCACAGATGGCGGCAAAGGCACAATCGGAGGCCTGGATTGCCTTCACTTCGATCAGAAGATCCTGCACAGCAGTGCTGACACGACCACCACGGCCGCCCCAGGTGGCAACACTGCCGTCGGGGCGGATAACCCCAAAGGCATCCTCGGTATGCTGCGCAGAATATCCCTCCGGCACTGCCCAGAACTCGGATCTGGTTGCTGCAATGCCAATGATGGACATGGCAAAGCCTACCTGGGCCTACCTACAGCTCATTCGAGATATGTCATGTTACACCTGCATCTCTCAGAATCTCCCACATAATCAGGAGTTCTGCTGTAACGAGCTTCAACAAGGAGCCTAAGGCCTAAAGGAGCCCAAACCCTCTAATCTAATCATCCAAAATTCCAAAACTCAGGCCCCTAACTGCCCTAACTGCAAGTGCCAAATTGCAACGGCGTGTTTTCGCAATGCGGCACAGTGACTTCAATCGTGTACCAACACACCACTCAGCACTGTCTCGGAACTGCAACTGCAAGTCTCAGGAAGCGGCTGCCATTCACCAGGAGCATGTGTCCACTTCAGCACTTCAGCCTTAACCGGGATGGAAGCTCAGAACAGAAGCCAAGGCCAAGGAAAGTAAAGCACGCTTACTGACACTGCACTCACTGGACAGATGGACCCTTTGAATCCCTTTTCGATCAACTAAAGTAAGTCGCGAAACCCTAGAACCGAAGGCTAACAGCTAACTAGCAGCAGTCACTAACAGCACTGGAAGGCTGTAAGGCTGTAAGGAAACGGCCATCTCACATGGCCCACATCGCCCATGGCCCTTCTCCGCTTGAGGCTCGGCCTCAGCCGGGATCAAAGTCAAAGCAAAAGCAGAAGCCACCAATGGAATCGATCCACCTACTGAGTCCTCACATCTCAAACCACACTCCTACCTCCTACCCACCCAGAAAGAACTTTACAGCACAACGTCAGAAAATCTGAGAATCTGAGACCCCCTACAAAATGAAGATCGTCCAGCGGGTTACCTGGCAGCGCCGGCTCCGCCACAATATCAGATGCTACTTTCCGTGCTCAGCTGCAAACGAAAGCTTCGGACTTCGGGCTTCAACCCAACCCCCAAACCCAAACCCAAACCGAACAACAATCGAAGCGCTGGCGGCAGAGCGATGGCAAAGGCGAAGATCTGCGGACCTGGGCAGTGCAGTCCACCGAAATGTGAGTCGTTGCTCGCTCTCCGCATTCATGTGCACTGTTCGGCTAGGCTCGGCTCTGATCACTCAGGTCCTCATCGCCTGATCGGTTGCAGTATTCGGCTTCGGTCTGGTGCTTACACTTTGATTGGTGACAGTGACGTGTTCGCCTTTGGGATTGAATTTCGGGCTTCCCTTCTTCAAATAACATTGAACCGCCACTCATCATCTGCATGCCTCTAATCCCTGATTCTAAAAGTCATGCGAAGGCAGCGAAGCACACACGTCACACTGTGACACACTCCCTCTGGGTACTGGGTACGCGGCTGTCTCTGCAAGGCCCATGCAAGCAGGGAAACTACGTGTTTGCGCTCAATGATCAGTGCTGTTCTGCAATTCAAATTTTCCCTGGGTCCTGGGTACGCCTACCAAGAGTCCAACCCGCGAGCCCCCGAGGTTTCCAGGCAGTTGCAGGCCTCAGAATCTTAGCATCTTCATGACTTCCTGTCAAGACAAAATCGAAAGCCTGCAGCCTGTGTGGAGCCATCTGCAGAAAAAGCAAACTCCGACAAGCGCAGCAAAATCCTTTCGGACGAACTAATCGAAACGAGAAATCGGAATCGTAATCTGGCTGCCTGAGCTGGCGGAGGCCGGCTTCTGGACTTCTGGCTGCACAAACGTGTCGGTTGGTCGATAGAGTCCGTGTACTATCACTGAGTCACTGATTATCATTGAAAATATTGCAATGTTGATCACCCCAAGATTTGCTGATTCAGGTTTTTCTCCTGGCTGCCCAAAACAGCCCAAACCGAGCACACAAGGACATTGGGAAACCCACTATCTTTGAGGTGGCTGACCTGCAGAACCCATGCTTGGGGATGTGCAGGCTTCTTCCAGTGCCTTGCTCAGCCTGCGCCTGTGATTCTACATGGGTTCTTCGCTTCCACGCAGCATGCAGGGCAGCATGTCCTGTCATCGCGCAATGGAATTGGCATCATATGGGTGCACGGAGCGCATGTGCCCCATCAATTCAGGCCAGTATTCACGAGCAACCTGCATACAGCGATTCTTCTACACCTCAACCAACGTGTCTAACTGATCTGCTGCAGAGTGTGCGTCTGTTAAGGCTGCACCAACCCTAGCAGAACAGCAAAAGATCCAATGCTCGACAAAGTCCCCCAAGGGTCGTCCCCAAGGGTCGTTTCTCCGTTTCCGAAAGAAGTCCGGCAGTCGTCATACTGACGTAAGCCTTTTGCCGCACCGACTGCAAGACACCTACACCTGACAAGAAACCTTTCGTGCCAGCTCAGTCGTCAGTATGGCTTGCAATCGCAGGCTTTGGCGGATGGGACCGCGGAAGTCGTATCCTTCTGAGCGCCGCACCGCTGAACTGCTCGCCGGCACTCTGTTGCAAGCGCTCAATTGGAATCGTCATAGAAAGCCGTTGGTGCGCACGAGCAGTGTCCAACTCCACCTTGTTGCATTAAGCTCGCCCAATGTGCAGCCTCCCCGGACCTAGCCTTTTTAGGCAATACTTCCTCCCGATTCTCACTGTGTCGGGCCGGCCTTTGTGCACGGTTATGGGAGCAGCAGCAAGGCTCCGCTTGCACATCGACTCAGGTCACTGTCTACGCTCTTGGAGACCTTGTGGGGGTGGAGGAGCGTTCCACCTTGGTGGGCTGGTCTTGAGTCAATGGCGCTCAGACTTCAGCGTCGTGGCTCCGGAGCACTTGGCGGAGGCCGGAGCGCGCCAAGTCCTCGTTTCGCCAAATGCGGCCTTGTTTGACGCACCACATGAGGACGTAGGCGCGTTGGCGAATTTGGACCCTCTTGCCGGCGCACATCCAACAAGTGGCCGAGGCATCCATCCCATCTCCTGCTCAAGCATGCACGATGCACAACCGGCAGGGGACCTGCAACAGCATGCAAAAGAGCCAATCCGGCATACCGACAGCACCCAGCTCAACCTCGGCGAGCTGCGGGGTTGACAGTCCTGACGCTTCCGGAAAGCTGGTCAAGCCGCCTCGTTGAAGCCACAGGGTCCCCATAATTTGTTTGTGGAGGAGCACACCGACGATACCCGCCGTGTAGCTACCCCACACACCCACACACCCACACACCCACAGCCCCACACACCCACAGCCCCACAGCCCCCGCCGAAAACCCCCGAAGAACCGGACGTGCTGGAGTAACACTCGCAAAAGCGATGCAGATGGCAGCCAGACAAGCCGAACGCGGCTCCTGCAAGTGTGAGCTGCGCCTCGCCGGAGTTGAGCAGCGGTAGAAGCCACTTCCGGGTAAGTGGTGACACAATTGAGGCACAGCAAAGCATGGACAAGCTGGATTTGGCAAAGGGGGAGCAGTATGCTGTGTAGCACCCAGACGAGCCAAGCCTCGCCGAAGCTGTGGCCCGCTTGTTTATAGGACCCCGCCAGGCACCCAGTTGGGCCGCAGCATTGCTTCGAGCAAACGATTTGCCACGTGTCATTGCGGGCCGGCGCCATCATCGGCGTGGACGAGGTCGAAGCCTCTGACGGCCTTATAAAACAAAGCCACCATGAGATCCCTGTCCATGGGTTGCAGGGTCATCATAGCCTCCTCTGAGGATTTTCTGTGCCGCTGGCAGCCGTCCGACTCTGCCCGAGCGACCATTTGCTCCGCTCCGCACTGGAGGGCTGCACTGGTTGATTAATTTGGAGTTAATTTGGACCCCAATGCCACAGTTACTCGCACTTGCTAATGCGGTCGACGGAGCAGCTCCCAATGCAAGTTTTTTTTGGCTTGACTGGGCCTCGTCGACTACGGCTGTAGCACTCGGTCCCTACAAACAAGCGAAACTACAATCCAAGCATCAAACTACAACAAAGCGGTGAAACAGCAAAGCGAAGCTCAGAGGGGGGCCACTCAAGCGAAGCCAAAATTGCTGAGATTGTGTGACCCCACATTTGGAGCCGCGCGTGCTGCAGTTGGTCCGCAGCCAAAGTGGACGTCGGCGGCACTAGTGGCCGAACAAGCGTTCCAAACACAGCTAGAACACTTTCTCAGCTGGAACACTTCCTCTCTTGAGCTGCAGGCGGACTCACAGGACAAACAGGATCTGGTCCAAACAGGTCAAAAGTCCATGTCTGTCTCAGGCACAGGCACGTTCTGGAAGAACCCTCCACCTTGCACTGGTGCGGCCGTGGCGCTTCACAGCTTGTCTACCATGTGGAAAAACAGAGCGTGCAGCACTCAATCTTTTTCTTGTGCCAAAAGCATTCGAAGAAAACGAAACGAGACAAAACGAGTGCAGTCACAAATCTGACTTAAAAGCCTTTCTAACAGTTTGAGGACCGAAAACACCAAGATCATGGCACTTTTCACCTACAGCGTCTGGAGCTTTTTTTTGGCGTGGGCGGACAAAAGACAGCAGCTGCTGCACTGGATCCCAGTGAGAACTACAACAATGCCAATAACAAAACAACTGTACAGAACAAGACTGTGCCAAGCGAGTTTTTTCCCAGTTGCGCATATTGCCCTACTTCCCGTGAATGGCGGGTATGCCTACAGTGTCTCAACCGCACGACATGTTTCCAGAATTCAGAAACTTCCACGGGCCTGTGTTGGGCGGAGGCGGCACTACTCTGTGAAACGCGAAGATGCGGAATTTGCTGAGCAACGAAAGATTTTGGTGGGTACCAGCATGCCTTTGACTGGAAGCGCCTGTTGCGAGCGATGTCGTGCTAAAGCAAAACCTCCGAAGGCGGAGGTTTGTGACAGCGGAATGCACCTTCTGAAAGAGACATGCAACCATGAAGCAATCCAAGACTCCGATTACACGGAGGAACTGGCTCAAAGAGCAACAAGAAATGAAGAAGAGGTGCAACCTCCGGCGCGACAGCGAAAAGTGCAGTTCGGACTGTTCTTTTGAGGGAACGCAACAGCCGATCTAGCAACAGAAAATGCAACCAGAAGCAAGGCAGAGGCAAGGAATGTTGCAAATGGGTCTCTGCTAAAAGAGCAAAAAAAATCTGGCGAGAGCCAGGTGAGCCTATGTCGTGCATGAGGGGGTTTTGGAGTTAAGCACCGTGCACAAATTCGGAACCGTCAGCCACACCTCTCGACACCATAACTCTGCACCTCAAGAAGTCCTGTTCAGATCTGGTGGAGATACCTTCCAGAAAATTCCGCCACTCTTGTATGATCTGTTCCGGCCGACCTTCTCGATACCATAACTCTGCATGGCTTGATCTGCTCTGTTCAGAAATGCTGAGTCACCTCTCGAAAAATTTCCCTGTCTTTGTACGATCTCAAAGCTGCACAGTTATGGGGCTGTCGGGCGACCCCATTTTGAGGCCCGCAAAACACAAGCAATTCTGGCTTCGCCAGGTCGGCTCTCCACAGTTGCATTCCGCTGGCTGCAGCACTATTCAGCGAGCACACAGCTGCTTTGGACAAGTTCCGACCTTCCAAACGGTCCTCCACCAGACGCTCCCCAAAGTCATTACAATCAATGACATGCGCAGCTGACGAAATTCAGCCGCTGTGCAGGAATCAAAACGAAATGCAGCCAACCTTCTTTTAACATATTTTGACTGGCAACTAGCAAGGACCCCAAAATCGGGTCCGCTTGGCGGCCCCTATTTTGGGGTCACGAATTCCTCATTCTGGAGCCAAGTCCAAGCCCAAGCTCGTGCGTTCCAGACCAGTGTAGAAATTCATTCTCCAAGAACCAGAATTTCCAACAGACAGCTTGTTTGTGGAACTGAAGACATGAGAGAACAAAGAGAAGCGCCACTCAAGCGAAGCCAAAATTTCTGAGATTGTGTGACCCCACATTTGGAGCCGCGCGTGCTGCAGTTGATCTGCAGCCAAAGTGGACTTCAGCGACACTAGTGGCCCACGAACTGGCTCGAAGAGCAACAAGAAATGAAGAAGAGGTGCAACCTCCGGTGCGACAGCGAAAAGTGCAGTTTCGGACTGTTCTTTTGAGGGAACGCAACAGCCGATCTAGCAACAGAAAATGCAACCGGAAGCAAGGCAGAGGCAGAAATGTTGCAAATGGGTCTCTGCTAAAAGAGCAAAAAAAATCTGGCGAGAGCCAGGTGAGCTTATGTCGTGCATGAGGGGGTTTTGGAGTTAAGCACCGTGCACAAATTCGGAACCGTCAGCCACACCTCTCGACACCATAACTCTGCACCTCAAGAAGTCCTGTTCAGATCTGGTGGAGATACCTTCCAGAAAATTCCGCCGCTCTTGTATGATCTGTTCCGGCCGACCTTCTCGATCCATAACTCTGCTCTGTTCAGAATGCTGAGTCACCTCTCGAAAAATTTCCCTGTCTTTGTACGATCTCAAAGCTGCACAGTTATGAGGCTGTCGGGCAACCCATTAAGGCCCGCAAAACACAAGCAATTCTGGCTTCGCTAGGTCGAGCCTCCACAACTCTGCAAAGGGCTGCGCACAGTCACATCCGGTGTTAGCCCAAACTACGGAGCTTGAACGACCAGTCAGGAGCAACAATGAGCCGTCAATCAGAGCTGCCCAAAACACCAAGGACAAAACACAATCGACTCTTGGCAAGCAGCTCCCGTTGCAAGTTGATGTCACCGCAATGCGGGCCTACCTGCCCATGCGCAGCTTGGAGAAAGAACTGGAGTGGGCTTTCACCCAACATCGGTGCTCACTTTCCTGCAGGCAGTTGAGGCTGCAGCGATGTGTGCAATTCCGGAAAAAATATTCTTACTCTTCGCCTGGAAGCCGAACAGGCTAACCCACTGTAAACGTATATCTTCTGTTTGGGAGGATATGGTGGGCGTCCGGCTCATCTGTAGAAACCTGAACAGTTCTCGGCTAGTTTCCTGGCACTTGGAGTGTGAGCGACTCTTTTCGCTTTTAAAGCCGTAGGTCCTGTAGGTTTTCCCTGTTTTCGGACGTTCTGAGGAGCTTCGGTAGTACCAGGGTGCTTTTGGAAAAAAAGGGAGGTTGTTTAGAGAGCTCCGAGCCACCTTTAGGTCGTTTGCACCTTGGTTTGCTGGAAGACTTTGTGCCGATTTGGCTCAAGACCGGAACTGCGTGTGGAGTGCAGCAAAACGAAGGTCTCTGTCCGAGTGTTCTGCTTGGTAAGGGGTTTTGCTGGGGCTTGTTCCGCTTCGCGCGCTTCGCGCGCCTTCGCGCGCCTTCGCGCGCTTCGCGCGCTTCGCGCCTCCGCGCGCCTCGCGCCTTCGCGACCTCCGCGCGCCTTCGCGCGCTTCGCGCGCTTCGCGCGCTTCGCGCGCGCGCGCTTCGCGCGCTTTCTTCGCGCCTCTCGCGCGCCTCCGCGCGGCTTCGCGCGCTTCGCGCCGCTTCGCGCCCTTCGCGTGGCTTCGCGCGGTTTTTCGCGCGGCTATTTGCGCGCTTCGCGCCCTTCGCACGCCCTGCGCTTCGCGCGCTTCGGACCCTAGCTTCGCGCGTGTCGCGCCCTTCGCGCGGGTTTCGCGTGGGATTTTGTGTGTGCATATATATATATATATATATATATATATATATATATATATATATATATATATATATATATATGAGCCCACGTGCATGCATCCATGTGCGAAAAGTGTTGTTTCAACGAGCGTATTCTTCATGTGAAGCTGCATACTCCGAACTTGGAGCGTTTACCGAGGCTGGCCGGCTTGCAAGCACATGTTGGTCTGTAGCCGACTAGAAGTAGTCCCGAAATCCATATGGCGCTGTTGACCTCTAAAAAAATTTTGAACAACCTGAGAACCCTACTTGGAGGATCATGGGACTTAGTAAGTAAGGTTATAAGTACCTTAATTGGGGTTATATAAGTAGTTATAATCATCGTTACCGTAATTATCACCCTAGTTACTAAGTCCCATGATCCTTTCAGTACCGAAAGCAGTTGCCTCAGTGCCCCGCGGTACATCGGCGCGGTGCAGCTGCCTGCAAAGATACGTTCAAGCAAGAAAGAACAGTGCTCCAGACTGGCAGCTGCGGGTGCAGAACCTGGCAAAAACTCGTACTTTGATTTTGCGGCCAGTAACGGACACGCTTGCCGCGGTGCCGAAGTCGGTTGAATTATATAGCAGGACGAATTACGAATTGCACATCAAATGCACGTGTACTGTCTGCAGACTTATGCTTGCAAGCCTGGAACTTGACTACGAATCGCGCAGACCTGCCACTGCATGGACGAAAGTCACCAAGTAACTATAAGTGTCGAGCAGCAGGTCACAGAATGTGACAGCCAAATTTGGTTCACTCGACCAGCTCTTCCGGACGCGGACCCGCATTCTGAATCAACAGATTGCGGAGCTGCCGTCCTGTGACCTGGCACAAATTCATTAACAGGTTGTGGTAAGCCACAACCGCACGTCGCCCCTGCTCCGGCGACGGTGGCTTGAAAAGCGCCAGCCGCGCGTCCGTTTTGCCTTTGCTTACAAGCTTCCCCACAGGGTAAAGATTCAAGCCGGCTTCCACGACTTGCTCTAACATACTCTTTGGAAAGCATTGCGGGGTCTGTTTCGCCCTGATCTTCGGCTCCTTCTTGTCCTTCGGCTGGTTCTTGGCTTTGGCCTCGACCTTGTTGTAGCGGCGCAGCTTGGAGGCAAACTCGCGAAGGGGAATCTCGGGCTTCCCGACAAGAAGGAGCTTCTGCATGACCTCGCGATCTGAGAGCCATGGGGTCTGGTCCGCGGGCCACACTTGCACGCTGGCGCCGTGAGCTCCGTAACCTGTTTTCATGCCGACAGCCATGTCCATCATGATGATGTTCACTTGATCAACATGGGGAGGCACTGCCGGGAGATCCTCGAGCTCCAGCTCTTCCCACAAACGTTCAATGACATTCAATTGGCCTGGTTCCCACGCTGCAGGCACATTCCCAGCAGCGTCGGCAGGAAAGGCAGCCGCTGCAGCAGCCTCCTCCTCCTGCTGCTGCGGTAGCTCTTCCATCTGGGACGGCAGCCGCCCATGGCCTGGCGCCAAGCCAGCAACGAACTCCGGATCTTGGAGAAGAATTTGCTCCGGCGCGGTGAAGGCGTCGCTGTTAGCAGCCCAGGCAGCTCGCATATGCTCCAAGAGGCCGTGGAGTTCTTTCGCCCTGCGGATGTGCTCCCGTTGAAGTGACAACCGAGGACTGGCTGCGACGGTGGCCGGGTCGATCTGGCCGACGAACACATCGAAGCCGAAGAGCAGCCCTGCTAGGACACCAACTTTCCATGGACCCGCACCCCATCTGGCAGCGCAGTCGTAGTCGCCCTCGTCAGATGCTAAAGATGCTTTGATGTTGCAGAGGGTGCATGTGGCCTGAAGTAACTTCTTGGCCGCAGCGTCCGGCTCCAAGACTTTGTGGGGAACGGCGAAAGCCGTGAGAGTGCGTGTTGCAGCAGCGCACAAGTCATGATCTGGAGGTAGCGGGAGGTGTCGGTTCGCAATCCGAAACTCTGCCGATGCTCCTTGAAGCGAAATCTCAAAGCGGAGCCGGGATGGAACGCCGTCAGGCAACACAAAGTCGTACCCCAGGCTGTCCGGCAGATAGCGACCGCCGTCGACAATGGCCTCCTCCACAGCAACATCACCCAAGCGTACCTGCAGGACCTTGCATTCCGGATCGGCAGCCAACCGCTTGGCCGCCTCTGGATCCCCGATGACTGACTGCAATCCACACATCACAGCTAACTCCTGGTCCAGCTCTGCCCAAACCCACTTCTCAAAGCCTGCTGGGGCCACGTAATCGTCAGGAATCGGAGCATGCGGCGGAATTGGCGATGCGGAGTAAGCCATGAGGCGCTCCTTGGTCTGCCCGGTGTGTCCACCCACGAGGCCTCGCTCCATGGGAATGAAAATCTCGGGGTGCATGTTGCCAAGGAACGTCATTGACGTAGTAGGGCACGGAGCCTTCCCCATATGTACCCCTTGTTCGGGTCGCCTTGGATGCCTCCCCAAACTGCAAAAACCTATTCAGCTGACCAGCATACTGGTTCACAGCCAAAAGGCTTGCGGAGGTGCGGCGCGAGTCGTCGTTGATGAGACCGAAGCTAGCAAATGTTGCATAGACTTCGTCGACATTAACAACCCGGCCAAAGTGCAGACTACCTTCCAACCCAGGTTCATCCACGTCCAGGTCTCTGAGGTTCTCCACCTGCTGGAAGTCACCGGCCATGCGTTGGAAGAAAACTTCGGGTGTGAAGCTGGAGATCGCTGCACTGGCAAGTCGGACTCGAGGTTGCTTGGGGGGCGGGCCGATGCCTTCCTCACCCACGACGAGTCGCCGTCTGCGATCGGGGCGGGCAGCATGGTCTTCGCCGGCATCGCCAGAAGCCGCAGCTGCAAGGTTCTCGGCCTTCTTGGCGATGGCCTTATCGAGCTCTTCGCTCAATGCCTTGCAGAGCTTAGTGTTTTGGCTTTTTCGCGTCTGCGGGTAGTTGACCAGGAGCGCCATGACGTTCAACGGGCTCTGGGAGCCTGGGAAGATGTCCACAGAGGCACCATTCATCAAGGCAGCCTGACTTGCGAGAAAAGTCATGCCCGCGACCAGGGGGTGGTTGGATGATCGAATGGCATGGGTGAGGATGTACTGATAGCCTCTGTCCAGGAAGATTGTTCGCGGCGCAAACTTCTCTTCCACGATCTTCCAAGAAGCACGCATCTCCTGCAGAGTGCATGGAAAGCGTATACAAACAGTTATAGCATCTTGCAAAAGACGTTTCCATTCTGAATCAGAGAATGCACACTGCCCGGGCAGCAAAATGTCTTTTAAGGGATCATGGAACCCTGGCAACAGGCTAGACCCGCTGGCGTCGTCCTCCTTGAACTGACACTTCGGCTCGGTAGGGGGCATGGCCATGATTCGCAGAAGACCTTTAAGGCCGGCTTGGGGGGGGGGGCGAAGAGGCGCGACAGTGCAGCAGACGGAAGAACTTGCTTGAGCCAGTGCGAGCGACAGCAAATCAAAGCACCGTGCGTGCGTGTGGCGTAGATTCCAGTGTACATGGGAGTCAGCGTACGTCTGACCATGCTTATGCTTGCTGCTGTCACTGGCCGTGCACAGATCATCTGGCGCAAACGATCGAGTTTCAGGCCACTGCGAATTACGGCGAGTCGCTGGCGCTGTCCGCATCATCGTCGTCATCGTCGCTACTCGACGAGGAAGAGGAGCTAGAGCTGCTTTCACTTCCACTATGCGCATCTCCAGCTATGCCAGAAGGCTGCGATGCAGAGATGAAGGAAGCCTCGGCCGGTGGAGCAGTGAAGCTGAGTGCTGCATTGTGAGCTGCACCGGTGTTTAGCATCTGGCAGTTGCGCTCATCCACGACCTCCTGCACGAAAAACCAGTAGGTCCACCGGTTCATTTTTCGAGTCATCTGCTTGAAGCGGGAAAGCCAAGCAAAAGTGATCTCACACACCGAAGTGTTGATTTGCTGAATCAGCTCCTTGTTGCCCGCTGCCTCGGGGTGACAATTCTGCTTGCACCATGGGTCCACGTGCCCACGAGCGTGGAATTTATCCACGACATACTGCATCTGCGGGTAGGCCAGGCTGGCTTCAAGGGACCCCCAAGACGCTCGATTTCCAGCGAACTGGCGGAGGTGGCATGCGTCGTCATGCACCACGACCCGCAAAGCAGGAAATGCCTTCTTAAGCCGAGCCAGGAAGCAGTAGCGTTGCGGCAATGATTCAGCTCCGTGGAATTCAACAAGGTCCAGGATGAGGCCATTGGAATGGCAGGCAACCAACAAGCCTCCATTTTTGCTGGGCCGAAGCCTTTGCGCTGGACAGGGATTGCTCCCGTGCTTGTGAGTGCGGCAGGTCAAGTCCTTCAACTCTTGAAGAGTCA
>CAJNDT010001164.1:42500-78914 GCA_905221615.1 Symbiodinium sp. CCMP2592
GGCTTCTGCAATAATCACCCTCCTAGACCCTACATCGTAAGTCCCTTAAACCTAAACCCTGAATACCCAAACCCTGCCCAAACCAAAACACGAGGTGCGACGGATTCCCGGAGAGGGAGACGTCGCAGGGGAACGGAGTCTCCCGGCTGCTCCGGCGGCTCCGTCACCCTAAACCGAAAACCCTAAGCTCTAAAGCCTAATTCCTAAACCTCAATCCCTAAACTCTACACCAGGAGCAGGGTTACTCGGATTATGGTTGAGGATTTTGGGTGCTAGATGGTGCCAGGTTTGACGGTGCTTCTGTCTTTGCCTTCTGCTGCTGCCTCTGCCTCGCGCTGCTGCGGATGCTGCTTACGGATTATGGTTGAGGATTTTGGGTGCTAGATGGTGCCAGGTTTTCCTGAAACATGTTTGTGGAACGGGCGTCGTATGCCAGCCCTAGGCGCTCAACCAGTTCTCGCAACCACAGGTGCGCACCAGGCACGATAGAACGTAACAGGAGTGATATTCCCACAGTGTACTTGCACAATATACGATATACGGCAAAGAATACGGAGGCAATGACTTGCAGACTAAACCTCACGGCTACTACTTCTTCATTACAGCAAATCATGACGCCCCATTGCACCTTACATGTCCAAAAAATGGACAGGGCCATAACGGGCTGAGGGATACCGTTCCATTTGGGGTGCCCCGCGCTTCGGGCGCGGCGGTTTGCAGCTTAGGGCAGGTCCAGAACAGGCCCGTGGTGCGATACGCAACTCATTCAGTAGTAGACTGCCACCTTGAGCAGGCCCACGGGCGCCCAAGCCAGAAGTTCTGATTCCTAAATTTCATTTTCACGTCCCGAGCTCGAGATCAGGCCGAGTCCAAATGCTAATCGGACTTTATCTGGAATGCTGACGTTGTGTCACCTTGTCTGCGTAGGAGCAGCTGCCAAATTGTAGGGTTTAGGATGGTTTAGGGCTAGTTTAGGGTATGAAGCGGTGTAAGGCTGAAGCTTTAGAGGCGCTGCGTACAAGGCAAAGGTTGAAGCATCTTACTCGCACAATTAATAGATGGGATGCCTTGCTGAAGGCATAAGCAACAGCATAAGATCACATCAACGTCCGCGTCCCTGCAGCCCTAAACAAAACCTTACAAGGCTCCTCAGACATACTCGAGATGCGACTTCTCGGAGATGCACTCGGGTAAACCTCCAATGAAGGAATGCTTTTGTAGGGACTTGCCGTTTTATGTATGTTCGGTTTAAGGCTTTTGGCATCTCAAGCTTCAACTCTGTAGGATAGCAGCTGCAGGGCTTTGGGATGAGTGAAAGGCAGTTTCTTTTCGCCTAAGCTTGCTGAGCTGCCGCGGAAGGAGCTGGGCATGGGTTTCGGGTTTGGGCTTCAGGGAGTAGGAGTTTGAGGAGTTTATATACAAAAGGCTGTCGAAGACAGCTTAAACTTCTGGCCGTGTATAGTGAGCGATCAGGGTTGACGGGGCCGAGCGGCAATCTCTAATTTAGCCCTGAACCCTTGCCTGCAAAATTCCTGTTGCACCGTCTGCCGTTGTCACGGCGCTGAGCCCAGACCTGTGCCGGCCAGGAGAGATTCTGTAGAGCGTGGCACCAAATACCTGTGTCATCCTGCGTCTGACTTGGCCTAGCCCCCCCAGCCCAAAGCCTTCAAGACTCTAACACGCTATACCTGAACCCATCTGTGACAGAGCCATTAATTATGATAACAGGCGTTTGGCGTACATTTGTTCTACAACTATGCCGAAAAACTTAGCCTAAACTCTAAACCTCGAACCCCCAAGCCGTATGCTTTCAGAAGGTCGCTGCTGCTGCGCTTGTCTCGGCCTCCTGCTGCTGCTGCTACTGCTGCTGCTGCTGCCTCGGCCTCGTTGCCTTGCTACTGCTGGTTCTCGTCGCTATACTGCTACTGCTGCTGCGATTGCCGCGGCCTCCTGATGTCACCACTGCTGCTGCTGCCTCGGCCTCCTCCTGCTGTTGCTGCTGCTGTCTCGGCCTCCTGCTGCTGCTTCGGCCTCCTGCTGCTGCTTACTGCTGCTGCCTCGGCGTCATGCTATTGCTGCTGCTTCGGCCTTGTGCTGCTGCTTACTCCTGCTGTCTCGGCCTCCTGCTGTCGCTGCTTCGGCCTCCTGCTGCCTACTGCTGCTGACGCCTCCTGCTGCCGCTTACTACTGCTGCCTCGGCCTCCTTGTGCTACCACTGCTGCTTACTGCTGCTGCCTCGGCCTCCTGCTGCTGCTGCTGCTGCTGCTGCCTACTGCTGCTGCCTCGACCTCACTGCTGTTGCTTACTGCTGCTGCCTCGGCCTCCTGCGCTGCTGCTGCGTCGGCCTCCTGCTGCTGCTTACTGCTGCTGTCTCGGCCTCCTGCTGCTGCTTGCTGCTGCTGCCGCGGCCTCCTGCTGCTGCTTACTGCTGCTGTCTCGGCCTCCTGCTGCTGCTTACGGCCGCTGCCTCGGCCTCCTGTGCTGCTGCTGCCGCGGCCTCCTGCTGCTGCTTACTGCTGCTGTCTCGGCCTCCTGCTGCTGCTTACGGCCTCCTGTGCTGCTGCTGCCTCGGCCTCCTGCTGCTGCCTACTGCTGCTGTCTCGGCCTCCTGCTGCTGCTTACGGCTGCTGCCTCGGCCTCCTGCGCTGCTGCTGCCTCGGCCTCCTGCTGCTGCTTACTGCTGCTGCTGTCTCGGCCTCCTGCTGCTGCCTCGGCCTCCTGCGCTGCTGCTGCCTCGGCCTCCTGCTGCTGCTTACTGCTGCTGTCTCGGCCTCCTGCGCTGCTGCTACCTCGGCCTCCTGCTGCTGCACTTCTGCTGCCTCGGCCTCCTGCGCTGCTGCTGCCTCGGCCTCCTGCTGCTGCTTACTGCTGCTGTCTCGGCCTCCTGCTGCTGCTTACTGCCTCGCAGCCTTCTGCTGCTGCTTACTGCTGCTGTCTCGGCCTCCTGCTGCTGCTTTGGCCTCCTGCTGCTGCTTACTGCTGCTGCCTCGGCCTCCTGCGCTGCTGCTGCCTCGGCCTCCTGCTGCTGCCGCTGCTGCTGCTGCCTCGGGCTTCTGCTGCTGCTTACTGCTGCTGCTTCGGCCTTGTGCTGCTGCTTACTCCTGCTGTCTCGGCCTCCTGCTGTCGCTGCTTCAGCCTCCTGCTGCTGCATACTGCTGCTGACGCCTCCTGCTGCCGCTTACTACTGCTGCCTCGGCCTCGTTGTGCTACCACTGCTGCTTACTGCTGCTGCCTCGGCCTCCTGCTTACTGCTGCTGCCTCGGCCTCCTGCTGCTGCTTACTGCTGCTGTCTCGGCCTCCTGCTGCTGCTTACGGCTGCTGCCTCGGCCTCCTGCGCTGCTGCCTCGGCCTCCTGCTGCTGCCTACTGCTGCTGTCTCGGCCTCCTGCTGCTGCGTACTGCTGCTGCCTCGGCCTCCTGCGCTGCTGCTGCCTCGGCCTCCTGCTGCTGTCTCGGCCTCCTCCTGCTGCTGCTGCTGCTGCTGCTGCTGCTGCTGCCTCGTCCTCCTGCTGCTGCTACTGCCGCCGCTGCCTCGGTCTCCTGCTACCGCTACTGCTGCTGTTACGTCGTTCTCTTGCTGCTGCTACTGCTACTGCTGCTGCCTCGGCCTTCTGCCGCTCTTACCGTCTCGGCCTGCCTCGGCCTCCTGCTACTGCTACTTTCGCTGCCGGCTCGGCGGAATCACTGTGTCTATGTCAGGTTCGCACATACTATGCATCTCTTGTATTAGGACGCTGTTTAAAGCTATAGCTTTATTGTGCTTAGTCGCATTTTGAATTTACGCCGTTAGAGTGTTTTTTCTCTGTTGTTTTAGTCGTAGTACTAGGCTTGAGGCGAACATACAGTGGTTCGCCGTAGGGGGATTACTGAAATTCGGCCCAAAATGACTATGGTCCCCCATAGCATTTTTTGTTTACCTTTCGCGCGCGCGCGAAAGGAGAGCGAAAATAGCTAGTTCGGCATCCATGTCGCTGTTCTGATTTAATAGCGTTCTGGTAGGAAAACAACCATCGGACGGAATTTGGCTGGTGCTCTATTCGTGTGGATTTCGGTTAACAACACCAGTGTCTGGCTTGTAAATACCGTTGTCCATGTGACTGTGCGTTGGCAGGAGCGCGCAAACAGTCGTTTTGCAGTAGAAACGAAGCATGGCGGAAAAAGCGTGAGAAGGGTTTTTGTGCGACCAAAGCTTCCATGACGCCGTGAGTTGGAGAAGTGATTTTTCAATAAATTGCAATCTTCTTTTGTGGATTTGGCCTGGGGCAGCGTTCGAAGCAAATCGGGCCTCGTCCTCCTGTTGCCGATAATGACGCTACTGCTGTGCGGCTCCTGCTGCTACTGCTCGACTGCTGCCGGCCTCCTGCTGCTGCTTACTGCTGCTGCCGGGGCCTCCTCTTGCTGCTTACTGCTGCTGTCTCGGCCTTCTGCTGCTGCTTACTGCTGCTGCTGCCTCTGCCTCCTGCTGCTGCTTACTGCTGTTGTCTCGGCCTCCTGCTGCTGCTTACTGCTGTTGCCTCTGCCTTCTGCTGTCGCTGCTTCGGCCTCCTGCTGCTGCTTACTGCTGCCGTCCTCCTGTTGCCGATAATGACGCTACTGCTGTGCGGCTCCTGCTGCTACTGCTCGACTGCTGCCGGCCTCCTGCTGCTGCTTACTGCTGCTGCCGGGGCCTCCTCTTGCTGCTTACTGCTGCTGTCTCGGCCTTCTGCTGCTGCTTACTGCTGCTGCTGCCTCTGCCTCCTGCTGCTGCTTACTGCTGTTGTCTCGGCCTCCTGCTGCTGCTTACTGCTGTTGCCTCTGCCTTCTGCTGTCGCTGCTTCGGCCTCCTGCTGCTGCTTACTGCTGCTGCTGCTGTCTCGGCCTCCCACTGCCTCCCTGCTGCTGCTTACTGCTGCTGCTGCTGACGCCTCCTGCTGCTGCTTACTGCTGCTGCCTCAGCCTCCTGCTGCTGCCTCGTGCTGGTGCGACCCAGCGCTAGTGCCTCCCTGCTGCTGGTGCTGCCTACTGCTGCTGTTGCCTCGGCCTTCTGCTGCTGCCTACGGAATCGGCCTGTCTCGGCCTCCTGCTACTGCTACACCTTCTGCTGCTGCTGCTTCTGCCGTTGCTTTGTCGACTTGTCATGTACTATGCACTCTTCCATTACTACGCTAAAAACAGCTACAGCTTTTATGTATGTCGATTGACGTTGTTAGAGTGGCTACTTACGACGATCGTTTTAATTGTAATACTAGGCTCGAGGCAAACATACACTGGTTCGCCGCAGAGGGGGGGGGGGGCGGATTAGTATTTCGGCCCAAATTTACTATGGTCCCCCATAGCATTTTTTTTCACAATTTTCGCGCGCACAATATGCGAGCGAGAATGCCCGTGTTCGCACATGGATCGTTGCAGTTTGAAGCTGGTGTCGCTGTTGTGATTTAATAGCGTTCTGCTAGGAAAACGACCATCGGACTGAGTTTGGCTCGGGTTCTATTCGTGTGGACAACACCGTCGGTAGCTTTTACTGCTGTTTTCCACTTCACGGTGCGTGGCCAGGAGCACGCAAACAGTCGTTTTGCAGTAGAGAATAAGCATGGCGGAAAAAGAAAACACGGGTTTTTTGGGCGACCCAAGCTTCAATGACGCCGTGAGTTTCAGGAGTGATTTTTCAAAGAATTGCAATCTTGTTCTCTGGATTTGGCCTCGCGCAGCCGTCGAAACAAATTGGCGATAGGACGGCTTCTACTTACAAAAAGCTGGTAAAATCCCAGATTAAAGATCTGATGGCGACAATCGTGTGTGCAATAACGCCGGGGTTGTGATGGCAATAAAGAAAAGGCTACGAAAAAATTGGCGAGAGTTTTGTCTTGCCCGAAGGCAGGAATAAACACACATTCATCCTCCTTTTTTGTGTTTTTTTTGGCAATGTAGTTTCGAAATCCGGCATGCTAATTATGTTGATTGTGCTGTGCGCGTTCTGCGCGTTGTGCGCGTTCTGCGTGTTGTGCGCGTTCTGCGTGTTGTGCGCGTTGTGCGCTGCTTGCTGTACTCGTCCGGCACTTTGTGCATGTTGTGCGCGTACTGTGATGCTTGCTGTGCTCGAAGTTTGCTGTGATACAGCAAAAGACAGTGAACAAATTCCCACACCTAAACTCTGAACCAGCAATGTCCACAGTGCGATACATACGACATACGAAATTACGACGTCCAAGTGCCACGTAGTCTCAGACTTCCTACTCATATAAAGCCTCACCCTAAACCCCGAACCCCATAGGGTTTGAGTACAGATTTGGGTCCTCAAAAAATTCGCTTTAGTTGGGGCACAGGAGTCACAGGGTTTAGGGTCTTCATAGAGGTTCTGCAATGGTCCTGCAAAGATGCATCAAGGTGTAGTACTATGTGGGAAAACCCTATATAAACCTCGAAAATCCTTGCGAGATGACGTGTGCGGCCTTGTCGTACCTGTCGAAGATGGTGAAATCAGTCTGCTTGTCCTGGCAGGTTTCTGGTTCAGGGTTTTAGGGTTGAGGTGCGAGTCATGGGGGGGGAAGGAATATTATCTATGACTGTAGAAATAGGTTCTGGTGCATGCCATGAGGTACTGTCATAGGGACTAAAAGGGATATGCACTTACTAGCTATTCCGGCGCCAGTAGTAGGGTTTATGCATCCGGGATCAAAGCTTTGTTGAGTTTAGGCATAGGATACAAGCTTCGGCCATCGACGATTCAACTGCTTCTGGTGCAGCAAGTTGGGTTCAGGGAAATGGATAATGTAGGGGCCTAAATCATGAGAATAGGTTTTTTGGGGTTCATTATGCTATAATAGTCAATAGTCATGGTCGAGGATTTTGCGTCTGGGATGCTTGCAAAGTCACTCAAATCCATGCATGGCATTCATGGCACTGGCACTTTACATGCCGAACCCTAAACCCTCAACCCTGAACCTTAAACCCTAAAAGCCCTAAAACCTTAAAGCCGAAACCCTAAACCCTCAGCCCTGCATCGTTAACCCATCACCCCTGGAGCCGCCGTCAGTGCAATGCAGATTTATTTGCACTCACAAAGGCCCCACCCCCGAGTCCTGAAGACTTTGAGCGGAGAGCAAGATGTAGGCAACTCCGAAACGTCTTATCTTCGGGCTATACTACAGAGCCCATATAGTATCCAAAACCGAAGACTCAAAAGAGTCAAGTGTTGAGTTCCCTAATTGTGCAAGGAATGCCTAGAGTCTAGAGGCTTAGACTTTGTGCTTCACCTGCCAGCCCTCCGGACAACCCATTAAAGCCTGAATATGAAGTCAGGCTCTTGACTTAACAGCGCAGCTCAACCTTGCAACTCCACAGAAAAGCACTCTGAATCCTACGAACTAACCACACCCCGATGCAGGCACCCGAAGCATGTAGAGAGCTGTCTTCAGGCCGTTGTAGCCGGCCTCACTTTGCACGCTTCACGAAGGGCATCGGCTTGTTTCCCATGCTTCGGCCCTAAATCAAACCCGCAAGCCTATGCTTCAAGCCTCCGAATCTCGGGTCCGGGGCGAATGTTTGTGCAAGTTCGAAGCAATCTATGCCCGAAGCCTACATTCTCGAAACCCTCAACCCCCTGCGGTGTCCCGGAACCCTGCTCATGCCTGGAGACTCGAGTCGAGGAGCTAGTTTCAGGCTCAAGGGGCCCCCACAACTGCAGTGGAAACAGAAAAGCTTTGGCCTTGGAGGTTCAGGATTTAGAGTTAGATGCAAGGCGCACAAGACATCGTGCTAGCCCTGCAGAAAATGATGGGCGAAACTTAGATCGAGCGACACCGACCTTTCGCCTGTGTATATGTTGTGGTATTGGGGCTGAAGCTTTGTTGGGTTTGGGGTCTAGGGCCAACTTGCAAACCACAAACCTTAATTACATCGAAGATCCCCGTGCCCCAAACCCGAAAGCCTAAACACTGAGCCCTAAGCCCCAAAACCCCCTAACGAAAACAGCGCTTCCACAGACTCTCTCTGAGACTCCCCGCGCCGATGATGGCATAGGGATGCGGGTACTGGTGCAAAGGCGGCTTGAAGTTCTTGATTCCTGGAGCTGCGAAGGCTTTTGGGGGCTCCTTATTCTAGTATAATGGGCCCCAAAACCCTATTCTAATCATTAAGGCCCGTATTTGGGGTGTAGGGCTTTGGGGCTGTGGGATTTGAGACTTCAGTCCTTTAGGCTCTAGGGCTTTGGGCCTTCAGGTTGGATTTGATTACAATTTCGGGGCTCGAGGCTTGTCTGTTTGTCGGGCTCAAATGATTTTGGGTTCAATTCATAGGGTTTGGCTTAGATGGATGACATTGGGTATAAGGAGGGAGGGAGGTGCGGTTGAGGCTGAACCCGAAACTTCACTAAACCCTGAACCCTAAAGCCCTAAACCCTAAACCCTGAACCCCACGGCCTAAACCCTAACCCCTCCCTTCAGATTCCAGGGTCAAGAGCTCTGACTCACCGCTTTGCTACACGGAAAAAAGGTGCCATCCGCGCCTTGCACAAACATCTTCTTCAGCACCTGCAAAAGCTTCCGGGGCATGTGCTTCGAAACTTTACAAAGCAGGGTGACAGGCCTAAACTTGGCCTAAACCCTAAACCCTAAACCACGGTTACAGGGTTTTAAGAACTGTTCAAAATCTATGTTGACGGACTTTCTCCACCGCCTGCCAGCCCAGTTGTTCGGGCCCATGGTTTTAGAAACATAGGCTTTAGACTCTGGAGTGTAGGGCTCAGGGCTCCAAGGCTTCATTGGGATCCAGGGGTGAGGGATTGTGGCTTGGGGCATGTAGGATAAAGAGGGTTGAGCGGCTAGCACTCTACGATCCCTCTACAAAGTCTACCCTGCATGCAATGAAAGCACGGTTTCATCGGGTCTCATGGGGTTTATAGGGGTGTCACTGGGGTTTAGGCTTGGGGCTGGCAGGGTTCAGTAAAGTCTAAGGCTGTAGGGCCCTGGGCTGATAGGGCATAATTTTGGAGGGCCAAGACTAAAGCTTAGCGTCCTGGAAGGGCGCAGACTGCTCGAAGTTGGCTGTGATACAGCAAAAGACAGTGAACAAATTCCCGCACCTAAACTCTGAACCAGCAATGTCCACAGTGCGATACATACGACATACGAAATTACGACGTCCAAGTGCCACGTAGTCTCAGACTTCCTACTCATATAAAGCCTCACCCTTAGCCCTGCGCCCCTATGGGGTTCGGGGTTTAGGGGATCTATCTAAATATAAGGCAACTATACGTATAATTACTTACAACCCCAGTTGAGGTACTTATAACTGTACTTACTAAGTCCTATGAACCTGCAAGTAAGCCCTAAACCCTCAACCCCAAACATCCCCAAACCCCAAAACCCAGAAATCCCAAACCCAAATTTCAAGTATAGTATCTTTTCTCGGGACACATGCACTAGGAGCTCTTAGGCGAACCTAACAGCATGTTCTCGCCTGCGGTTGTTGTGCCTGGGGGACAAACTCGGGAGCATTCTGTGGAAGTGCAGGAGCGGCGGAGCTTGAAGGGTAGAGTTGTATGATGGGAGGCCAGAAGGGGGGTTAAGATTCTTGAGGTACGGATTAGCCCTAATCCCTACTAAACCCCCATAGGCCCTCCTATGATTTGGTTGTGCCCTTAGAGCGAGTTCAAGGCTTGGGGTTATCGGCTGGGTTTAGGGCAGGTTACGGGGTTGCGCGCAGAACTGCCCGGCAGTGCTCGGACCGCCAAAAGACTTCTTTAAGGAAAAAAGAAGCAACTAGTCCGATACCCTAAACCCTGAGCCGTAAAAGAAACACGAAGCCACTATTCTGACCTTGTTTGAAACATGTTACTTAGTGGCTTGTCAGGCCTGGGGCAAATGACGGTGCTGGCGCAGGAATCGGCCGACCTGCATGGACAGGCTGTGACATCACGGCAGGCTGATGCCACAAGCCAGGTTTCTGGAACCACTTGGTGTAGGGTTTAGGATTACTGCTAAAAGGCAACGGAACACGTACATGGGTAGTTGTCAAAATTATGGTCCCTTGTTAGATCCCTAATATAATACGGCACCTATTATTTAGGGTATTGTCAAAATGACCCTAATTTTGACAACCACCCACGTAAGATTGACGATCCCTCGCCGTGGTCTTCCCACCTATCCAGCTTCAGGAACCTCACAGCCCAAACCTGAGCACTTGATCTCAAGATTAGCTCCAGTGTGTGGGTCTAGGAGCTTCACAGGTGAGAGGACCGAAAGACAGGTCTCCTCATGCTACCTCGGACCTTATTAAACCCTCTGCAAAAAGGGGTGCTGGAAGAAGCCTCCAGAGCTCAAATGGGAGTTAGGATTAGGGGGACCCTTGGGGATATAGACCCTCTGAATGAGGCCCCTTTTAAGAGAGCCAGAAGTAGGGTTCAGAAGGGGTACCCTTTAAGAGGTCTCCCTAATAATACTACCTATCAAAGCGGCCTCGGAGGTGCAGTCCAGCGCTCGCTGCGAGGACTGCGACGCCAGGTTCAGGAGCTCGGGCAGAGCGGGCTTGCCCTTGCCTTTGAAAGTTCAGGGTTTTGGGTTAGGGTTTGGGGGTTTAGGGTTTAGGGATCAGGGTTTAGGGTTTAGGGATTAGGGCTCAGGGTTTTGGGTTAGGGTTTGCAGGTTTAGGTGTTTAGGGGTTTAGGGGCTTAGGGGTTTGGTTTAGTTTAGGAGTGTAGGGGTTCAGGCTCACAGACGCAGTTTATGATTCGGATCGAGGGTTTAAGAGACTTTAGGACTACTGAATAGAAAGGGGTAGGGGTTTAGGGTTTAGGGTAGGAACTGCTACTAAGACTAGCGTTTTTGTTGGTTCTTGGTCCCAGCTACAACGGTGAGGACTGGCAGATACTGCAAGTGTCGATCTGCACCAGAAGCCGTGAAACGTGCGACAGCTTCGCGAGTTTCTCGAGGGCAACGGACATGGAGAAGTCCATCCAGGATGGCAAACTGTCCTGACATACGGGGCCCTCGAGAAGTAGAACCAATTCACTAGCTTACTACCAGTTGCTAGTAATGATTGCTCAGACCTCTACATGTTACAGCGCATCAGCTGCCCCAAACCCGGAACCCTAAAACCCCAAGCAATCCCAAGCCTTGCCTAGAACCTGAAACCTTGAGAACCCCGAAACCAAAACTGTTTCAAACTCTAAACTCCAAAGCCCTAAACCCCTTAACCCTGAACTAAACCCTGCCATCTAAGGTAGGGTTTTGCGCCTAGGGGCTTATGGGCTTGGGACTGACTGACTTAGGGTTTAGGTTTTACTGTATCACCCCAAGAGCTTTATGAGGCTTTCAGTCCGCAGGAATCGGAGGGATGAAGGTAGGTGGGATATTCCCAAATGAGAATCCTTACATAAGGGATCCTTGATCCTACCCACCTTCATCCCACCTTTTGAGGCCTCCGAAGGAACACCCACCATGCTGGACCAAGCGTCGCACGTTGCAGGCGAATCGAAAAAGAGGCTCGTGATCTGTACCGACGTAGGCTCCTTTTGGGGGGGGCTTTGCACTGGGGTTCTAAGTACTCAAAACCCCAGAGACCCTAACGGTGATCAAGGAGTCTGACTTCGTGATTTGGGGCTTCTCTTCCACAGGCTTGGGGTCGTGGGAGGACTATCTTCCTTTGAAGCACAAGGTCTCCTCACGACCCGCCGCGGCGAGGTCGATGGCTTCCAGCGCCGTGTTGGCCCAACCGCCCACGTTGATGACGCGGAAGTTGCGCACGCCCTGACTAGGGCAAAGCCATCATTTGGAAGCCGTGTTGGTTAGAACCCTTGAACAAGAGCCCTACACCAGGCACCTGATTGTTGAGCTGCGTCTCGAAGAAGAAATCCTGGAACTCCTGTGAATCGGTTTCTTCCCGGGGCTTTCCGCCTCTGTGGCCCACAAGAGCTCGAAGAGGACAAACGAAGGGGATCTGACGCGTTCGCGCTTTTGGGCTTTTGGGGTATAGAATTTAACGGTCCAAGGTTTTATGATATAGAGTATAGAGTTTGGGGTTTATGTATGATCGCATGATAAGACTCTGACGTCATACTGCTACTATCTGCGTGTATACATATTCTGCACATAGTAAACGATGTGCTTCATCTTTTGTGGTAACTCTGACGTCATACTGGTACTATCTATGTGTATACATAATCTGCACATAGTGAACGATGTGCTTCTCCTTTTGTGGTAACTTAGAGCCGAGGGCCTTGACACCGGACGACCTGCTGAACCCTAGAACCCCCGTACAACCTACAAACCCCGACTAAAACCCTAAACCCCCAAACCTGCAACCCAAAACCCCAAACGCTCAACCCCGAAAGCTCCTCCCCCAAACCCTAAACCCCCCAAAAACACACAAAACAAATCCGAAAAGCTCCTCGAAGCTGGAGGAAGCCGAGAGCCCTGGATACCACTCGGGGTTGCTGGCCACGCCCACGGTCATCGCCCAGGTCACCGCCTTCGGGGTCAACGGTAGTGGAGGTTAGGATTTGGGTTAGGGTTTAGGGTTTAGGAATTGGGAGCTTGTGGCCATTTCCGTGAGATACTTGACTCGCCTTAACCGAACTTCAACCCTCTCCGTAGGTTGGTGCCTTTTCCACGATGGCCGTCCCTTGGTCCGACAGCGCGGTGAGATCTTCACGTAGCGACCCAAGCCTTCTTCCGAGGGAGTTTAGTATTCGGGGTTTCGATTCGGGGTTCAGGGTTTACGCCTTGCGGTCTAAGAGTGTTGGGGCCCAAAGTTCATCATCTTTATGTACTACTGCTAAAGAGGCATATACTCGAAGCTTGGGCTGCCAATTCACCAACGGTATCATTTCTGGGGCAGGTGTTGTTACTAGCATGCTAGTACTACCAATTACTACCCGCACTGGCGTGGGCCGCGCTGCGCCTCGATCTGGTGATTCTCGTTCGCCGTCGGCTGCGCAGATGGCACAAGGTCGCCTGTGCGTCGTGGCATGAAGGCTAAGAGTTAGAAAGGGCTTCCAAAGAAAATCAAGTCGGTTGCAAGACTGGCCTGCAGGATTGGCATCCGGAACAGGCTCGTCAGCAACGCATGGCACGGCTGCCTGCACGTATGGCAGTGTGCGATAGGCCTTGCGGTCTAGAGTTTTGGGGCTCGAGGTTCATCATCTTTATGTACTACTGCTAAAGAGGCATATACTCGAAGCTTGGGCTGCCAATTCGCCAACGGTATCATTTCTGGGGCAGGTGTTGTTGCTAGCATGCTAGTACTACCAATTACTACCCGCACTGGCGTGGGCCGCGCTGCGCCTCGATCTGGTGATTCTCGTTCGCCGTCGGCTGCGCAGATGGCACAAGGTCGCCTGTGCGTCGTGGCATGAAGGCTAAGAGTTAGAAAGGGCTTCCAAAGAAAATCAAGTCGGTTGCAAGACTGGCCTGCAGGATTGGCATCCGGAACAGGCTCGTCAGCAGCGCATGGCACGGCTGCCTGCATGCATGGCAGTGTGCGATAGGCCTTGCGGTCTAGCGTTTCGGGGCACAAAGTTCATCATCTTCATGTACTACTGCACAACAGGAATATCTCGAAGCTTGGGCTGCCAATTCACCAACGGTATCATTCCTGGTGCAGGTGTTGTTGCTATCATGCTATTATTACCAATTACTACCCGCACTGGCGTGGGCCGCGCTGCGCCTCGATCTTGTGGTTGCGTAGCGCTGCCACTGTCGCTTGCAGCGCGGCAGCATGCGTCGCGTGTTTAGACAGCGACTGGTACGATCCTCGCACGTTCTTTCTGCCCACCATGGCGTGCCACGCCTGCATTTGACACAAGGCGTCCAAAGCCCTACAGCAATCTGCGACCGTAGTTGCGAAACAATATTGAAAAAATCTTGCCGAGTTGCTGCGAGGCTCGTGGCACCGCTGGTTGTAGTAAATGCGGGCATTGCTTGGAAGAGAAGTTTGCAAGGTCTCCAGAAAGCCGCGCAGAGTCTCATGGGCCTGTTCTCTTCATGCGTGGCCGACACGAAACAACCCAAACTGCGAAAGCGCTGCAACTCAGTTCATGTTACTCTTCACGTTGCTGGGGTCCGCGTGTCAGGTGGCCTCCTCTGCAGTGAGAGCTGTCGTCGGCGTATTGGCCTTTGGCTATGCTGCAGTGGAGATGCTCGTGGCTAGCTGGGGGGCTCGGCTCCCGGTGCACATCTGTGAAAGTGCAATGCTGGCTCACACATGGACACGGGGCAACTGTTACAAACCGTGAGCACATATCGAAATGGGCTCGGCCTTGCGCGATGCGGAGGAGCGATGCGTATCGCACACATAGCACTTCTTCTTCCTGCGCGAATGGTGGGGGGAGTTTAGGCGTCGTAAGAGGGATTTGAAATCGTTGGCAGACCAGTCGCGGTTTGACATTGCTGATTACTTGGAAACCAAACTCCACAGTGCGGAAACTGACACTTGGACGGCGCTGGCGGCAGTAATGGCTGCAACTTTATTTTTTGACTTGAAGGTTTTTATCCTGCCAACATGTCCGCCGACCGACAGGTCCAAAAATTATACAATGCGTCTGCGTATATACATCTACATGTGCAAGGCACAGGAGTGCGGTCCCGGCCGTCCACCAGCCCAGCTGCACGCCGGCTGCTTTGCCAGCGGCCCTGAGGGGATTGCTCCCGGCGGTCTGCTGGCAATCGGCAACCATACACCGCATAGCAGCGAAGAGACTATGCTTCGGGCAGGCCTCTACAACTGCGCTGTGATGCTGCTAATGGGTTCGTCCAGAGATCCCAAGCTTCAAAAAGGATAAACCTAGCAGCAAGCGTGCCAACAACTACATGCTGCATGGTGCCGAAAAGTGTTGGGTCTGCAGTCGCAGTTATTACAGGATGTAAAAGATGTTAGGATTCGGGGTTGAGGTTTGGCGGGTTGTGAGTAAACTGTGCCTCCGTGATGCATCCATTGTCGCACCGCCCAGCTGTGGCGCAGCTGAATAGCTCCAGGAGCAACAAGAAGCATAATACAATCCGAACGTCAAATGCCAAAGCTGGTTCATGTCCATTGAGAGCACTGCTAACGTGAGCTTATTTTGTGTGAATGCATGTCGAGTTTAGGCCTGGTGGCTTAGCATAAGTTTTTTGTTACACCTACTACTGCATGTGCATGTGCATGTGCATGTGCATGTGCATGTGCATGTGCATGTGCATGTGCATGCGCATGTATGTATGCATGCATGTATGTATGTATGTATGCGTAAATATACACATATGTATATATGTATGTATATATATATATACATATATATATATATGTATATATATATATATATATGTATATATTATTCAATGCATAATAATGATTCATTTTATACCATGATTTCTATGCTCTGTTGTACTTATTTCAACGGTGCGGGGGGCCGGGTGTGGGGGTGTTGCGGGGTGGAGGGGGTGTGTGGGGGGTGCGGGGGGAAATACATGTATTTCTTGCTTTTTATGCTTGAAAACTCCAAAATGCTGCCCCTGCCAGCATTTTCGCAACGTTAACTGGAACGTTGACTGTAACGTTGACTAAACGTTGACTGAACGTTGACTGTACGTTAACTGCAAATTCCTACCAAATGTAGCAAAGTTGTGGAATTCTTGCGATTTTAGAATGACCTGGCTGCTGCGCAAGATGCACTGTCAGGGCTGCATGGCTCCATTAGCGAAGACAGGGACATGGACGCTGCTATACGGCGATTCAGATTTTGCTGCAATGGCATTTCATGGCAAGCCACACAAGTACGTCACGCACCATGTCACGACCCTCTAGAAACGTCATATCACGAGCCTCTAGAAACGTCATTACTCGAGTCGGTGGATGGAGGAAATCTTGCACCACCTACACATCTTGTTTCGAATACACATCCAAGCAACAACCCCGCGCCCCCTTCTTAACATTGACGACAGACCTCTTGGGGCGGTGCAAGATTTATGTCATTGGAACGATTTTGTAAATCCCCGTGTTCATAGCAATGTTAAGAAGGGGGCCCGGGGTGAAGCTAACTAACATATCTTAAAAGTGGTGCAAGATTTCCTCCAT
This sequence comes from Symbiodinium sp. CCMP2592, assembly GCA_905221615.1. NCBI lineage: Eukaryota > Dinophyceae > Suessiales > Symbiodiniaceae > Symbiodinium > Symbiodinium sp. CCMP2592. The sequence continues at coordinate 58,526 of CAJNDT010001164.1, forward strand.
CCACAGTACCACCACTATTTTCAATTGAACGCTGTGCGACCGGGCTCAGCACATTGCGGGCGATTGCCGCGGTGCACGCGCTTGGTGTGAAACTGACTCGATTGACCCTATGACTGATATGCTCGAAGAGGCAAGCACCAGCTCCCTTGATGTCGTGCTACTTACCACTACTGCTACTGCTGCTACTACTACAACTACTGCTACTACTACTTGCGTGGGGATTTGATCTTGATGATGTTCCTTGTCGCTCACCCCACCGAGCTATGTTGGGTAGTGATGTGGTTGCCCTCTACAGACTCGATCACTTTCTGTCTCTCCCACGTGTCAGCTTCACTCCCTGTGCAGGCAGATTCAGAGCTCGCTTGTTTTGTTTTGCACCTTCGCGGCCAGCGATGGATCGTCGTTTTATTAAACGGATGAGGGGATTTCATACATACATAATAAATACATACATATATAAATCACCACAGACACACATGCACATACACATGCGGCTTCGCGCGAAGCGAAGCGCATGCAGGCTGCTGGCGTGGCTTCGCACGTGCTTTGCGCGGCTCGCGCCGGCTTCGCGCGGCTTCACGAGAGCATGCTTCGCGTGACTTGGCGCATGCTTCGCGCGCGCATCTGGGTATGTTTCGTGCGGCTTCGCGCACCAGACGCCGGCTTTGCGCACCTGCGTGCGCGCACCTTCGCCCGCGGCTTCGCACGGCTTCACGCAGCTTGGCGCGCGGGCTGCTTCGCGTGGCTTCGTGCGTGCACCTGCGCGCACTCTGCGTGCGAACACCTGCGCGCGCGGCTTCGCGCGGGCTGCTTCGCATGGCCTCGCGCGTGCCCCTGCGCGCGCTCGGTTTCGCGCGGCTTTAGGCGGCTTCGCGCGCTTCGCGTGGCTTCGCGCGGCTTCGCGCAGGCTGCTTCGCGAGGCTTCGTGCGTGTGCGCGCGCCCGGCTTCGCGCCGCTTCGCGCGGCTTCGCACGGCTTCGCGCGCTTCGCGCGGCTTCGCGCGTGCTTCGCGCGCCCGCGCTTCGCGCGCGCTTCGCGCGGCTTCGCGCGCTTCGCGCGCCTCGCGCCTGCTTCGCGCGGCTTCGCGCGGCTTCGCGCGCTTCGCGCGCCCGCGCTTCGCGTGGCTTCGCGCGTGCTTCGCGCCTTCGCGCGCCTCGTTCGCGCCGGCTTCGCGCGGCTTCGCGCGCCCGCGCGCCCGCGCTTCGCGCATCTTCGCGCGCCTGCGCTTCGCGCGCGCTTCGCGCGACTTCGCGCGCCTCGCGCGCCTTGCGCGCCTCGCGCCGACTTCGCGCGGCTTCGCGCGCCCGCGCTTCGCGCGCGCGCTTCGCGCGGCTTCGCGCGCTTCGCGCCGGCTATGTCCCGTCCCCGGGGCGGATCAGACCTGCTTACAGCCCAATATCCCACCTTTCCGCTGCAGGGTCGCCACCAGGGTTCCACCCAACTGGGTCTCCTGCGGGGTCACAGCCTGGAACTCCGGTTCCTCCTACTGGCTCCTTTACGGTTCCACCGGGGTTAGTACCGTCACCAGTGCCGAGCGCTCAGGGCGCGGCGCCTTCACACATGGAAACGCTGTTGATGCATACGGTGCAGGAGCAGCAGAAGCAGATCAGCCAAATGGTCACGCTAGTTGAGGGTTTGGTGTCGAGGGAAAGCCAGAGGGAGACCAAGGGAAAAGGGAATGGAAGCCTGTCCGACATCTCTGGTTCTTCCATGGATGTTGACGAGGGTGCTCCTATAAGGAACCCCAAGGCTGAAGCTTACATCCCGAAGCTGCCTTCTTTGGATGGGACTAGGATGGCAAAGGGCAGAAGGGCTGAGATTGAAACCTGGGTTGAGTACCTGGAAGTTTTCCTTCCATGGCTAGCAATGTTTGATGACCGTATCCCAGGGGAGATTCAAGCCTATATGACCAAGGACAGCACCATCCAGAACAGCAGTTTGTCGAGGGGTGAGAGCGTGAGAAGCACAAGGGTTTTCCTTTATCTGCGTCAGAGTTTTGGGGCCTACCCAAGGGGTCTCGATGTTTTGAAGCAGGTTGAGAAGGAGCAGCTTGGCGCACCTGCGGGATATGAAGCTATGAGGCGACTCCATTCTGAGCTCAGTGTGTGTAGCAGGATAGAAGCTAGTTCGCTGAGGGAAGAGATCCTGAAGTTCACTGTGCCCAAGGGTTCTGTGAGGCCCCTCGAGGTCTTTCGCTGTGTGCAGGTTGAGCTGGCCAAGTACCAGCGACTCACGGCAGCGTTTGGGGACTTAGGGTTGACCGAGGCAGACAGGTGCATGGTAATGCTTAGGAATCTGGATACCGAAGTGAAGAAGTATGTCTTGCTTCATGCCAAGATTGATTCTATTGATCAGTTGGAGACCGCACTCAAGTTTTATGATGCGAATTTGAAGATCTTGATGTTCCAGGAGAAGCCTGGCGGGAAGGGGGATCATGCAAATCAGCTTCAGTTTGAGAAGGAGAAAGGAAAAGGAAAGGACAAAGGAAAGGACAAAGGAAAAGGAAAGGACAAAGGAAAGGAAGGAAAGAAAGGAAAAGGAAAGGACCAGAAAGAAGGCAAGGACAAAAAGAGCAATGGGAAGGAAACCCCGAAGGGTGGCAAAGGGAAGGACCAAGGAGCGGCGGTGACACCGCCCCCAGGGAACGGCACGCAGAAGAAGTGTTATGTTTGCCAAGAGGTCGGCCACTTTGCAAGGGATTGTCCTTTGGTTGCTCAGGCTCAGGGTGCTGCAGGGAAGCAAGGTAAGGGAAACCAAGGGAAGGATCAGAACAACAGGGCAGCCACGGTTTTGATGGAGCCGGAGTTGTGTGCCGCTGTGCATCACGTGATTCATGATAGGGAGGAAGACAGTTTCTCCGAGACGTCGCTTGATTTTTCCGATTGTGATTGGGAGAATTTTCAGAACAGTGTTTTGGAAGAGCCTGTGGTGGAAGACCAGGGTTCCGGCGACCAGGGTTTGCGTGATGAGGGTCCAGGGTTTCCGCGTGCCAGCGAGGGTCCTGTACAGCACGTAGCAGCAGTAGCCAGCAGCACCGAGAACACCCAACACAACAACAGCATGCTTCCTCATGTGCATCATGTTTCTGCAGTTGCCCGCGCCGCCGCCCATGGAGAGGAGGTGGACCATGTCTTGCTCGACTCAGGAGCCTCTGTGCATCTGATTGCTGAGAGCATGTTTTCCAGTGGGTCTGCAGAGTTTTTGGAAGCATTGGGTGATAGCGGTGTTGGCTGTGTCACGGCAACCGGGGAGGACATTCAGATTAGAAGGCGTGGTTAGGTTGGCCTTGGCCTCGAGCAACGGATCTCCTCCTTCAGGTTCGGTGCCGGTGACTTTTGAAGCTTTAATCGCGCCTGTGCGGTATAGCCTTCTGTCTCTGGGCCTCCTTATGAAGAAAGGTTGGGATGTAGATTTCAGCAAGGTTCGGGTTTTGGGTCCCAGCTCGCGAGGGAAGCCCGGATGCAAGCTGTACGTAGAGAGTTTTCAGAACTGTTTCTGGTTGTCTGCAAGCCGTTTTGTGCCCGAGAGCACCCGCCTGCGTTTTCAGCTCCTGTCTGCTGCGGTGCAAGATGAGCAGCAGCTCGGAAGAGGAGGTTCCAACGTGGCGCCGCCCAGAGATGCTGGGAGAGGGCCAGGACCGCGAGGGTCAGGGATCTCAGTCGAGCGAGGGTCAGGGGTTGCAGGGTCAGGTGCCGCGTCCCAGGGTCGAGGGTCTGTTGGAGCCAGGGTTGCCAAGTGTGATGGGGACAGAGGGGGTTCGCCTGAAGCCGGGTCCTCAAGCCTTTCATCCGGTACCGCCTCTGCTTGCGCAGCTGGCAACGGATTATGCTTCAACGTCGGGGGAAACTGTTCGGTCTCAGGAGATGGACAGTGCCGAGAAGACCGAGGACCAGGGAGCAGCCAAGGGCAGCGTCGGAAGGGTGAAGCCCAAGGTGAAGAGAATGCCGAAGTATCCGGCGACCAAGGCCATGCCGAAAGTGGCTCTCCGACCCAGGAAGGGCGCGATGGTGAAGAACAAGCCCGTGGGGAAACATTGGAGGCCATACCCGAGGAATCGGGGAAAGAAGCACGGCTCAGGGTCAGGGTCCAAGGACAAGGGCAAGCCGGAGATGGTGGACCAGGAGACGCAGACGCCGGAGCTAAGGACCGTGGCGCAGCACGGGGAAGCTCATGCGGGGATGACCAGGTACGCCAGGGCATTTGCGGGGCATCTCGAGAGTCGCCAGAGCACGGCCGAGTTCAGTGCAGAGTTTCCTCTGCTCAGCATATCGGTGGCAGCCGGCTTCTTCGAGGTGCGGACACGCTCTTTGGTTCCCCTGTCGGACGAGATCACCTACCGGTCGGAAGGGATGCAGGGCACGGAGCCGCCTATGGAGCTGCCGGTGCCGCCTCCTCCTCCACTTCCAGAGTGGACGGCTATGCACCAAGCGCCTCCGGAGCCAGCGAGCGGTTCAATGGAGATCCCGGCCATGATGCAGCAGACGCCGCCGCCTCTTCCTCGAGGCCCGCCGCCAGTCCGAGCACCTGTGGCAACCACGCCGGCGGGGTTCCCATTGCCACCGGGGGTGGTGTGGAACGATCTGTAGATGAGTCTGTAATGGCAGCAGTCCCCTCCGAAAGCCAGAAGCGTCCGCTGATGGCCGTTTTGAGGGGTGATCTTCCAATGATCTTTGGCCGGAGTTCAAAAGAGAGCGTCAATGCAGTGGGTCCAAGTTCCTTTGCGCAGGGTTCCGAGGGTCCAGTTGCACAGGGTTCTCAGGGTCCAGTTGCAGAGGGTTCTCAGGATCCAGTTGCAGAGGGTTCTCAGGGTCCAGTTGCAGAGGGTTCTCAGGGTCCAGAAGATCATGGTAGCATCGAGGGTGGCGTTGCTCCTTGGATCGCTGCAGGTGATCAGGGTTACCTTTCGTCGAGTGATTTCTCTCTCTTGCAGAATGAGCATGTGTTGCGGTCCCACATCCCCTACAATTCCAGCTGTGAGGAGTGTCAGCGTGGCCGGGGTGTGTGCCCACAACGGAAGTTGCCCGAGGAGCGCAAGGATCGGAGGGAAGTGCAGGCAGACAAGTTTTGGTTCAAAGGGATCGCCATGCTAGTGCTTGTTGCCGTTGGGTGCGGGGTCTTAGGGACCATCCAGTGGCAGCCAGATCGTGAGTCGATGGTGACCTCTTTTGTGCGTTGGACCAGAAGTGCAGGGTTGGCAGGGTCGCAAGAAGTGATCATCTCCATGAGATCAGACGGTGAACCCGCTCTGGTGTCGTTCCTTGAGCGGTGTGCCCGGGAGCTTCCTCACGCTTTGCTCGAACAGGTTCCGGTGGACCGCCACGCTCCCAACGCGGAGAGGGCGATCAGGACCTTGAAGGAGCTTGCCCAGGTTCAGCTGTGTTCTCTGGAGAGGGTAGGGTTGACTATTGCGCCCGGGGGTATACCGTACTTGTTTTCGCACCTTAGCGTTGCACACAACAGGTATCACCTTGATGAGGGTTCTTCTTTGACACCGGAGCAAAGGTGCCGCATGAAACGCATCCCGGCACATCCCACGTATATCTTTGGTGCCTCTGTGTTGTGCCTGCCTCCGCCTTCCATTGCACATTTGGTGAACGGTCGTCTTTGCAAAGGGTCTTACATGGGTCCTGAAGTCGCGTCGGGGAGCCACTGGGTCAGGGTTCAGTTGAACAATGGTGAGAAAAGGGTGGTGAGATCACCTAAGGTCAGGATGCTGATGCCGTTGAGGTACGAGGTTGGCTTGCTTCGTGGGGTTTGTCGCCTTCTTCCAGGGAGGGATCCGCCCGCCGAGGGACCACCCGTTGACCCGGACAGCCTGGCTGCCTTGCCTCTACCAAATACGAATACCCGGGGACCTCCGAAGACGTGGGTCGAGGAACATGGGAAGACGCCGCGCTGCCGCGCATGCAAGATCAAAGGTTTCGACATGGACAAGGCAATGCACACTCCAGCCTGTAGGGCTCGTTACGCCAAGTACCTCAGGGACACCTTTGACCCCAAGGGTTCGCTTGAAAGGGATAAGGAGATCGATGCCGAGATGGGGTTTGATGCTCCGGTTCCTGACCTAGGGGATTTAGGGTTTGAGGGAGGGCTTGGGGAGTATGTAGAGTTGCCCGGTGACGTTGCGGGAGTTCCGGAAGACTACGAGGACTCTTTGTATGAGCCCTCCATTGCTGATGATGATAGCCGGGAGCTGCCAGAGCAGCCAGCAGGCGAGATCACCAACGAAGAGATGCAGGACCTCATGGAAGTTGAGGCAGAGCCTCTGGACAGGGTCCCAGAGGGGGTCGCTGATGCGTTTGCTGGTCGCATTGAGCATCAGGAGGCTCTGGGCAATGTTGCTTCAGCAGTTTCCACAGTTGGTGAAGAAATGTTGACTTTTGACACATATGAGCATACCCCATTTTCCTTGACGGATTTTGTAGCATTTTCCTAGTCATGTGTGGCATGAGAACACATGTGATGAAAGAGACCGCGCCGCGACTTTCAGGCTCTAGAGTGTTTGGAAAAGATCGTGCATTCGTTCATGGTAGCGGAGCTGGTTCCGTGTGCCTGAGTGGACCAGCTTACTTCTAGTTTGTGCAGCAAACACGGCAGCAACAGAAGCCTCGGCCGAAGCCCTGCGTCAGCGGCTCAGAGAACTTTATCTGGAGCAGCTCTTTCAGAGAGAACGGCCGCAAGGAAGGACTCCCGAAGGTTGGACGCGCATCTTGAAAGGTTTTCAGGATCAGCTGGAGGAGAAGCTCAAGCATCTCCATACGATATCTGATATCCACTGCTTCGCGCTCAGAGCGCTCAAGGACAAGCATTTGCGAGAAGTGTACATTGGGTTTTGCGCAGCTGATACTTCTGAATTTGCGTGTTCGAACAGCCTGGTGGAGAGTGTCGTGTTTGCGAGCGAGGAACATCCGAATTTTCACAAGGACCTTGAGTTGTTTGAACAGTCACAGACATTTGGCGTTTTGCGAGAACCGCCAGCAGCGGTGATTGATCTGGAAGGCGAGCCCCACAGGGTTTTCAGCACCAGTTTTACATCTTCAAAGTTTTCTGTGGAACCTATTGATTTGGATTGAGCCCAATACCTTGAACAATGGCGACTTCAAGTGATGCAGCAGCAGTGCCGGTGAATGATGACTTGGATGATGAGGACGAGTTGCAGCCTCAGCTACCGACTGGACCAACGAACCCCTTTGATCCTTTGAGCCCTACTGCTGTAGCTGGTGGAAGCCTCAATCTGTCTGCAGAGCATGTGCGTTTGATGCTTGAACAAGTGGGAGAAGCAACGAGGGCTGCCACTGATGCGGCCCGTGCAGCGGCTCAGGCCGTTCATATGAGCACCAGCTCTCGGAGTGCTCTGAGTTCAGGCGACCTCACGAAGATTCTTCCAAGGCCTGACTTCTTCAATCCGAAGTCTCGTGAGGAGGAGCACTCAGGCTGGATGACATGGCTGTGGCAGTTCAAACAATACATGACTGCGTTGGATTCTGAGTACTCCCGTGATTTCGTCATGATTGAGACGCATTCCACTGTGCCTATAGATTACATTGCAAGCCCTGATGCAGTGCAGAGATCCCACAAGCTTTATGCAGTTTTAGCTGGACTGATCAAAGGCAGAGGATTGCAAGTGATTCAGCGTGTACCGGGGCAGAACGGCTATGAGAGCTTACGACAGCTTATTCAGTTGTTTCAACCGACAAGCCGGACGCGCTCACTTGGCATCCTTACAGCTCTTACGCAGATTCATGGTTTCAAGATGAACGAGCCCCTGTTGGCTCAGCTTTTGGAACTGGAGAAGATGATAGATGAGTATGAACGATCTGCCAGCAAGATATTGGATGATGATTTCAAAACTTCCATTCTGCTCAAAGCTATCAGTGGACAGATGAAGAGCCACCTCGCTACTGTGTTGACTGAACATTCGACTTACACTGATGTGCGCGAGGCAGCTCTGCGATATGAAAGGATGAATACCAAGTGGACTCCAGCGTCCCTCTTCTCTGCGGACCTTGCCGGCCCCAAGGGTTCTCGAGATGATCCACAGCCGATGGAAGTGGATAGAATCAAAGGCAAGGGTGACAAGGGCAAGCACAACAAAGGCAAGGGTGACAAAGGAAAGCACAACAAAGGTGGAAAGGGCGACAAAGGAAAGCAGAACAAGGGCAAGCAACCGTACGGCCAGGACTACAAGCACGACAACTGGTACGGCAAGGATCGATGGAACAACAAAGGCAAGCAGAACAAAGGTGGAAAGGGCGACAAAGGCAAGCAGAACAAGGGCAAGCAACCGTATGGCTATGACTACAATTACTCTGGCAAGGGCTATGGCAACCAGTGGCATGACAAGCGCGTGCAGCAAGTTCAGGATCAAGGTGGACAGCAACAACAGCCGCAGCAACAACCATATGCACCACAAGCATGGCAGCAGTCTTCTTCGTCTGGGTGGCAGCAACCTCCGCAGCCGAGCAATGCCACTGCTGTTCCGAGTTTTAGCAGTGCTGCGAGTCAAGCTTCTACCATGTCCACAGCTGTGCGCCGAGTTTATGCAGAGCCGCTTGTGTTGGATATGAGTGACTTAGCCTTGCCTGGAGACCATGCCAATGTGTTCATGCTTCAGTGCCCTGAGTACCGTCTGGATTCGTCAGACAATGATGACGATTGGCACATGGCTCCCCGAGAGCCCCCGCGCGTGCTGACCACAGCACCTCATGCATCGTTGTGTGTTCGAGCAGTGCAGAGTGCTTCGTGTGATCCGTCTCAGACCGTGATCATTGATTCTGGAGCTGATGTTTCGTGCCTACCTCGGTGCTTTGCGTCAGCCGGACGGTTTGTCCCTGCAAGGAACTTGTATGTGCAAGATGCTCAAGGAGGCCAAATGCCGGTCACAGAGGAACGACTGGTCGACTTTGTCGTTGAGAGTGCCAGCCACGGTTCAGTGGCTATCAGAGAACGGTGTATCATCGCTGACGTTACTCAGCCCCTGCTCAGCTTAGGGCGCTTGATCAAGAGAGGCTGGTTCCCGTGCAGAGGCCCGCAAGGCTTTTGGTTGAACCACGACGGCAGCGGTGCAGATATCCCAATGGGTTTCAAAGGCATGAGCTTGAGCGTTGAAGCAAGCATCCGTCGTGTGACGCAGCAAGAAGTGAGTGCAGCGAGCACCGAGCCAGAGCATGCTCCTCAGCATGTTCGTGTGGTTTTGCGTGCAACCTTGTCTGAGCAAGTCGAGAGTTTGCAGTTTGGCTGGCAGATTGCCAGCACAGGCCATCTTGTGTGGCGCGGGAGGTCTTCCCACATGATTGATCCCACGCTTATGGTGGAGAGTGCTTGGCCTTTCAGGTCCACAATCATGCGCAGGTCTGAGGCGCTGCCGTGGATGGTCATTGAAATGTGTGAGGACTGGCTTGCTCTCGAGGACATCGAAGAGCCACTTGCAGGTGGTGAAGCGGAGTTGATTGTGTTCATGCATCCTCGAGTTGAGGAACTGAGTGCCGTGGGCATTGAGTGCAGCGACGACCTCATGGGTCGTGACCATATGCAGGTCGAGGTGGAGGCTGCCGCGCCTCTTGACGATGAACTAGGCGGGGTTGGTGATATCCTGCTTGATCAAGATCCGGCAGGAGCGGAGGCTGAGGAAGTTGTGCCGATTGATCCTGAGGCACCCGTTGCTTTGCCTAACATGGAGGAGCCTCAGCAACTTCCGCCTCCCATCGATGACAAGCTTGTGCTTGATGGTGTGGAGATTACGTGTCAGAGCCCAGTTGCAGTGCTCGCAGGTGCATGTGACCGCCTAGGTTTGAGGCACTCAGGTTCGAAGCGCAGGCTGTTTGATCGCATAAAGGCCTACTTGCAGAAGCAGCAGTTGACTCTGTCAGCTGATATGGCACGTGATGCAGTTGCCAATGCTTCAAGGGAGCCTGTCATGCAGTCGCTCCCAACGCCACCGTCGAAGTCCGAGCAACTGCTTCACGAGCTTACACATGAACCTTTTGCTCCATGGTGCGAGAGCTGCGTTGCTTTCCGTTCGATCCCTGACAGGGCTGAGAGCACCACTGGAGCCCCGCGAGATGTGCCTCGAGTCAGTTTCGACTTCATGTATACCGGCCTCGACGAAGGTTCAGATGAGCTTGTCGACAAGAAGGGCCCGCAGGCCGAAAACAACAAGGACCTCCTTTGCTGCTTGATTTGCCACGACCAGTCAACTTCTTCAGTTGCATGCATTCCGTGCCAGAGCAAAGAAGCTTCGCGATACTTGGGTGTTGAAGTGATGCGCTTTGTGCAGAGTTTGGGGCACACCACGATCGAAGTTTTCGCGGACAATGAACCTGCGACTGTTCGATTGCAAGATGCCCTAGTCGTTGCTCGATCGCGCCTCGGCTTGAAAACTCTCAAGAGCAACCCGGCTATTGGCCGGCACCAGGCCAATGGAGCGGCCGAGAAATCAATTGACCTCGTTCGCCGCCTCGCGTGCACTTTGCTTGATGTTGTGCGCAAGCGCACTGGACTGCGCATAGGCGTGCGCCACCCACTGTTTGCTTGGGCGTTTTCGCATGCAGCATGGCTGAGAAACCACTTTTCTGTGCAGGGTGGCTTGACGCCCTACGAGCGAACATGTTCTGCAGCCTACAAAGGCAAACTTGTGCCCTACGGAGAACCGATCTTCGCCCAAGTTGTGCCGCGCAAGTCAAATGATCAGTTTCTGGTGGCAAGCAGATCGGGAGTGCGTGTGAGCAGAAGCGTGCGCCGCACAGGCCGTGATTGGGCCGAGGAGCGCGATTTGTACGAGAACATGGCAGGAATGCCGTGGGACTACAGTTCCGGTGTCTATGAGACACGTCTTGTGCCGCCGGCTAAGCAGCGAAAGCCTGTTGCTGTACCAGCGCCGAGCATCCCTTTCGGTGCAGGAGATGAAGCCGCCTCTGACCCGCCGACACCTGTCCCGCTAGGGTTTAGTGGCCCTCCTGCTAGTGAGGCCAGGGTTTGGTTGAAGGCCCAAGTGCCAGCACACCTGCTGGAATGATGCCACCGACTCCGGTGGGACATGAGGGACCGTCTGAAGGTCCTGTGACTCCGACTCCGAAGAGGACCAAGTTGCATCTGTCAAGACCGCCACCGGCCAGTGCACGAGTACCTGATGTACCTATGTTTGAACAGGCGCCAGGAGTGCCGAACCCAGCTCTGAGCATTCCTTTGGGACCTCAGACACCTGAGTCAGTTCTTGAACCTTTGGCAATGTCAACTGACGTTGCTATGTCAGGCAGTGCTGATACTGCTGTTGAGGAGAGAGTTTCCAAAGCACCACGAATTCGTACTGTTTCCTTTGGTGATCGCAGCTATGACTTGAACGATGAAGGCTATGATGGCGATTTCTCTGAATGGGAGGATCCCGAGACCTTCTACGCTATCAATGAACCAGAATGGTCAGATGATGAAGGACAAGAACCCGTTTCGGCATCCATGAACGAGGCGGGGCAGTCCGAAGAGCTTTTGTGGTTTGATGACGAGGGCCATGAACCGAACCTCAGTCATGATGAGTTGTATGCGCTTGACAGGATAGCGGATGAAGTAGAAGTGAAGCGGCTAATGAGCAAAGGCGTTTTGCGTGCCGCGACTGAGCATGACAATGTTCAGACAATGAAGAGTTTGTCTACCAAAATGGTGAGATCGTGGCGTCGCAAACGCCGCGCAGGCAAGTCGCAGTATCTTCGAAGAAGCCGTCTTGTAGCACGAGAGTACAGATGGCTGGAGGACAAACAAGGCCTCTTTTCACCATCAACCACGACCAACGTGGTGAAGCTCATACCGTTGCTCTTCTTGTTGTGGCGAGCCACTAGGGTGGACACTACCTGGGGAATAGCATCTATCGACGTTAAGGATGCGTACTTAGAGGTGCCACAGGAAGACCCGGTGATTGCTGGACTTCCCGCTGACTATGTAGGATCTGGAAAATACATCTTCTTGAAGTGCGTTCCGGGACAGAGAGACGGGGCGCAGAGATGGTTCAATTACTACGTCGATTTTGTCAAGTCAAAGATGCCGTTGGTTTCATGCACAGAGAACCCTGCGATCATGAGAGTCCCAGAGGGACCAATGCTTATGCATGTTGATGATGGCCTTACTCTTGGACCGTTGGGATGGCTCAAGGAGACGTACATCCCTGCGTTGAAGACGCGGTTCGAGATATCGGTCGACATTGCCCACAAGTTTGGTGATGTGTTTTCTTTTCTCAAACGCAAGCACACAATTCTGGAATCTGGTATTCTCATAGAGACACCTGACACCTACATCAAACACATGGCCAAGATCCTTGGAATTAAGAACGGTTCAAAGCACAACACACCGTACTATCCCGACTTGATCCGCGATGACTGTTCAGCTGCTTTGGGGGCTGCTGATGCTGGGAAGTACAGGAGCGCATTGGGAGTTGCATTGTACCTCTCCAATGACAGGATTGACATTTCTTACAGTGTTCGAGTTCTTGCATCTTTTATGTCTGCTCCAACGGAGACCGCTATGAAAGGACTGCATCGGCTGACCAAGTACCTCTTGAACACCATGCATTATGCCACTTTGCTTGCACCGAAGCTGCCGGGATCTTCAGTCTATCACGCCGAACAACATGATGACCAGGACCACTATATGGAGATCTACAGCGACTCTGACTGGTCTGGGAACAAGGTTACCCGGAAGTCCTTTGGATGCGCCAGCTTTGCGATCAATGGGTGCGTTTTCCACCACATATGCAGGTCTCATCGAACAGTGTCTTTGAGTTCAGCGGAGGCCGAATGGTATGCGGGGATTTCAGCTTCTTGCGAAGGTATATTTCTGAGATCAGTATTCGCTTTTATGTCGTGCTCCCCGTGTTCGCTGCACCTTAAGCTGGACAACTCAGCTGCGCGCCAACTGGCACTTCGCCAGGGCGTAGGGAACGAGACACGTCACGTTGCAGGTCGACTTCTCTGGCTACAGCAGGCGGTCAAGGAGAAAGTGCTCACAGTTTCGGCGATCGCCTCGGCGTATAACCTGGGAGACCTTTCGACCAAAATGCACCCAGTTGGCCGTCTGAGACTTCTGCTGTTCCTTCATGGTTTTGCTGATTGCGACACTGCAGAGTCGATTGGATGCTTAGAGTATGAAGAGATGGTTTTGCGAGAAACCGTGAAAGCTCAGGTGAAACGCGTTCGACTGGAGTATGCCCGAGCTCATGGATGTTCGAGCAACTTGAAGAGCGATGCAAACAGGTTGGCCAAGCAGATCGCGGTGCTCACGATTATGATGGCTCCCCACTTGGGGGAGGCAGCGGACGATGGCCACACTCCGCATGCTGCTGGACATGATTTCTCGATGATGGTTGCAGCCTTGATTTTCATCTGCCTTATGTTCTTCAGAGCCTTGAGCTGGCTGCGTGGACAGGGTTTCGACTTTAATGCAATTGTCGAGCTGAATGCGGCGGATGTTGGATCAGGCATGCTTACTGCAGCGCTTGTCGGAATGAGTTTGATTCCTGAGATGAATGCTGAGCAATGGGCTATCGTGATGCTGCTCTACATTATCCTTCGTATGCGGAAGGCAAGTGAGGCTTTCTTTTGCAGTGAGCCGACTGAGAGTTCAAGTGAGCCGCATGTGAATGCAAGTGCCGGTGAATCTAAGCTGAATGCGAGTTCTAGTGCGAGTGGTAATGCCGTTGAGAGTAGCGCGTCAAGTAGTGGAGAACCCATCCGGGCACCCAACGTTGTGAACCAAGCTATTCTTTGTGCTGAGAGAGGTGATTGTTACCACAAGCCCGGATGTCACGTGCTTCGTACAGTCCGTTCACGAATCAAGCGGTATAGGCCGTGTGTGTACTGTGTGCCAGACACCAACCGTGACGGTTGAAGTGTCGTGTAGTGTTTGAACAAAGTCAAGGTGAGCACGGTGCATAGCGCATCATGCTCAGGCGGGGTGTTGACTTTTGACACATATGAGCATACCCCATTTTCCTTGACGGATTTTGTAGCATTTTCCTAGTCATGTGTGGCATGAGAACACATGTGATGAAAGAGACCGCGCCGCGACTTTCAGGCTCTAGAGTGTTTGGAAAAGATCGTGCATTCGTTCAAGAAACCAAGGACGGGGAAATCATTGTCGAGCTTGGGGGTGGGCTTGTGAAGGTCCAGAGGCCCTGTGCCTCCCGGGACGATGTCACCGAAGTTGAGCTTGACCTAGGGTTGACCTATGATGGGATGATCAAGGAGCTGAGGGCTTTGGAGAGTTTGGCAGTTGGGGATATGTTGTGGCACGTTGATGCAAAGCAGCGGGTAATCAGCACACGATGGGTGGTTGCTGCTAAAACCGAAAGGATCGAGGGTCGCGAGACGCCCCTGGTCCGCTGCAGAATCGTCGCCCGTGACTATTCCACCGGACCGTCAGCCGCGCAGTTAGGCATTAGCTCTCCCACGGCATCCGCCGAGGCGCTGGAGCTGTTTCTTGCGGTTGTTGGGGCCCAGGGTTTTAACATTCTGGGGCTCGATGTGTCCACGGCTTTCCTCTTCGCTTACCTTAGGGGGGAGCAGGTTGTGGTGAGCATGCCTGAGGGTTGTCGGGGTCCCGCCGGAGAGAGATTGTTTCTCAAACTGAATAAAGCATTGTATGGCCTGCGTTCGGCAGCGCTACACTGGACGCGCCATCTCTCTCAGCTCCTGCACAAGCTCTTCAATATGAAGGCCTGTCCCACTGAGCCCTGTCTCTTCGTAGGGTCCTACAAGGGTCAAGCAATCTACATCTTGAGTTATGTTGACGATTTGCTTTTGGCTGGGCCAGACACAGCTGATCTTTACCAGATGGTGGAGGAACTACGCAAGGAGCTGAAGCTCAAGGTCACCGCGGACCTCGCCAAAGATGGTAAGATACATTTCCTAGGAAGGGAAGTTTTTCGGTCTGAGCAGGGTGGGGACCTTAAGTTTGGAATGGACCCAGGGTACATGAACGATATTCTGGAGGAGTACAAGCTTGAGAACGCCAAGGGTGTCCCAACGCCACCTTGCTTGAGGGATTTGCTTGACAGGTCTCTGGACGAGCCAGGGTTAAGGGTTCCTCTTTCTGCCGAAGCTGCTGCCCGCTACCGCCGTGCACTCGGCAAGCTAAGCTGGTTGAGCACCACTCGCGGGGACTTAGTCTACTATGTCTCTGTTTTGGCTCGGGGCCAGAGCTCGCCGCTGGAGGTGCATGAGCGCGCTATGCGCGCTGTCTTGCGGTACCTCAAGACTGTCGTCAACTACTTTCAGCTTTTTCCGCGCCAAAGTGTTGAGAAACTCCGTCTCCATGCCTATGTGGACGCCTCGTGGGGCAGCGAGCGCTCCGTCGATCGTCGGTCGATCTCGGGAGGGTGCCTCATGCTTGGAAAGGCCTGCATTAAGACGTGGGCGAGACTGCAGCAGTCCGTTGCTTTGTCTTCGGCCGAGAGCGAGCTCTATGCATTGGTTGAAGGGGCTAAGGAAGCCCTAGGGGCACGGTGTGCTGTTGAGCATATTCTGGGGTGTGACCCAGTTGTGCCTCTGCTTTACTGTGATAGTGAGGCCGCCGTTGCAATCAGCCAAGCTGAGGGTCTTCGCAAGCTACGCCACATCGATATCAGGTCTTGTTTTCTCCAACAAGAAGTTCAGTCCGGATCCCTCCGCGTGGTTTCTGTGCGTGGCACTGAGAATCCTGCGGATATCTTTACCAAGAACTTAGATTTAGCCTCCACGCTCAAGCACATGCATCATGTGGGTCTGCGCGCCGCCTTGCTTCCAGAGGGGGTAAAGGGGTTGGCAATGACAATTTTGCGGAATTGTGTTGCGAAGGGAGGGATTTCTTCGTTGATGGAACGGTTTAGACCTCAAAAGGGACAGAAGTGGCTGTTTGTGGAGTTTTGCGCGCCGCTTGAGTCAGGGTTTTCCAGGGTCTGTGCTAGGGAGTTTCCGAAGATTCATCTTTTGACTGTGACCGCCGCCGATGATGGAACGAAGAAAGAAACTCGAGAAGATCTCGTTGCCATTGTGGGGAAAGCAAGGGGTCGCGGCATGAGGGTTTTCTTCTGGAGCTCGACTCCATGCACTGGAGGATGCCCGTATCAGCGGATGAACCTCAAGAGGTACGGAGACACTTACCAGAAGCATCTTGACGGCCTTTGGGCTGTTCACCGGAAGCTGTGGATCGCTGTCCGAGAGATGTGTGATCTTTCTGATCATTGGGCTATCGAGTGGCCAATGAAATGCGCTTATTGGACCTGGAAGCAGACCCAGCACTACTTTAAGCTACAGAAGTACCAGATCCATGATTCAATTGTGGATGCGTGCTCCGTTGGCCTTCAGGGGTGCGATGGGCTCTTGGTTTCTAAGCGTTGGAGGGTTAGGGTTACACACGAGAGGGTCGCGACTCAGCTCTCTGCTTTGCGCTGTGACGGCTCTCACGAGCATTCTATGCGCTTTGTGCTTCGAGATACTCAGCACTACCCCGAACTTCTGTGTAGAAGGGTTTTGGAGAGCTTAGAGTGACTAAGTTCCTCTTCGCAGCCATTTCCACTCAAAATTTTTCCTTTTAAGGGTTTGGTAGTCCCGCCGGAATGGACCACTACGGTCTCCAGGCTTTCAAGGATGCCATGGTTTCTCTTTCTTTCGTCGACTTGCAGAACGAAGCACCGCTTCTTGAGAGACTGCTTGTCTTGACTTTTGCCGCAGGGTTTGTGACAGGGTGCGTCTTCCTAGGGGTTGGTCGCTGTCTGTACGCCCGCTGTCTGGCAGAGCCAGAATGGCCAGTACTTTACTTGACTTCCAAAGGTGCTTGCTATCACGTGAAACGTGATTGTCCAAGCATTCGGCATACGACGCCGCTGACACGCAGGATCTGTCTTTTCTGCGCTCGGGAACCTTCGAGGCTTCAAGAGTCTACAAAGAAGGGTGACTGACCCGAACGCCCAGAGGGGGTGTAAACGTATATCCTCTGTTTGGGAGGATATGGTGGGCGTCCGGCTCATCTGTAGAAACCTGAACAGTTCTCGGCTAGTTTCCTGGCACTTGGAGTGTGAGGGACTCTTTTCGCTTTAAAGCCGTAGGTCCTGTAGGTTTTCCCTGTTTTCGGACGTTCTGAGGAGCTTTGGTAGTACCAGGGTGCTTTTGGCCCATGGGAAGTTGTTTAGAGAGCTCCGAGCCACCTTTAGGTAGTTTGCACCTCGGTTTGCTGGAAGACTTTGTGCCGATTTGGCTCAAGACCGGAACTGCGTGTGGAGTGCAGCAAAACGAAGGTCTCTGTCCGAGTGTTGTGCTTGGTAAGGGGTTTTGCTGGGGCTTGTTGCAGTTTCGTTCTTTTTCGCACAGGATGCCTTTTAACGCGACTGGCAATGCCAGTCCAATCTCCTGCTCTCCGCAACAGCCTCCTTCCCATGTCCGGTACCATCGAAGCAGCTGATGGCACATCAACCGCTGCCCAAGCAGACCTCTACCATTGTCTACAAGGGTCTTTTTGTTGAATGGTTTTGTGTTCTTCTTGTCTTTGCCAACAATGTGCGGCCACTGATTCGCTGTTGCCGCGCACCGGTGCTTGCAGAGGCCTTGGGAACGATCATAGAGTTTCCAAACCCAGAGTTTGAACATAGAGTTCAAACTCCAGGTTTAACCTGGATTCGAGAAGTTCGAACCTCAATTCTGAGTGTAGTCAGTCTTGCTGGTGAGGAAGTCTGGCGTTCCAAAATATAATCGGAAAAAACGAAGTGCCCGTTCGGAAACTCTAGAACGAAATCCAAGGTTTGGAGAACTCCACGCACGCTCTATACCAGAACTCCAGGTTTCGGAACCCGTCTTCCAGGAGGTTCGACTGGGTTCGAGAATTTTATGTTGGACCCTGGGATTTGGGGAACTCTATGTTCGAACCTCAGATTCTGGAATTCGTCCTTCCAGAGCGTTCGAACTCTGGGTTCGGGAACTCCACGTTTGGGAAGGAGCTGCGCCCCTTCCAACCCCCCACTGTTTTTAGAAGCTTGCCGAAAACAAAGAAAAAGACAACTACAAAAAAAAGAAGAAGCCACACGAAACCGCTTTATGGGGATTTGCGAAAAAAAGACAAACAAAGGGGCTTCAGAAGGACAATGAACCGCCCAACTCCGGGTTCTAGAGTTCGAACGGGGTTCGAACAGAACACAATGCCAATAATCACCAAACAAAAGGAGAAGAAACTGCACAGAATCGCTTTGTGGAAGATTTTGCAAGTAAAATCACAGAGCACACTACAATGACAGCAGTAAGAGGCCTACAGGCATCTCTCTCACATTGGTGGGGGATCATCACCGCTCTAGAACTTCACGCCACACTCCACGAGACCATTATCAGCGCGGCATAGATTTCGTGAACAGTCTCGCCCTTGTGAATATGGAGTCCCTGTTGGTACGAAGGCCTGGAAGAAGTGCTGTATGTTCTGGCGCATGCGCTTTGAGGGAGCTTGCTGAAGATAACGAGATCAATACTAATATGGACACTAATACCAATATCAATAATATTAATGATATCAAGATCAACAACAATATCATTTTCAACATCATAACAACAATGACTACTACTACTACTACTACGATACTGCTACTACTACGACTACTACTACTCTTACTACTACTACTACTGCTAGTACTAATACTACTATTATTATTACTACTACTACTTCACTAATAATTACTACTACTGAAATTACTACGATTACGATTACTACTACTATTATTATTATTACTATTTGCACTACAACTACAATTACAAATTTATGTATAATAATAATGTCAACGATAACGCTTAGATTAATGATAATAATATCAATAATCAGAATAATACCAACATCATTAATAATAATTATATCGATATCATCAATATTAACTTAAAAAATAAAAAACCAAGAATATTATTATCAATAGCAAGAATACGATCAATAATAATATTAGCAAGATTACCGACAAGAATTCGTCTAAAAAAAATAAATTTAAAGAAAATCTGATTTTCCAGAATAGTAAGCTCAATAGCGTTTGCTTTCTTTCTGAATAGCTAAAAATAATATAGAAATCATAATTCAAATAATATTATCAAGAATAATCAATCAAAATCTCAGAATATGAGATGGAATCTATAAGAATATAGTATTTTCCCGAGGAATTACCGAGCAAAAGCGAAGGAAAGAATAAGGAACCCGTAGGAAAATAATGAGTTCCTAAGAAAGAATTCAAGGATCCATCCAAAATTTACGAAAAATGATATTTTCTCGTGAACAACGCAGGAAAATAAGCTGCTGTCCTATGCATTAGGCCAAGCACACATCAAAAAAAAAAAGAAAAATATAATAAATTAAAATCCGGTCCTTTATTTTTATGAGCAAATTTGCGAGAAATCTGGGAGCGGGATTTTTAGGTGGAGAAAGGACTATGAAAAGAATCTATGAGAAATTTATAAGAAATAATCTCAAGATCTGAAAGAAAAATATAAAAGAAAATAAATTATTTGGAAAATATGGATGGTTGCCAATCGCTAAATATTTGAATCCAATAATTTATTGAAAATTTAAGGAATTCCGGATTATAAGAAATTATGAGCGGAATAATTTACGAGAAATTTCGAAGCAATTCCTGAAAATAGCTGGGTCTTGGGACCGATCGGGGAATCCTTTTTATTCTAGATTTCTCGTAATTTGCTGCCAATTTTCTTATAATCCAATCTAGAGCGAAATATGAGAAATTTTAGAAATAAATAGGATATGAGCCGGTCGGGCAATCCCTTCTATTATAAATTTCTCGTAATTTTCTCATAAATTGAATCATAGATTTCTTATAAGATTTCTCATAGTCCAATCCAGGAAATTCTCATCAGAATTCTATGAGCCGGCTATGAGAAATTTCTGAATAAGAAAGAGGGATTTGAATCCGGCGGATTCATCCCTTCTCTTATAAGATTCTCGCATTTTTCTTTCAACTTTCTCATATTCCATTCTAGGGGATCCCCAATAGCAGGTTCGACGATCGAATCCAGATCCGGGCTACGAGATATCTATAAATATCTAAGGTTTGCATCATTCGATCGGAGAATCTCTTCTCTCGCAGATTTTTCTCAATCTAATCTATGGGAAGCGACCGGATCCAATTCTGAGTGATGAGAGATCTATGAGCGAGATATGAGAATTCTGAATCCAAGATTTAAGATCTTTCTTTATAGATATAAATCTCAAATTTATTTTTTCAACATCCTATATTCGCGGATATATTATCTAATCTAAGATTTCCGAAATCTTCTTTTGAATATTTCATATTAAAAAAATATTTTTGGCGATGATTATGGAAATATCATAAATTTTATTTTATTGAAATTCAAAAAATTATTTCTATCTTAATTTTCATTTATATATATATTCATTT
>CAJNDT010001165.1:0-78763 GCA_905221615.1 Symbiodinium sp. CCMP2592
CCAAGAAACAGTGGAGCTAAGACCTACGCTGCACGTTTTGTATGTAGTGCACAAGTTCCATCAGACAAAACAGAGCTTCAAAAAGCATCGAGCGACAAGCAAATAAGCCAACCAACAAGCCAGTACACAAGTAAACAAATACGAACAAGCAAGCAAATGCATAAAAAAAACGAGCAAACCAACAAACCAACAAACGAGCAATACACAAACAAACAGACCGCAAATGCAATCGCTGAACGAAGCAGCTCTTCTCATGTGGACTGTAAACCTGCGAGTGGAGAGCAGGGCATGAGTGTGAGGCTGTTACCCAGCCGCGACGCATTGCGGCGATCTCCCTGGCACAGCGCCAGGACCCTGGCAATTCGGGTGAACAGCAAGCGCACCACTTTGATCGACTTGACTCATGCTCTACAGCGCCGTCTAGGTGTCGCATCCCAGTGCCAAGAGGCGGTTGGCGAAACCGTTGGTGGACGGCCCAGCATAGCTCCCAAACCTTCCCTATGGCTCTATGGTCCAGGACAGCGGTTCATGGTGTCACGTCTCTGTCCAGGCTACCGGGTCGCCATGGATGGAAAGGCGTGGCGGCGGACATGGCGGACCTTGCATCTCTGTCATGGCTTCGCCTCCTTCTGGTTTCGCCACGGGATGACCAAACCACAACGCAACATATATTTTCATGGACGTTGTGGCTGACTCCTGTTCCCTTGGGTTTCTCGTTGATTTAGTTGGGTGTCTCGGGAGGTTTCAGAATCGACGCGCCTGTCTTTTGTCACCACAGGCCAGGTTGCAGGGTCGAGTTTTTGTGAAGTTGCGTGCAGACAGGGTGGCTGCTAATGTACCTGGCTCATCGGCCGCAGGCGCTCGTTCTTTCATGGTTCTTCAGATTCTGACGACGGGAGCGGGTCGCTAGATTGGGAGGTTGCCGGTCCGAGGCCCTGCGCCACTACACGCACATCGTGCTTGACGAGATCCATGAAAGAGATCTGGACATGGACCGGGATGCGCCCGTCACGACAGCCTCTTTGGGGCGTTGCTTCTTTCGTCGCCCTGTTTCCAGCGCATTTCCGTATCAGGACCTCTTGTGCTTGCTCCTCAAGCGGAGCCTCGAGAAGAATCCATCACTGCTCGCAGCTCGGCGTCGACGCGAGCGGCACGAGAGGAGGCACTTGCTCCGAGTGGACAGGCGCTTGGTCCTCATGAGCGCGACGGTGGATGCAACTCAGCCAGGTGCCCGGAGTCCAAGGATGCTTTTCTAGACAGCGACTGTAGCGAGGTGTGCCATTCGTGCCAGATGGCGATGGCCTCATGTGTTTGGCCGTTTTGAGTTGCACGAGGTTCCTGGACTTCTTTTCTGGTCAAGGCGCGCCTTGTCAGAGGTATAAGACTTGTTCAACCGTTCGGAACAGAGAAGCACAGGTGTTCAGGTGGAGCGAAAACCCATCGTGGTCGGATCGCGGCGCTTTCCCACGTCGCTTGGTCGTACAAAATACCTTTCCTGATTTGTGTTCCGAGCTGGTGGAAAGGTGCCTGCCTGAAGCAATCCGAACAGGGCTGCCAAGTTCCGCCACTTGTGCGAGTCATGTCAACGAAAACCTTGGCCCGAGCCCGCACACATACACAGTGCCGTTTGTGTGTGTGTCTGTGTGTGCCTGCACACCTTGTTCCTAAAAGTCCTAAGGGTCTTCACGTGCTGCAGGTCTGAAGTCATTTCAGTTCATGTAGCTTCGACCCAGAGGGGGGCTGGAGTGCAGCACAGAAGTCTCCGGCCAACGAAGACGCTTCTGTGCATGCAGAGCAAACGTACCTGCATGATCCTGCATGGTGCACATGGGGGAGAGTCACTCCAGCTGGTGGCCATCTTGGTCGCATGTCTGTCCCATTTAAACGCAATCTGAACTTCGCTGCTTTGAGCACATCCTGCACTTCTCAGCGTCTGGTCTTGCTTTGCGTTATGCAATTGTGGCAGAGTTGGAGCAGCTTCCTCAGCCAATTGCATGGTTGTGTATATGTGTCGTCAAGTCTCTCCGTGCATGTGTTCTTTCAGCGCATGTGTTCCTCGCTGGTACAGCACATGTCCAGGATCACAGTGACCGTTGCCGGGCCGGGCTTGGCATTGTGGTGTAGGCAGGCAGGTTGAGGTTGAAGGCGAACTGGAACACTTTGCACAACTCCTTCGACCTTATGGAACATGAGCGAGCATGCGAGCCAAAAGTGTTCGCTGTCGGGTAGGCCGACGGCCTTGGATACGACAGCTGATGGCTTCGACCAAAGTCGGTGTGTGTTTTGTACCCACCCACCTGTTAGCAAAGGCTTCTTGTACACAGTGTTCGGTTTACTGCAGCGCTCAGTGGCCAGTGGCCGCGAAACTACTTGTGTTTTGGAAAGGATTCCCTCTGACGCACCTGCAATTTCGTGGCAAGAGGCCAAGCTAGGAACTTCCGCGTGAGAATGTCACTGCCATGCTGTTTGTCCTGGAAGAGCCAATGACGAGTGTAGAGATACCTCGAAAGAAAGAGGCCTGCCAAGCTTCGAACTGCAAGAGAGTGGGTTTGCGTTTCCGTGTTTGTGTGTCGGGATCGTTGCAACAACATGGGCGAGTTCACAAGCCGCGCCGTAGCACATGACTGTTTGCACCATTGTGAGGTCAAGGTCACCCCTCCAGCTGCATTTTTTTAAGTTGCAGCTGCGCCGAAGCGAGTCATCATAAGAACGTGATGGTCGGACTGCCGAGACGTGGGATACCAATGTAGGAATCAACAGACGTTGTCTCGATGTTTGCGACGCTTTTGCAAAGCCGAGGTACCCATACTTTTTGGACGACCTGGTGAACGGAGCTCGCGCCCTGGGTTGCTTTGCGGTGCTTTGTGGTGCTCGGCCGCCCTCGGTTTCAGGCATTACCTGGCTTCATCCCACGAGTCCGTCTCGACAGGCCGAGATGCAACTCACGTGTCTCCCACTAACACTCGTGTCTGGTGAAATCGCCCAATGAAGGTTTGACAAAATCGGAGGCCGCGTCGAGGCTGACGGATCTGTTTGTTCAACTTTCATTTTGCCGTTTCTTGGTTTCCAAACGGCAAACAAGTCTGACGAGCAGCGAAAGAGATTTGACAATGTGGCACAGCGTCTAGAAGCATAAAATGCTATCCTCATGATCAATTCGAAGGGCTTGATTGCATGCTAGACCATTGAGTGCAGACGCTTCCTGTCGTCCACCTCGGCAAGGAGGAACTTGGGGCCCCGAACACATGCGAACACGCACTCTCGACGTGACGACCACTTTCTCTAGTGCAGAAGCTTGGAAAGCCTTAGCCTTGACGCGCTCAGCTGAGCTCTTGGACTTCGGAGGTAAATCCGCAGCTCTTCGAGGCCTCTGTGGGCATCGTCCAGGTCCGGCACCCAGGGGTGACATGTGGGGCGTCTGGCAGCCTGGCATCTTCTGGACGGCAGGCCGTGGCGAAGCCAGGTCTTTGCGTGCTGATCTTCTTGCCACTCAGCGAAGGGAGAAGAGAGGGCCATAGCTGAAGAGAACAGCAAGAGAGAAAGAGGGAAAAAGCGGGAGCTTTCAGAGCGGAGGGCGGAGGGCGCTGTGATGTGAGCCAGGCCCGGGCTTTCCGAGATCGAGCAAGTCCACGAGGCTCGACCAGAGCTGGGAGCTCTGGGGAGAGCTGTGTTTGAGAAGCTCGGTGCTCTGGATGTTTTTGGTAGGACTCCGACTTTTCAATTGCGAGCACTTTCGAAGCGTTTCGATGCAGCGCCTCTCTCGCCTCTCGCAGGCCTTCACGCACTCGACCAGGCGCGACCAATGCCCCCTGGTTGGGACCTTGGCCTTTTTAAGCTCTCGCCTCGCCCAGATGCGTTTCTCCGTAGGATTTCCACCTGCTCCACTCGGTGGTGCCCCACGAGCAGCAGAAGAAGGCGCTGCTGCCGCCGCCGGCCCGGAGCCCCGGCGGAGGAGCCCCGGCGGAGCGGCCTAGACTCTAGACATCTTCGCTTTCTTGCGCCTTTCTGAGGCTGGGCACTGCAAAGTCGTACTCTCCACGAACATCGCAGAGTTCTGAGCTCGGCTCCTCCCTGTGGGCCGAGTGGAGACTCATGGCCGAACGAACGCGGATTTTCAGAGGTCATCGATTACCATTCCCGATGCCGACTCCTCAGCCTGAGAAAGCAAATCATGCGATGGAGTTGCCGAGAGTTGCGAGAGGTTTGTTTGAGAGGTTCTTGTGTCCATGTTCTGCTACTGGTACCCCTTGTCCGTCCTGTTTGCGCGACATGCAGTGACATGCAGCAGTTGAAAGGTGAGATACGTCTTGGATTTCGGCATCGTGCGGAAGATGGTTTTCGATGAAGAGAGGGCCATGCAGCGACTTGTCGAACTTACCGTGAAATCGTTCTTCTTGTCTCAAGTTGTGAGACAAGTTGTGAGATGTGAGCCAGGAGCTTGTGCAACACCTGGAGTTCGCAGGCGACCTGCCGACAGCGTGGAAAGCCTAGCAGCGTCACTGCGTGTTCTTAGGACGGAACAAGCTTTAGGACAGCACCGGCACACTTCAGAGGCCCCCTAAACCCAACTCCTCAGGCTTTTCAGGCTCTGATCTGGCCCCACTTCGCAAGAGGCCGAGGGCGTTGCGGCCGGCTGCAGGAAGGAGCCTCGCCCTTGTTAAGGGATCAGCGTGTGCGGGACTCGCCCTGCCCCCTGCCATCCCGTGCCCGAGGTCATCGTTTATCTGTTCCCCCGCAGCCATTACGACCGGCTGCAACCGTATGCCTCGCCAGAGGTGCCAGCTGCCAGCGCTCAAGCGTCCACGCCCAAAACAGACAGATCTGTTTGCCTCAGGTTTTGGGAGTTCCTTTGGAGTCCATCTACCTCAAGAGCTTTTCCCCAAGACCTCAGCAAACTGCCTGCTGTGCAACAAGCAACAATGACAAACTGAAGCAAGGCCGTGTGCTGCTACACCATCTTGGACCTCCGGAGGAGTGTGGCCCTGGCTTTGCGCTGTGCCAAAGCCGAGTTTCGGACCAGACCCGCCTTTGCACTCGAAGGACTTGCTTCAGCAGCTGATCGACTCCCCGCCACGGGCCCAGCGTGTAAATCGGCGGTCACGTCCGGCTTTGAAACTGTATCCGGATTTGTCAATGCAGACGTAGGGCTTTCCGACAAGGGAATGGGAACGGTAGCGAAAATTCTTGTGCCGGAGCCATGTCAGGCCACAGCAGCGGATTGCTGCAGCCGCGCAGAACCTGCAGGAGCCAAGTGCCAATCCGTCACGTCCGAGTTTAATTTGAAGAGATGGCTCGAGCCCACGTCGGCGATGATTGTGTTTCGAAGAAGAGAAAGCTGTGCCACTGTGCGGTGGTGCAGGACCTGGGCGCCCTGAAAGCCGATGGTGAGGTAGAGATGTGGAGAGAAGGGAGGAGCTCGCAACTCGCAGCTGCTCGCTGTGGCAGCACCGCAGGTCGCATCCTTGGGCCGAATCGCAGTCTTCATGCCAACAACGATCCCGCCTCAGCAAAACTTTCACCAAGCAGTGACCTCACCCCCCGGCCCACCTCTTTATTTGACATGCTTGTCATTTGCGGCAAAGACATACACGTCTCAGTGTTGGAGGCGCAACCACGACGTTCATTCAGAATGTTTCCCGTGTGCGGATTTGGAGAGCCAAAGGTTTTGGGTTCTGTTTTGGGCCGTAGGGCGTCTTGTTGTACAGTGCTGCAGGCCTTGTTTTTTTGGTTATCCGTGGGCAAGGTGTCCAAGGCTCATTGGTTCAGTGATTCTGTCGCACTTGTTCTTGTGTGTGTGTTCCGTCCTCGTTCATGGTCTAGTCTAGTTGCGCCGGATGCGCCCGTACGAAGGGTGATGACTGACGCGGCTTGTCAAGACAGGTTTGCAGCCAGCAGGTTGCACAAGCGGACATTCGAGACTGTGCGACGTCTATCCAGCATGGATCTAGCCACCGCGTGGTTAGCAACTTAGTGCTTGTATGCTTTGGCATAAACTTATAGGCTATAGGCTTACAGGGCTTACGGCGAATTCAGGGCTTGGGTTTCCGTCGTGTTGTGTAGCATGGCCCCGCAGGCAGACTCAGACAAGCACGAATTGAGACACGATCGTCTTTGGATAGCTCAAGCACCTGTGAAAGGCCAATGAGACGTCTGGTGGAAATTAGAAGATTGATCGCGGGGGTTGTCGATGAGCCTTGAGTCCCGTCTCTTTAGAGGTTCGCAAGTATCAGCATGTCTCATGTTTCTCATGTTCTGTGAAAAGCAACTTGAGGTCTCCAACCCCCAGTCACTTCTCGAACATGACTCACAACGGCAAATGCATCACCGCCACACCGCAGTAGCTGCAGCAGCAAACTGTGACGACGACGACCATGACGACGTCTGAAATGCAGGTAGAGCAGGGACATCGGAGAATGCAGCAGTTGCAGATGCTTGAAGTGGATCTTCCGACATATCCTGAAAGATCGAGCGCTCAAGAGGCAGGGAGCAAAATACCTTAAAGCTGTGATGGGTGTCGAAGATACCAAGCCGGCTGGAGTTAAGGCAACGAGGCTAAGGCATCTGCTGCCGCTGTTTCGGTGGCACTCAGGGCATGTGGCACGTGCCAGAGCCATCATGAGTCATGAGCATCAGACAGTGCTCGTCAGCATCAGGATGGAATCGTGAGTATCCAGCTTTTGGGTGAAGTGATTCAGTGTTTCTTTTCAGCTTTGAAAACCAATTAACGCTCTTAGCTGCCATGCCAGTAAGTAAGCCCATGCCGAGCTTCATATAGAATCGGTGAATCTGGGAATCTGCGGGATTCGGGGCTCAATGAGTTCATGCAAACGCTTCCGATGCCGTATTTTGTTCGGGCTGAAACAGATATCCTCTGTGGTGTTTTTGTCGAATCTGTCCAGTGACGACACTTAGTATGACACATGTCATTGCCAGAACACGCTTCCGAGAAGTTACGGAACCGTTCTGCAAAGCTGCAGCTGCGCGGCGCGTGGTGGGCCGTTGCTTGCAAGAAGGTTTCGTGTGCATTTCGAAAATGAAGAATGGATTTTTGGTTTTGCAGTTTTTCACAGTGTCGATTCGTGCTTGGAGTGGAGAGGATTGCGGAGTTTCATGTTTTCAATCGTTGATCTCGTGAGTAGCCAAAAGTGCTCCGTGCACGCATCAAAGTCCGATTTTCGACCGAACCCCAGTAGTTCCATTCCCTCAAACTCGAATCTGCCTGAGATACAAGTTCAACAACGGCAAAAGAACAACCTTCTGTGTTCATGTTCACACATGTTGCGTGGGTGGGCGGCTCGTTCGTTCAGCCGTGCCAAGGATCCAGCTCACCAAGCTCGTGGTTCTTTCTTGGGCTTTGGGAATTCCAGGAGATGGTGTGGTCATAGCTGCTGCGCTGAGCACACAGGCAGCATGGGCGGGAGCTTTTCCAGAATCGTGCTTTCCGGCTTCGCATCGAAACCGACAGGATGTCTTCAAAATGGCAGCTCCAGCCAACTGCCGGAATCTTGAGGCGAGCAAAGCCATGCAAAGCAGTGTTCCGAATTCCCTTAGCAGAAGCCAGCTTTCTGAAAGTGCACTAAAGGACTTTCCTGCACACCTCGCGCACAATTACATCACCCGGGCCCGCTTTGACGACGGACAGTTCTCGGAGCCGATCATGTGCCCGTCACTGCAAGCTGACGAATGTACAAATCTCGCAGGGTTCTTTTCTGGAGAGAATGTGATGGTTTGTCGATCATTCTTCAACCGCTTCCTGCTTGCCGCTTGCTGGCCGCTCGAAAGGTATAGGAACTTGTACAAGGAGTTCCTGACCGTTTCGAAGACCCAGGCATGAATCTTCTGCTTGTGTGAGTTGTGTCACACCCGACCTCGGAGAAGTTGGAAGCTTGCGTTTGAGGCGAGAGCCTACCACAACTGGCTGGACCAGAGCTGCGTTTCTGTGAGCCGCGGTCCTGCCAAGATTGTGATGCGAAGCCACGGTCGACACATCACTCAAAGCTGCCACGAGTAGCTCCTTATCGGTGTATGGCAGGTATGAGCCAATTCGCAGCGTTGGTGGTTGAGCTGGATGCCAAGCTGGGTGCCGCTGTACCCAGTGCCAAGGCTCACACTGATGCCGGGACGGCATCTTGAAGATTCGATGCAACCTGCTCCTTGCCGCCAAGCCTTTTACTGAACGGAATCGGAAGGCACATCCCGCACTTCAAGCACTCTCCAGGCTCAAGAGGCAACATGTGGTTTTTCTTACGCAAGAGCTGAGTGCCAAGCGGTGCGCATGTGGAATTCATCAAGACAGCTCGAGTTTGCAGAGCCTGTGGACGAGCACAGATCCCAGCAGCTGAATCCGGAGGAGGTTGAGGGTCTCTTCACGAAGGACGTTGGAACTGCCCCTGTCGCCATATGTAGACCCTAGATGGTGTGCACTTAAAGCCTTGCTTGCTCACAGCGTCCGCTTCGGCAACGACAGAGCATGCTGTGACACACTGCTGCAGCAGCCTGCGTGTCAGGATTATGTGCGCCTGAAATTTGCCCTCGTGGGGGCATTCCAGCCGTCCTTTGTGCAAGGCGCGGAAACAGCATCTAACTCAACCTTTATACTCAAGGAAACAGAAGGACTGCAAGTTTTTACAGGCCCCGAGTCACAGGCTGCAAAAAAGTGTAACAGAAGAAGGTGTCTGTCCTTTCTTGGTGTCGCGACCTTTGAGTGCGCGCAGGTGAGATCAACACCCAGAACAAGATCCTTGGCTAGTCTTGGCATGGCACCTTGCTTGCTGCATCCTTTCCAAGACGGTTGCCCCACAGAGCTGAGGAACAAGGGGAAAATCAACAACTGTGGCTTTGATCCCATGAGGACCGCAGGAGTGAAGGAATAGTAATTCTGCTTGCACGATGCTTCCAGTTGACCGTGCTTTAGGGAGTGTGCACAGCGACGGCAGTGGCGAAGCGCCGAAGACTGCGCAGCATTTGTCATTTTTTCCCCAGTGTGACATGCTCTTGAATAAACTTTCCGCGCAGCAGACTGTCGAGTCTGGGCCAAAGAATAATGAGGGATTGCGGAAGGCCGAGCGACGCTGACCTGTACCAAGCCGTTGGTGACAAGAATGCATGCGCAGCCGCAGGTGGGTTCGCTTGGGTGGAACCCTGGCTTGATCATCCCCGGTGGTGATGGCGGAGTTGGTGGTGGTCTTGGTTTTGTAGTCGTAGCAGTAGAACAAGTAGTAGTCGTGGTGTCGGTGTTGGTGCTGATAGTGCTGGTTGTTGTTGTTGTTGTCATTGCAAGTAGCAGAAGCAGTAGCAGGAACAGTCAGGAGCAGTCAGTTTTATATTCGACTAGTTGCCTCGTGAATTGGTGCGTTGTTTCCGATCGCCAATGGTTTCCAATTACACAGCGGTTTTCCCAATAAATAGATAGGCCTTTACGACTAGATATCTCTTTCCTATTGGACAATAGTCGCCCCACTACACAGCGGCGGTGCAGGGAGTTCTCAATGGAAAAGATTTGGCTTTGCTTGGTTTGGTATGGCTCGGGTTAACTTGTGTTTGGAGTTGCGCACCCACTCACTCCGGAGACTCTGCTAGGGTGTCGGGGTTGGCATCCAGGGTTTTGCATCTACCCACTCCGGTTGGTGGGCTGGGTTTTGCACCAGCCGCAATCCTAACACTTTTTGGGGTGTTGCGTTTCGCAACCACCCGCTCCTTTCAGAGTTTCGTGTTTCGTGTTACTTATTTCTGTTGGGGCTCCGGGTTTTGGAAGCAGCAACTCCTTTTGGAGTTTTGGGTTTTCGTGAAACATATTCATTTTGGGTTTGGGGCTTCAGCACTCACCGGGTTTTGGGTTTCCACACCCACCCGCTACCCTTTTTTGGGGTTTTCGTTCTGCTTTTTGTGTAACGAATCAGGTACTCCTGTTGGGGTTTCGGTTCTCACCGGTTCTCACACCAGCTACTCCTCTTACGAGCGGTCTAGGTTTTTTCACTGGATACTCCTTTTACGGTTTAGGGTTTTCGCATGATGCACACTTCTCAGCTGTGTGTTTTCGCACCCGTCCACTTTTAGGGCTTCTGGGTCTAAGGTGTTGGGCGCGTAAACCCATGTCTTTCTCTTGATTTCAACCGTTCCTCTTCCCATCCGGCTGCGTGCGTGCTGAATCGCGGACCCGGACCCGATTAAACAGGGGGCTGATCCGATAGACCCGAGCCAGTTCCCGGAAGCGTCCGAAATGTTGCCCTGAAACGCGCAGCCAACGCTGACACGACCGCTGTCGCTTGCCGATTGCCACAGCTGCCAAAACTGCTGCCACTGCTGCCGCCGCTGCTGCACCTGCAGCTGCATGCCGCTCCCATGTCGTTTCCAGCAGTTGTTGTTGCTTCTGCTTCTGCGGCTGCACTTGCATGGCTTGCATGGTCTGCCATGGCAAAACTGGATTTTGTCGTGCTCGTCACCATCAGGACTTGCCTGTTGCAGCAGCTGGCCCGGCTCGCTTTCGGTGTGGCTGAGACTTGCCACGGCAACTAAGCAGTCGATGGGAAGGTCAGGACGTGAACAGGTTCGCTCCTGCTGTCGGGTGCCGACACCCGGCAAGCAGAGGCCCACGAATGCCAGGATAAAACCTGCAGAGATGGCAGATGTCAACAACCTCTGGGAGTTCTGGGCTCAGCTCTTGGGCAGACCCAACGATCAGCTTCCTGAAGCTTGCTATCTTGCTCCGGCTCGGGGCATTCAGGGCATTGCAAACTGCCAGCCTTGACGAACTGAGTAATGAAGCCAAGGTTCTGCCACAGCTTGGCCCCCACAAAGGATGTGAGTCTGAATGACACCGGCAAGGCCAGAAGATAATTGGGTCATGCCGCGCTGAGTCATATAAGCACATTGCAGAGTTTGCTTTTCTCACTTCCTTCGAAGTAGTTCGACGCAGGTCAGTCATGGTTATTCTCACGCCTTGTTGCCACAGCAGCGCACACACCCACTCCACCTGCAATGCAGTGTTGTGTTGACAGCCTCATTCTTCCACAGTAGCGCAACGACATATCATGAAATACCGTCAGTTCCATCTAGAGCACGGCCGGTAAAAAAAACCAAGCTTGATTTTGCGCATCGTTCCCTCACATCTCGAGAATCCGCATGCTTGGTCAGTACGGCCGTTTGTCCTTTCCATCACTTCTGTAGAGAACAACATGCAGTGGACGGCTGAAAGGAGCAGTTATTGACACGGAAAGGCCTTTTGGCTGTACACTCGTTGGAAAGCTCTGTCAGTGCGGAAGTGTGATTCTGTGTTTCTCACGTTTAGTGTTGCTCATGTTGAAAGTTTATTGAGTGGGTGCGTACAAGCGCCTGAATCTTCTGGTCCTTTTTGCCAATCTGTGACGAACTAAGTCGTTAGTGGGGCCTTTCTTGAGATTGCCTTCATCGAGTGCGGCGATGACCGGGAAGTTCATGTTCCGCAAAGCGATGTGGCGAAGGCCTCAGCCATTTTTAGTTCGGCATCCAACTGCAATTTGGAGGGGATGTCTTGAGTTTGTCGGCTGAGTCTGAGTCTGCGGAGAGGCCTCCGAAGTCGTGTGGGTTTCATTTTGCAGCAGCAAGCCACTGTTGCAGGGCAACACGTGCGAAAGCCAGCAGCCCGTTCATGATCGTTCATGGCTTAGGTGCATCAAATGCCGCTGGTCGCACAGCTCTTGCATCAGCCGCTTGCCAATTCGTGAGCCCCACCTCCCTCCGAGAACACACTGTCACGGGAAAATCGGGGTGGCATGCATTCCATGTCGAGTGTTGTTCCGCGACCATCACGACATCCGCAGCATCAAGCGGCAAATCGGTAGCGGAGTTTTTTGTGAACCGTGGACATGGACTCTCCCCCTGGTCTCCCGGTGTTCCCCAGCCTACCGCCCAGGAAGGATCGGTGGTTAGACCCAGGCACACCCGCGCTTCCTATTCTAGAAGGCCTGAAGTCAGTGCCACCTAATGCACAAAGACGCTGGCATCTGAGCAAGATGGCCAAGCTGACGGGCAAGTCAAGCAGCTCTGGGTGCACAGCCAGTGCGTGCAGCACAATGGAGACAAACTCTAGCCCAGTGCCAGCGAAAGCCTGGAACATGATATCAGTGCCTGCAGTTGTCTTCTACCACCTGTCAGAGGTGTTTGATGAAGGCCACAGCACGGATGGGCAGCCGCTTCGAGGTCTTCAAGAATTGAAGATTGTGCATGTGTGACAAACGTTCTCTCCAGGCGCTCCTCGCCAAAGAAATCTGTTGCCGAACTGACCGGAAAAACAAATTGTTTGTCGGTTGGCTGCAAAAGGTGTTGAAGCAGCGCACTTTGAAGGTCACTCTCTTTGCAAATTCTACAATCTACAATTACAATGTCCATTCTGATCCACGTGCAGGTTGCAGAGAGCGAGTGAGGAGAGAGAGAGAGAGAGTGTGTGTGTGTGTGTGTGAGCGAGAAAAACAGAAACAGTAGAAAGAGATAGAGGTGGGGGGCTCGAAGCGCCGGGGAAGAGGGTCGCTCTCTCTTCCTTTACCCTCGCAAAAGCAAAAGAGAGAGACGCAGAGAGACAGAGAGAGAGAGAGAGAGAGAGTATGGTGAGCGTGCGCATGTTGCGTTACATTTTGTCTTGTCTAGATCAT
The DNA here is from genome assembly GCA_905221615.1 of Symbiodinium sp. CCMP2592. Lineage (NCBI taxonomy): Eukaryota > Dinophyceae > Suessiales > Symbiodiniaceae > Symbiodinium > Symbiodinium sp. CCMP2592. The sequence goes on from CAJNDT010001165.1 coordinate 12,627, forward strand.
TGTTCGGCACAGTTGCCAGACCCCTTCTGCTGGGCTCCAGATGCACGTGCTCGTTGCGCCTATAGGTATCAGTTGTTCTAAGCTGGCCTGTCCTGACATTTCATCTAAGTAGGCCGCGTTGAATGCGGAATGCAACTGCAAGTCTTTTGGAAGAGCTGATAATCATGGTACCAGCCACAATGACCCATAATCATGGGATTCCTTGCTACTGGCATCGAAACTCATTGAAGCAACAAATACAGCTAAGGATAAACGCAAGGACGTGATTCCGATGGCCTTCTTCAGGCTTCTAAGCAAAATCAAGGTTCACGATGCCGCCTTTGCTCTCCTACCTGAAGACGTAGTGCTTGAATTTTGCTGCCATGCGCCAGAGCTTCAAGGATGGCTTATGCCGTAACCTTCACGATTGTTTTGAGAGGATCCTTGATTTTAAGTTCTAGAGCTATAGTTTATAAAACGTAGTAGGGTCCGGTCAGAAAAGTTCCGAAAGTATGCACATTCTCTTGTCGCCTGCTGGATGCACTTCTGCCGACACTACACACGACAAACGTTCCACAATCTATCCGAACACCAGTAGTTCCATATGGTCGCAACATTCCCGCCGCTGCAGCCTCTCATCTCGCCATCATGGCTTTCCGAGCAATGTGCTACTAGTCCTCGTTGTTGCTGTTGTCAGGGTCGAGTAGAGCTTCAGGTTATACTTCTGAAACAAGGGTTGCCGCACCTCCAGCTCACTGGGCTCATGGATTGTGCCCACTGCATGTTCATCCGGGCTTCGTGATGAACTGGGTTCTCAGTTCGGAGCCCGGGAAGATCACGAAGCCCAGGTGAACGTGAACGTGCAATGGGACACAATCCATGAGCCCAGTGAGCTGGAGGTGCGGCAGCTCCTGTTCCAGAAGTACGACATGATGTTCTATCCTACCTTGAACAATGCACAGTACAGGATAAAGAACGAGCAAGAAGCGACAGAGAAGTATCAACTGCGCGCGCAGTATGTCTTCAGTTTGCGCCTTGGACAGCTACAACTTCAAGACTTCCTCTTCTACAGTTGTGCGTGCGTGAAGTGCTGGTGGGCTTAGAACTTTCCAGGGGTCAATTTCAGATTTTGCCAATGTTTTGAAATGGCCTTGGAAGGCAACATCTATTGGAAGTTTGGCAACACAACCTGCTCTGCGATGAATACTGGCAACCGATGCATAACAGGCCGTCGCGATGCTGGCTTCGAAGACACGGAGACGCATGCATTAGTGACCAAGCAAAAGGTTCTGAGCATCCATTATTGCGTCCAAGAACTGGTTGCAAAGGTGGCCGAGATGACCTTCCATTCAAAGAATCCCCTCTTTCGGCCGCAAAGAATCTCCAGTCGCTACAAGGGCCCTGAGTCTTGGGAGTAATACGATCTGGACTATGCCAAGCAGGGGCAAATCCACTGCATCGGACTTCCCCATGTGGTGGCTTCGCTTAAGCTTCTTGCTTTTGCCCACCCAGACGCGGCTGCAGACCACGCATGAGAGAAGACGTGTGGCAAACCATGCAAGAATGGCGAAGGCTGGAAATATGAGAAAACAGCTGGAGGCTGCCAAACGGGAGCAGGCTGTTACAGCCGTCAAAGAGGCGACGAAAACCAACGCGAAGTGTGCCGCTGCTACGAAGCAGTCCAGCAACTCGAAGAGTCCATTTGGGCAGCAGCTGCTGTTCTTCCCCAAATTCGGAAAAAGTTATTGCCCTAGAAGCTGTAGTAGGCACTCTCCGCGGACCAGATCTTTTCCCTTCATGCCAAGCAATGGGTCCTCAAAATTATCTGAACTCAAGCAGCCGTGGACACTGCAGTCTTCATTATCACATTGCGATCTATAACTATCAGTATTTAGCTTGCCCTAGTCAAATTGCATGCAGTGTACAGCTTTTGCTTGCAGAACCGCACAGTCGTTTCCCGAACACTCTCCGCATAGATGCTGTGTGATATGCTGTCCTGCCTGCAGCAGCGAAGGTTGATGCGGCAGCCCTGCAAGTTCAAGGCCGGCTCTTCACATGACCACAGATGGCCTCAAATGCAAGGCTATGATCCGGAGAGTTTCCAGGTGCTATCTGACCAAGGCATCTGGCTGGCTGCTCAAGCTTTCCATCACGGTGCAGCTAACACGACAGTAGTTGATGCGAACTCAGGCACGAAGCTTCGAAGATTGGTTCTCCAAACTTCCTCAACGGTGCCTCAGGGCATGTGATAGGTCTTCACTTCTGCCAGATACAGCGACGTTGTTCTGCGAGCTGGGCGTTGCGTGTGAAAGGCATGAAGTGGCATGTCAACGGGATGCGGACAATGGGCTCTCCTTACTGGCGCTCGAACATGGGCAGCGAGCCTATTTTTCCTTTGTGTGTGAGTCTGCTTCGAGTTGGCGCTGGCATGCCCCTTCTTGCCAGCTCTTGTCACTCGTTGCTTTGCATCCTCAGCAGCTGCGGAATTAGAAGGTGCAGACCAACTCAGGCTACATGTGCGAGATGCGCACCAACCTGAAGTGTCACTGGGGCGTCGGGGCCATGAACATCTCGGGCTTGTGTGATAAAGTCTGCGAACAATACAAGGTTTGAATGTGCAGGCACTGACGATCCGCTAGAGGGGTGAACAATGCTCCACCCCAGGTTTGCTCGTCCTTGCTCGGAAGAGAAGGTCCCGATCAGGCTGGCCTGACTTGACACAGCCGCCTGTTGTGCATTGCACAAGAGAACAGCTCCACATTTCTGAGTCTTGCGCCGTTTGGTGCCAAGTAGAAGAGACGTTCAGGTCCGAATCACAGGGCTTACGATCTTGCCGCCCCCGGGCACGATGACTGGAGCTCGGAGAATCGTGTGTTCAGAAGCCAACATGCAGCTACATCCCGGGCCTTTGCCGTCGGGGCTATGTGAGTTCTGAAGTATTTGCATGTGGTTTGGCTGCCACAGCTGTTTTGGGTCAAGTGGCTGCGCTTCTAGATGCATCTTGAACTTTGTAAGCTAATGTTGCAAATTTCGGCCTGGTTTAGGGCATACTTGTAGGGAGTAAAGGTGGGGTTGCAGTCTATGGATGTCGATCGAGAAGCAAGTTAAGGGGCTTGGGCATAGGGAATTTGGGTGTGTACTTGAATTGAGAGTCGACATTAGGACTTTGGGCGTAGGGAACTCGGGAGGATTAACGATCGAGAGCAGTTTTGAGGACTTCGAGGGTGGGGGTGCGGGAATTTGCGTAAGTGTACAGTCGGGACTCAAGTTTACGACCTTGGGTGGTCAATCGGTGCAAGTGCCGTGATGCCTCGGCACCCTTGGGCTGGAGTCCTGGATGGCTCAGCATCTGTTGTTCGTCGCGGTGAGGCAGGACACGGGAAGCCATGCCACAATATGAGTTCGACTTTCAGGTGGGCCAAATGCAGCGTTTTTGCAGGGACGCTTCATATTCAGTCTTGACAAAGCTACGATATGATTTCATGAGATCTCCAGAGAACATTGATCAATAAGTTGGATTCGCAGTGGAATGTCGAGAACGATACCGACCTGTACACTTCCGTGAACGTTTAGTGCGATGCTTCGCAGCCCGTCCTTCCCCGAGCCCGGATAACAACACTTATCAACACCCATACAAAGGCAAAGTATATGGTGTCGATGTTTGCGCTGGAACTGGTTGGCACTGGCTCGCAGGTGCATGAGTCAGCAGCAAAAATCTCCCCAACACCAGTGATTGTACAGAAAGGTTCTGCTACATCTTGGTGAAGGGCTCTGTCTCATGATGGGCCCAGTGCTCCCAGGTTCCATAGTAAGACATGTAAGACGCAAGACACTGCAACCTGACCACGCTTCCCTACCTGTCTTTGCCATGGAGTCTGCGCGACTCACCCAGCTTCGCGAGCGTGCAGCAGCGCTTCGCGACGAGCTGAAGGCCAATGCAGCTCTTGCACTGACGTGTCGTCCACTTTGACTTCGTGTGTCAAGGGAGCAATTTCAGCCGTGTCTGATCCATGTCCACTGTGGGAAGCGTCCCTTGTAGTTTGCAGCACAAGTGACTTAGTGGGAGCCCAGCAGCGGCAGTGCCAAAGTGGAAGCCGGGCTGGGAAGTTCAAAAGAGCGATGCATGTTGAAGGGGTCCCGGAAGGCCCACTCGCCAGAAAATCCAATGTTTAGTGGCCCGGCGCGGGTGGGTGACCAGGGAGGGATTCAGAGGCGGGGAAAGCGGTTCTTGGAGGGGAAAGCTGGAAACCTCTGACCGCTCCGGCCGGGTAAGCACATGAAATGCATAAGCCAATGGGTAGATGGACATATAAGCAAACGGAACATTATTAGTAGCTAGTAGATAAGGAAGTGTAAGGAATGCTTATAGATAAGCTCGTGAATGATGAAATACCTATGTAAATAACAAATAAATCCAATAAGTACATAAAGATGAAGTATTAACACCAAGTTGGCAAAATGAAAATAAGTTGATGCCCTTTGGCTCGAGCGGTCTGCACTGTCTTCCAACCTGAGAGAAGAAGAAGGTTGCGGGGGCAGATTGGCCTTGCAGAAAGATCTTGGTTTCAACGGAAATAAAAACTCTTGTTCCCCGACCCGCCCGCAGCTAGAATGCCCAAGCATGCCCAAGCACCGTGGAGTCAATCGTGTTGCAGGCGGTGGAAGCAAAGATCGATGAAGCGGTCAGCGAGGGTGCCCTGCCTGAGGCACACAATGCCGCAATGCTTTACTGGAACTCTGCGCTTTCAGATAAAGTGACTGTTCCTGTTCATACGAGCATTAGAACATCAAGTCCAGTGCGGTGGTTCTCACTACAGTATCTCTGATGTGGTGCTAGGGCGCAGGGAGCTACGTGCCACAGCAAGCCAAACCTCCGAGTAGCCTGAGAAATATCAGAACCCCTAGCACCCAGTTAGAGTCACAATCGCACCCTAGGAACCCGAAAGCATGAGTCATCGATTTGCAATGCACGTAGCAGCTCGAGGCGTGATCTCGCAGCTTTCCAGTCGCTAGTTGCCTTTACCAGGAGGGAGTGGAGCGCCACCTGCACCATCGCCCCAGTCCTCGGATGCACTATGCTCTGTTTACAATTTTTTTGCTTGGTTCGTCCGTTCGCCCGCTCGCGCGCTCGTCGGTCCGTTGGTCCGTTCGCTGTTGGTGTGCCTGTCAACATGTCTGTGTGTGTGCGTGCGTATGTGTGCGTGTGTGTAGTGTCCTCTTCCATTGACTCGTCCATGGACAATGGGGGTCACCCCCAAAATCCACACGTCACCACTGTGCACAATTTCAGTCTTACCAGCTTTTCCGAGACAAGCAGCATCTGCAGTGAAGTCAAATAGCGGGATAGGGGTTAAAAAAAAATTAAATAAGGATCAAAAAAAATTAAATAAGGATCAAAAAAAATTAAATAAGGATCAAAAAAAATTAAACGGGTATCCGCGAAAGGAAGGGGAAAAAGGAAGGAAAGAAAGACAGAGAGAGAGAGAGAAGGAAAGAAAGAAAGAAAGAACGAACTAAAGAAAGAAAGGAAGGAAGAAAGACATAACGAAAGAAAGAACGAAATAAAGAAATAAAGAAACAACAAAAGAAAGAAACAAAGAAAGAACAAAAGAAAGAAAGAAATAAAGAAAGCCATGCAAGAAAGAACGAGAGAGAGAACGAAAGAACGAAAGCAAAAACGAAAGAAAGAACGAAAGCAATAACGAAAGAAAGAACGAACCAAAGAAAGAACGAAATAAATCAAGCCAGAAAGAAAGCAAGAAAGAAAGGAAGGGAGTATGAGATGAACAAAGAAAGAACAACAGAAAGAAAGAACAGAAATGAACGAGCGAAAGACAGAAAGAAGTCCAGAATAAAAAAGCAAAGTTGGAAAAGACGAAAGAGAAAGAATATGAAAGAATCACAGAAACAAAGATACAAGCAACAGGATACTACATAGTCCAATCGAATTTACCATAATATCGTAATGTACCGTAACATAATATGTCATAATGTAACCTAATGTTATAAAATATACTACATATTATGTTGTAAATATACACACTGTATTGTACTATGTTACAATGTACTACACTATAAACTAAGATGTTGTTTTGTTCTATGTCATCTTCTGTTATATTGCGTTGTTGTATTTTCAGTATGCTATTATATGCTATAAGAAGCAAGGTTCTGTTATGTCAGAAAATGTCACACCATTTTTTGTGTTGTCGAACCATCTTATGTCGTTCTTCTGGTTTACTATGTTATATATATATTGGGTTAGAATGCTCACGGAAGAAGAGACACGAACAGGCGCGGAAGAACAAAACACCCGCCGCCGCGCTTTTCGAGACGTGCAAGCTTGATTCAAAGAGTGTTTTCGAAGCCCATCATGTGAACGTTGTCTCTGCAAATGGCGGGGGCTGCGCCCCCCCCCAACCCCCCCGCTGTTTTAAGCCGTGCAGGGTTGCTTTGAAGCATATGCCTTTTTTTGAACCCCAGCAAATGAGGGCGTCTCCGCCCTTGTAGATACATGCTGAACCAGAATCGCCAAATGAGGGGCGTGTTTAAGATAGATGATGAAGCGGAATACCAGCAACAGCTACAACAGGAAATCCGTCCTAAATGTGAAATTGGAAGGAAAATTTGATTTTCCCGAGTAAAACCATATGTTGTCCTTCTGAAAACCTGAAGAAATGACACGAACCCCATAGGTCCATAGGTAATAGGAAAATAGGGTTTTGCCTACGAAAAATCAAGGAAAACGTAGGCAAATTGCTGTATCTAAAGAGGACGAAAGAAAGGACAACAGAAAGAAAGAAAGATAGAACGAGAGAGAGAACGAAAGAACGAAAGCGAAAACGAAAGAAAGAACGAACGCAAGAACGAAAGAAAGACCGAACCAAAGAAAGAACGAAATAAATCAAACCAGAAAGAAAGCAAGAAAGAAAGGAATGGAGTATGAGATGAACAAAGAAAGAACAACAGAAAGAAAGAAAAGAAATGAACGAGCGAAAAAAGAAAGTCCAGAATAAAAAAGCAAAGTTGGAGAAGACGAAAGAGAAAGAATATGAACTAATCGCAGAAACAAAGATACAAGCAACAGGATACTACATAGTCCAATCGAATTTACCATAATATCGTAATGTACCGTAACATAATATAACATAATGTAAATGTAACCTATAAAATATACTACATATTATGTTGTAAATATACACACTGTACTGTACTATGTTACAATGTACTACACTATAAACTAAGATGTTGTTTTGTTCTATGTCATCTTCTGTTATATTGTATTGTTGTATTTTCAGTATGCTATTATATGCTATAAGAAGCAAGGTTCTGTTATGTCAGAAAATGTCACACCATTTTGTGTTGTCGAACCATCTTATGTCGTTCTTCTGGTTTACTATGTTATATATATATTGGGTTAGAATGCTAACGGAAGAAGAGACACGAACAGGCACGGAAGAACAAAACACCCGCCGCCGCGCTTTTCGAAACGTGCAAGCTTAATTCAAAGAGTGTTTTCGAAGCCCATCATGTGAACGTTGTCTCTGCAAATGGGGGGGGCTGCGCCCCCCCCAACCCCCCCGCTGTTTTAAGCCGTGCAGGGTTGCTTTGAAGCATATGCCTTTTTTTGAGCCCCAGCAAATGAGGGTGTCTCCGCCCTTGTAGATACATGCTGAACCAGAATCGCCAAATGAGAGGCGTGTTTAAGATAGATGATGAAGCGGAATACCAGCAACAGCTACAACAGGAAATCCGTCCTAAATGTGAAATTGGAAGGAAAATTTTGATTTTCCCGAGGAACAACCATATGTTGTCCTTCTGAAAACCTGAAGAAATGACACGAACGCCATAGGTAATAGGAAATAGGTTTTTCCTACGAAAAATCAAGGAAAACTTAGGGAAATACCACGGAATCCGCAGGAATATCGTGTTTTCCAGAGCAAAAACCAGACAGATCCTAAGGAAACACAAGAAAACCCGTAGGAAAACAGTGTTTTCCATTGGAAAAATTCAGGAATTGCTGTATTTTAAGTGATTTAATTTTTTTTGATCCTTATTTTATTTTTTTTTGATGCCCCTGCCCCAGGAATTGCTGTATTTTGCGTGATTTAATTTTTTTTTGATCCTTATTTTAATTTTTTTGATCTTTCCATTTAATTTTTTTTGATCCTTATTTAATTTTTTTTTGATCCCTCACCCCTCAAATAGCAGGCACATGACATGAAGACTCCCGTCACCGATAGATCAACTTGCAAGTGTTCGTGTGTGTTGCCTGACTGTGTCTGTTCGTTTTTGCGTGCAGAAGACTCGCGACTTGCAGCATAGGCGAGAGCAGTGCAGTCGTCTAGCATCCTAGCGAGACACACAAACTCCAGCTTGAGCATGTGTGTTGGAGTCATGCCGTGGCAAAGAGAGGACGAAAAAGATGTAGTGACAAAAAGAGCAGACATTTACAGGAATACACACATAGAAACTGAAACAGCTTAGATAGTGAACGGGGGAACTTTAAACTTTTTGGCCTTATATATTGGCTCTATCTTAGAAAGTTTGACCTTTTTGGGGCCCGCTTGTTGAAGAAGCGAGACAGTTCCTTCTACAAAGACGGGCAACTGTTCGAGCAGGACAGGCATACAGTGCTTCGGGATCGGGAGCGTGCAGACTCGGACTTGCCGGTGCACGCCTCGCACCCCTCACAACCGTAGCCGTTGAGCAATGGAGTAAGAGAGAGACAGAGCGAGGATAAGTTTGTGGTAGCACATGGATTTCTGTCGTTCGTTTTCCTCGCTTTCAGGGCCTTCGGATTGCAGGGTGGGTGTTTGGTTGGGGGCTGATGACGTCCGCTTGGGCACCTGTCAACATCATCATCGTCATCATCCTCACCATCATCCCCAGCACAGACTAGCACAACCACCCACTCGGCCAACGTCATCCTTTTTGGCCGCGGGGCAACCCGCAATGACGGTGACTAGTCTCGATGGATGCCACCGAGCGCGTAAGAAGACCCAGCTGAAGGAATTGAGTGTGTGACAAGAAATCTGCCCGTCACAATCTATGGTCTTGCGACTAAGGCCCTGCGCCCAACATCAAAAGTCGGCCTTGGCCTGAAACGACTGTCTTCAGGGCTAAAAACCGCGAAGTATTGCAAATACAATGGAATTCCTGGCCTACAGCCTCCGACCTGGCACAAGCCGAAACGCCAACATTCCAACGTACGGGAGCACTTTCTTTAAATCCCCAGACAAGCTTGACGTGTGTCTGAAACAGCGGTGGTAACACTATTCCACCACAAAATACACGACAGTAGTCCATGCGGCGGGAAGTTTGTGGACCACCCCACTTTACTTTCGCATGGCACACAAGAGCTGCATGCTTTATACATGCGACATTTCTCGACTGTCTGCCGCAAGGTTGGTCCATGCTTGGCGGCAGCGAAGGGGCATCCTCGAAGGCCGGGCAGATCTTCAAAGCGGAAGTTCTACTGGTAGAGTTTTTCTGGTGGCTGCTGTTTGCTGTGAATTGCAGCCTTTTTGCTCGAAGCCACATGTCTCTGCATGCCAGGTCCTTCGCCAGCTCGGCCCTGCGGATCAGAACTTCCAGGCGTGAGAAAGTTTGGACGGGTTGGCCGCCGCTTGAGTAGCTCAATCCCAAGATCGTCATCACTTGAGCTGGGCGGGCTGTTGCCTGCTGTCTCTTGTACGTCAATGGCTTGTTTGCCATTGCAACTATGTTCCAGGACAGAACTAGCAGATGTGCGACGGGGAGCTGATAAGAAACAGTTTTGCTTCCCTAGGGTGGACTTGTGGGTACATGGTGTCAACTTGAACCCTAGCGAGCGCCTGCGCGATTGGACTTCTGGGATCAGATCATGCAAAGAGGGGCGGCGCTTTCGTTTGGTTTACGGCCATTTGCACACCGACAATGGCACGAGGGGTAAGCTGAGAACCTTCCTTACATAGAAAATCATCGCGTACGTTGCGCGTATCAGGATAAGACGGGGTAAGGATGCAGAGCGAGAGTTTCGAAAAATCGGGTGGTTGTTGTGCAAGCAAGCGTCTGTGTGTGTGCGCGCATTGATTCTAAGCTAAAGGTGCTTGGAAATCACTTTTCTGCAGGGAAATGCGGCATGACTGTGGGACTCATCTTTCGAGAACGTGAGTCTTGTCAGGTTACCGCACTAAGGAATCAAACCCAGATGGAAGCAGTAGGCGATAAGCTGATGGATATAGCTGGATGGACCCATTTCTCCGTGTGTGTGTGTCTGTGTGTGTGTGTGCGTGTGCGTTTGGGCATCGCTCATGCAAGGTCTGGCTGTGATGAATTTGTTGTTGGGCCCGACAAGTACATGCCGTAGATTGGGCAGATTGGGGCTTCCTTTCAGGGGTCGGGAACGAAGGAGGGGAAGAGCAATACGGGCCGGTAGAGAGAAGCCGGGTTGGCCGTGTGCACGGGTGCAGCAGTCCTTCAACGTAGCCATCGGTTGTATTGTAGGAGTGTGAATGGTTCCATTCAGGTTGCGTATCTTCGGAACACGTCTGGCTTGAAAGTGCTTGGTTGCCAAGTCTCACGTCACCGTTTTCGAAGAGATGCTAGTTCCATGCGATGTCAACTGAGTAATTCAAGAGCCTCCGGGCAAGGGTCGGTGAAGGATGAGGGTGGTGGGAGGCAGGGGCGGGAGGGAGGGGGCTTGAAGGGTTTCTAGAAGTCACTTGCATTCGCACGGCGTGGGTTCCCTATGCCCCAAACCCATCAAACGGGCCGCCAGGGTCGGCGGATATGTTCACACACGGCTATCCGATGTTGAAATTCCCCAGCCGTGACAACCAACGACAAGCAGGATATCAGCCATTCACACACCCAGTCGTCGCTACTACTTACCGAATTCATGCAGCTAGTTTGAGCAATTTTCGGGTGGTGTCGATGTCAGTCTTCCAGATGTAGTTCAAACTGTTTTCTGGCTTTCTCGTTTCCATGAAAGCAAAGGTGGCTGATACTGCACAGGCACGGCTGCAAAGACTAATTCGACCAAGACCTGCAAATCCTCAGCTGCAGGCAGTCCTGGGAGATTTCCCGAAACTAGACGTCGGTCCAATTGGCACCTTGGCTGCGTGGAGTCTTCAATGCGACCATGGTAACATTCCAGCCCTCAAGGATTTGTACTTGTGTCCAGATCTTAGATACGGCGGAATTTTTTGGTATCCTGTTACATTAGGCATCATAGTGAACCCTAAAGTTGGAACACGGAGTTTAGGGAAGCTGAGTCGCGAGCGGTACCCAGGCTCGTTCAACCACTGGGATCGCCGAGAGTGCGCCGTGCAAAATGCAGACGAATGGCGACAGTGTGACTCGAAAGCTTCGGGGTTTGCCTGAAGCTTGGGGCGTCTTTCAGGCTCTCAAAGCAACTTGCACGGACTCGGACAGTGACTCCTGTCTACTAGTAGCAGCAAAGGGGCCGGCAGAAGCTTCAGCCTAGCAGGCACGCATGTCTTCAGCCCTTCTTCACCAAGGCTGCCGGGAGTACATGGAAAGCCTCGGAGGAACAGCAGCGCGCCTTGGCATGAACCAGAGAGTAGTATCTGAAAGTCTGATCAGAAGTGCGTTAGCTGCAACTCAGCTCTGGGCCTGTTGTTGATTTGAGCTCGATTTCTTCTGAATTCTGGCACCGTGCATAATCATAAGACCTTGGCAGTGCTTGGGATGAAGCGCAGTATGTCCTACTCACAAAGTTTTTCTCCCCAACTGGGGGCACTACCATCTGTTTGTCTCTTCATAGCGAAGTCGTGGCTGTAGAGCTTTCGCTTGCACTGGGGGCTGGCAGCAGGTTTGCCTCTGACCCAGGATCCCGCGAGTGATCCACCAGATATGGGTTGGTCCCAAGGACAGCATGTCTTCGATCAGCATATCCCCCCGCATTCTGGCGCAAGATGCGGTTTGCAGGAGCCACCATGCCTTTGGCTGGACACATTTCGGGCGGACTACATCGAGGCTTAGAGTTCTGCCTGGGCAGTCACGAGGGCCCGGATAGAAGAGCTGAACATGTCTCCTGGGTAAGACGCAATGCATCTTGGGGTCATCCGCACTTCTGAAAGTGGAGTGAGGCAGGCAGACCGGGTTAGCTTTGATGCAGGCATCATTCCTTGCTCGTGATGCTTGCAGTAAGGTTGTTTACCCAGTGACTATCCCACACTGGGCCATTCGTGATATTTGTCCAATCGCTTCAGTTTCCTTGTCTTTCAGAGTCAACATTGGAGCAGGCAGGCAGGATCTTGGCGGTCCCAAGCCCAACAAAAACGCTAGTTTTCCGGCATGGTACTGTGCTGTCCTGTCATGTTGCGGTCATGTATCGTAGTAACATCTAGTGTGTACCGTTAGACCAAGTTTCAGCGGACGAAGCGAATTTTTAGCTAGGCGTGGCATGCAACGAAGCCCAGCAAGACTCAACGAAGGCAGAAGCCAAGCTGTGTGATTCCAGGCATGTGAGAAGCTAATCCTTTCTTGGATGACCGCATGTGTGTGCATGCACGCATTTTGCCAGCCGACATCGCCCTTTAGGCTCATCCAGACTGGCGCTATGAACTCTGGAGTGATGAGAGAGTGGCCAAGCTGCCGATGTTCAACGAGAAGAGCCTTTTCCGACAACCGCGGAGTTTCTTTTGGCACATGGGACGTACATGTGGAACCTTGGGGTACGGAGCACTTGATTGCCATCGAGAGAATTTGTTCAGCATGCAGGGGCTTCAGGTGCACAGTTTGCAGATCGCACAGCATGCTACAGCAGGTGATATGCATCCTTGTTGCATGCAGCCTGACCCAGGATTTACATGGAGGAAAAGATGTGGCCGCTTGTTGAATTACTTGGTGGGATGATATTTCTTGCCGTAGAAACAACCACCCTCGGACTCCAACCGAAAGCCTTCACGCGAAGTGCGTACGATAACTATGTTACCATTGATGAGAACGGGAGCAATTACAAAGGTGTCGAACCTTTAAAGCTCTGGGCTCTACGACGAGGAAAACGGTTCGATCACCAGTTGCACGTTTCAGTTACGCGTTGCGACATCGCACCATTTGCGTTAGGCTTCGTACATCTTCATTCTTGCTGACACTATGAGTTGAAGGTCTAGTGTTGGCTGCCCGTGGTTACATGAGCGTGAACGATTACAGGTTTCAGACATGTCCAATGAGTGCAAGAAGGTAGTCGAGTGGATGTTCCATACTTGTCCAGCTTGACGCGCACAGTGCAGCGTGTTTTTGCAAGTTCGATTGATGATCTCTTGCAACTTTCCCTTCCATGTCAACAGCGCCCAAGAATGGTCAGTCTAACAACCGGTTATTGCGCATGGAAGCCATACACGAACCCGCCGACGAGACAGTAACACCAATGCCATCCTGGTTGCTTACTTCTGCCAGCGCACATCCAAGACCATCTGAGGCAATGCAAGGCCGACATCCTGCGCCTGGAGTTCCTCTGGCATCATGGGGGCGTCTATGTTGACGCAGACCCTCGGCCTTGTGCTGTTGCGCTCAAACGGTCTGCGTCACAGAGCCGCAACACTTGTCCGCAACAGAGATGCTGCTAGGAGCAGAAGTTTTGCTGCACACAGGGTACGATGCCGTGCCTACCTCGAAGGACATGATCTCTGTTGGGAAGAAGTCCTTGAATCCGGTTATCGAGCTTGGCAAGGCCGGTGCACTTTTGCACGTGCAAGTCTCGAACGTCATTCGAGAGCATGCGGTAGAGCGGGATACAAAGCACTGGTTCGAAGTCCCAAGCTGAAGCTTGTTTTGCTCCTCAATCAGTGGCTTTAAGCAAACTAATTGGTTTTGTCAAAGACACAATCCAAAACTTGAAAACCAACGACCAGGAGACTGGTTGGGTCATTGCGTACGAGCCGGACACCAAGGACAAGTGGCCGCCTCAGCACAAAGGCAAACTTCGTGGAGTTCTTGCGGCAGTATAGCGTGACATAGCATGATTTGCGGCAGGCCATATTCCATTCTGGGTAATTCAGATACTTGGCTGCAACAACTTCAGGAACTGCTTTCATGCAATCGGAAGCTGCAGGAACTGCGTGTTTGGTCTCGAGGTGATTGCGTGCACGCCACATCACCCTTTGACTTTGATGCTCATCCTTTTCCTCAAACAGATGCTTGGCGACAGCAGTCTCTAAATACAAATCCGATGTATTGCAGTTTGACTCCTGAGTTTTCTATGCTTCTCCAGGACATTCTATCAGAAGCGAAACCACATCGAAGTTTTCGCCGTGACAGGCATCTGCAGTGCAGAGTCTGTAGAGGCTGCTTGCTCTTGCTGTGAAGCATAGTGACAGGTCCCGTAATGTACACCAAGTGCCTCGTGGACAGCTGCCCGGCTGATGTTGTCTTTTCGACTGCATTGTTTAGTGTTTTCATACACTCTGTCAGCGCCTGACACCTGAGTGTGTGTCATAAGCGGCGGTCAGCAATATACCACGATCTTGGTATGCTGTTTGTTGCTACGTCAACTGTTAGGCGACATGCCGATCTCCATCGCTGCGCAGGAGCTGCTGTATCCAGTTCCTATGGCAGCAGTTAAGTCGCGCGCCATGGCCAGGCCGGGCCCAATGCGGCCCAGCCTGCTAGTTGGAGTTCAGAGATGTGCCCCAAGTTGCGAAGTCCAAGCAAGCTCTGCTAACAGCTGCGCAACACATGACATGACTCAGGCCTTCCACTTTGTTCCAAATCCCGATGCCATCGACTTCAACCGGTTTCCCAGGCAGGATCGTGCTTTCGCCCGACGGGCCTCATATCATTTGGTTGCCTGTGAAGCTCCGAACACGCCAGCAGCATGCCACAAACATAAGTGCCGCTTCAGATCTGTTCAAAACGCCGGAGGTGCTCCTCCTTCACCCGCCTGGGGTTTCGGGTCCTGCTTAGCGTACAGGGTGTTGCCACGCATTTTCGGATTTGGGTGCTAGTTTTTCTGCCATTCATTTACGGGTCAGGTTTGTCGAGCATTGAGGCGTGGGCCTTCGGTTTTAAGAGTCGGAGTTCTCAGGTTTCAGGCGTTGGGGTGCAGGGTTTGCCAGTCCTTTCAGGCGCTAGGGCTTCAGGTCTCCAAGCACAGGCCGAGGATTTCCGATTAGTGCGACAGTTCACGTGTCGAATATTTGCAACGTCGACCCTCTTGCGTTTCCACTTCGAACTCGAGCCAGCTCACCGAAGCACAAGGGTCTCGAGGTCTGGAATGCACTATCCACCGAACTACACCCTTTTTGGGCAGCCAAGCCTTCACAATGGAGGAACTTAACGACGTAGTACTTCGCGCTCTCACGATGCGACGGGCTCACGGGCCTGTCTCTAGGGTCTCCAAACTTCGGAGCAAGCCAACGTCTCAAATACTGTAGGTACCTGAACCAACAAGCCACGCAGCACTCTTACTTCTCCAAGACAAAGCCTTTACTTCCTGATGCCCATCGAGTGTTTTGTGACGAAAAACCCTCACGAAGCTTGCAGCAACACTGCCAACTTTGCCAACTTCTGCAGCTTGGAGACCGGCAGGTGCCTTATGTTCCAGCCACTTGGCACGCGCACAGAGCCGCGAGAGCTTCCAGCGTCTTATTCTTTTGTCCACGTGATCGGTTCCCATCCTGCATGTCGAACATGGCTTCGCCACGGGTGTGTCGCGCAGCTGAGACAACGGACATCCGTAGAGTTGCAGCAGGCTTGCTTGAGATGTTTTGTCGCAGTTGACTCTGACCGGCTGGGCCCAACGAGTGATCTGTGGGTGTTGGCACCTGGAGCGACAAGTTTTGTCTGCATAGCAAGCATCCTGTGTGCTAGCCCAACTGCCTGCTGTGGCGCGAATCTCCTGCAGATGTGAGAAAATCTGATGTGACAGCTGAGGTTTGGTTACACATGCTCTGGATTGGAGGGCTATGTTTCCAAGCTGCAGTTCAGACCGAAGGCTGACAGGTCGGCGGCCACTCATGCATTTGAAGTTCTCACAGAACTGAAGTTGGGGCCATGACTCTGAGAACGAGGGGTGTTGCAAGGTGAAGCGCCGCAACCGCTGCAAAAGGCCGGATAAGCGCGGGACTGCAGCCGTGCATTGTAAGAAAGCTGCCTCGGCACAATGTAGAGTCTTGCTCCTGGGGACGAGGATGCTTTTGATTACATGCTTGCAGTTTGGCCCGTGCGGAGGCCTTCTGACTGCCCCTTCCACGCCAAGACACCGCACATGGGAGCCTTCCGCGCGCTGCCGCAGGCTTCGGATGCGCAACTGTACGGCCAGGCGCGGGCTGTCAAATGTGCTTTCCGTTGAGCAGAAAGGACGCATTGGTTAGGTGCCCATCGCCTTGGCGCACATGGAGGATCTTCTATCCATGTCGAATCCTGCTGATGGAAGTTGCCCGATTGCAGTCGGGTGAGCTTAACTTCAGAGAAGAGGGCAATTGAATCTGCTACTTGTGTTAAAGGAGAAAGGCATCAGAGGTCAGCAGGCCAGAAGTCTTCAGGTTATCCACTCGAGGAAGGCACGGCATTCTTCCTCTTCGATGGCGAGTGGCTTGGAAAGAGTAGTCTGGCTCCTTACTCACCAGTTCCAGCTTTCCGGCGAATCCATCTGGCTGATGCTAGGAAACCACAGGAGCTATAAGCTTCTGCTTAACAAGGGGTTGTGCTTGGCCACTGCGCGTCGAAAGTCTTCTGCGAGAAAGGCCCGAAGTGCTGGAATGAGGCGCGAGTCACACGAGTCGAGTCGGGCAGATGCGCTGAAGTTGAGGCACAAGTCGCCAAAGTCGCCAAACATCCAAAGCATGCGCCGCAAAAAGTATGTGCAAGTCAGGAAAAAGCAGCGCCACACAGCAGGAAGAAGGAGGGGATCTCCGACGGGATCACAAGTGCGAGTTGGAAGCTACGCATCCAACCACAGCGTGACAAAAGCCTGTCGCGTGCTTGCGCTTGCTTGCCGCTCATATCATGTCGTTCGTTTTTGTGCATTTCCTGCGTGCGGGTGGGTTATGCAGAAGGCGTTGCCGTCACTGGCAGTTGCAACGAGCTGTGACGATTGCAGCTGAGCCGCACCTCGAGCAGACTCGAGGTTGGTACAACTCGTTGACCTTCGCCAGAGGCTTCCAGGTGGGGAGCTGGTGACAGTCTGGCAGTGCTGGAACTGCAAAGGCTCTTGTTGTCTTTCACTTTGGTTTCTGGTGTTCAAAGGCTTCATCGATCGTCTCAGCCACCAGCCCTGGGATATTCTCATGCTGGGAATGGAGTGGTCGACCGGTGCTGACGAGGCGCTGGGAGCTGACAGAAGCTCATTTCGCAGAGAGCTTAAGTCCCCCCTGGCCCTGCTTGCAAGTTACGCCTTCAAGAGCAGTGGGAAAGAGCTGCGTGCTAGACTGCTAAGCGATGCATCGGTTCGGTCTGAGCGCAGATCGTCCTCTTCAACGTTCCGCCCGGAGGACGGCCTCGGCCTCTCGGCTCGGACGGAGATACGGAGATACTGCTGCCTGCTGTACCCTGGCTGTACCTTTCTGTCGTTTGCGCTTCAGGAATTCCAACTGCCTGGCCGTGCTCGTGAATGTGGCCGGAACTCGAAACATGCAGGCAATCAGCTTTGTGCGGCCACAGTCTCCCGCGCAACATTCCTATGGTTTCCTGGGCCGGTTGCGATACAACTGCCCGGAAGCAAGAGTTGGTGGTAGGCGCTTCGCCCGGCGCTGCAGCGGTGTGTGGCTTGCCTCGACTTGGAGCCACATACTTCCGCAGCCTTGCTGCAAAAGAAACCAGAACTCGACATTTGTTGGCAAATGAGGTCACAGAAACGGGCTTCGATCCGTCACCGCTTTTCGGTGCTGCAAACCAGCCCCTGAGAGACAACAAATTGTCACACTTTGACCCAGCAGCAGCCTATGCTGGGCTTTGCACATGCTTGCACTGCAGGCTGAAGTTGTGGTTTGCCGCCCAGAAATACCCTGGAACGCTGGATGCTTGGCAGAGTCGGCCTAGGCCTAGGCAACTTCCAGAAGCCGAGCCGAGCCAATTCGACGATAAACTTGATGCAAAAGCCAGAAGTTCCAATCCCGGATAGCCAAGGAAGAGGCTCGGATTTGGAAGAGCGTGCCGCAAGTTCGCAATGTGCCTTTGCCTTGCATCTTGAGAGACTTGCAAGTCCATGCTGGGGCCATTCAGGCTCTTCTGCTGCCCAGGTCTTCCAGCAGTTGGCCAAGCATGAGCCACCCATCCACTGCCAAAGCTACGAGGTGCATGGGCGGCTCCTCTGAGTTTAGACGACGCTGTTAGGACAGCCACTGTTGCTTTCATCGCAGTTCGCAGCCTCTGTTTACAATTACAGTTGAATCTCAGCATTGCGCGATCTCGCATGTGTTGTTCTTCACATGCCGTGCATAGATCCCATGAGAGAGAGAGAGAGAGAGAGAGAGAGATAGAGAGAGAGAGAGAGAGAGAGACAGAGAGAGAGACAGAGAGAGAGACAGAGAGAACACCATAGCGCTGGCGAAAGAAAGAAAGAGAGAGAGAGCCTTTGCAACTTAAGCGTCCCGCAACAGTCGGGGGCGCGGATGCGCGCGGTGTAGGGGGTAAAACCCCTACACCACAGCCCTGGCGAAAGAAAGAGAGAGAGAGAGAGGGAGGACTGCTCCCGCTCCTAGCCCCTAGCAAAGCAAAGAGACAGAGAGAGAGAGAGAGAGAGAAAAAAGACCCTGGCGAAAGAAACGCGACAGAAAGAGAGCGAGAGAGAGAGAGAGAGAGAGAGGGAGAGAGAGAGAGAGAGAGAGAGAGAGAGGGAGAGAGAGTGAGTAGCCATCTTGGCTCAAGGGCTGCACCTGTGCTTGGGGGCCTGTGCCGCCCTCTTGTCCGGGGGGGAGATAAAGGGTTAGTTAACCTGGAGCAGTGCCCTCCAGGGGACTTTGTTTCTCCCAGCGGTGCTTGAGTCTCCACGCTTGCCGCCACTGGCTGCAGAGGCCCATTCCGCGCTTGTTTCTCCCCAGCTCGACCGCGGCCCTCCTTCGGGGGGTGGCCCGCCAGTAGGGGAACGGAGCATACTGCTTGACGGGGTGGTTCTTCTAGTGATCTCCACGCCCTACTTGTACCACGTCTTCCTCGATGGCGAGCTCTTCAAAGGACCCCGGCGACAGGCGGGGAGAAGGAAAGAAAAGGAAAAGCTCCCTTCAGCCAAACCTGCTAAGGTCAACACGACGTGGGAGGACCACTGCAAACTAGCAGAGGTTTTGCGAGAAATGGGGGTAACCTGCAAAGCTTGCCTGCAGGGGCCCTTCTGCCACAAGTCACACGACAGCGGCCCCACGTGCTACAAGTGCAAGGTCTCCACCGAAAGTGTTACACGTACGGGGAGAACCTGTGACCTCCGCCGTGGGGGAGACGCAGCCGCGTCGATGACAGCTTCAAGGCCGAGCGAAGGAGTCGGGGGTGACCAAGGGACAAGGGGAAAACTAGACCTCTATCGGAGTATGTGCGCTTTGAGACAGAAGGAGGCTTCGCTCTGCTATATGAACCGAGTCCACTGGACAGGTGGATCGACAGGAAATCTATCATGACTGGCATGCTCGTAAGCAGTGACGGCACGACGGGGGATGAGACACCAAGGACTACAAGCGCTTCATACAAACGCACAACGAGAGGCGTGACACTGCCAGGCGCGCTGACAAGCTCGTACAACTGGCGGGGGAATGCTACCCCAGCATAGAGGAGGAGCTGCAGATCTATGTGGGGAAGCACCCGTGGAAAGTTGCTCAGCTCAAAGCCGAAGCCAAGAAGGCTTTCAAGACAGCCGGGAAGACAGACAACGGGGGGAAGCAACTGGAAGACGTTGGGACCAAAGGGACGCAGGACACGGAGACGAGCAACAAGGCAAAGAAGGGGAAGCGCTAGAAGGATACTTTGAAGAAGAGCAAAAAGTACAAGAAGAAGAAGAAGAAGAAGCAGGAAAAGGACCACACGCCCGACGACGAGCAGCCCTACCCCCAAGCAGAGAGGACAAACCCAGAACTGAGACAGTGAGGGGGAAGCGCCTTTAGATAGTTTTGAGTTGTACTCTGTGGGGAAAGCTGTTGGCTCAACTTCGTTTGCAGTCCTCAATCACGCTTGCAAAAGCTAAGCATAATTGGACGGGCCGCATAGCCATAACACTACCACCGTCTGGGGCGCCACTTCGCCCCCTTTTTCATTGCACTAAGGTCAAACACTCAGCATCCTTGATTGGGATCTTTTTGCCATTTCGTTACCCTTGAGAGGTATCCGTTTGCCAATTCGTTATGCTTTTGACTGGGGGCATGACTTCGCTTTTCTACAGTGTTAAAGACTTTTTCTATCCTTCTCCTAACTTTGTCCTGAGGTGGACTTGTTGGGGAAGCCGCTTATCCTTGTGACCTGCACGTGTTGTGTTTTTGTTGATGGTTCATCTGCAAGCGGGGGAACCATTGCAATCCAACCGTTGTTTCTGCAAGGGGAGTGTGCCTGGCGAGGGACTAGGGATAGTGCTTTAGTGAGCGCGGGGACGAGGCCGGGATGCGGGCTAAAGTACAGGGAGAGTTGGGTCCTTACCAGGCGCACACCACCGACCAAAACCAACGAACCGAAGCGCAGCGAAGAAAGAGAGAGAGAGAGAGAGACAGAGCGAGAGAGAAAGAGAGAGAGAAGAGAAAGATGGTGTCATCCTTCCTTATCATGTTCTCATGGACATCCCACGGAACCATAGCACAGCTCTTTAAAATCAGCATCTTTCCACGATGCTGCTTGCATGGCTTTTTAGCGTGGCGCATCCACTAGAAGGGTCAGGAACAGCGGTATCCTTGCAGATGTGGGAAGGCACCTGCAGATAATGTTGAGGCAGACATCCGTCGTGTGGGACCGCAAGCACATCAGACTTGCTTTTCGAATTCGATTGATGGTGGTCTCATCTTCTTAATTGCTCTTCCAGCCTCTCTCAATAGGTCGCGGGTATTTCATTCAGAAGATAATGACGCGTCAAGAGCCCTGCACAGATTTCTAAGCCCTTCCTGGTGCTCTGTTGGAGTCGCGAACCAGCAGCTCCTAAGGAACTTGTTGAAGGGCATGCAGGACGGCCGCATGGTCTTCGAGATGGTACTGGAGTGCCCGACTGAGCTTTTGTGTGTTTCTTAGTGAGAGACTCCTGCGGGCTGGCCGCCTGCAGCTCCTTAAAAAGTGGTGGCCAGTATGTCTTTGAGGCCCAACGGTGGCATCCAGTTTCGAGCCTGGAATGACGACAGCTCGCCGAACTGTGCCGATGGCGGCACCTAGGAGCTTGCACACCTGACGGAACGGCAGATCATGCTCGCAGACCTGAGGTGAAATGAAGACCGGGCCGGGAAAAGTTGAATGGATGAAGGCCACGGAAAGTGAGCTGTATCCTGGGCAACTACAGCTTGTACCATTGCAATGATTGGGGTTTTCAATTCGTGGAGGTTGTCTGAAAGTTTCGTTGGGGCCTGTAAGAGTCTGCCGTTTCCGTTTCAGCCAGATTCGAACTCTGTGGCTCAGGCGGGGGGAAGTTAGGAAGGGCTGCTGGGAGCTGCGGGCGTCGACAGCGCTGGGGTGGGAGGGGAAGTCATCGAATCTTTCAAACCAACCGTAGCAAGTGGTCCCAGCAGGCGATTGTATTCTGCCTGTCGGAGCGTCCCCTGCTACTCCTGGTCTCAGGATCTTGTTTCTTGGGCCTGCAGTATTCTGTCGGCTCCGTCCATACTCCGGCTCCCCAAATGGCTTGAACAATGCAATATTGGTGGGTTAGCACCGGTAGCTGTTGGCCAAAGCACGAGTCGACCCGCGCTGCCCCGGCTTTCCACTGTTGCACCAGTTTCACAACATCTTCGAGCCATCCTGATCAAATCTGCCGGGACTTGGGGGGCCTGCCAAAAGCCAACTTCTATCATCGGAGTCCCAGAGTTCGCACATGCCATGTTGGTCAAGATGCGCTGCGGGCATGACCGCCTTGATGGCCGTGGTGACCATAGTGGTGGTGCTGCTGCAACAGCCGTTGTTGTTGTTGTTGTTGTTGTTGTTGTCGTCATTGAGGTTTTTTACTTATTGCCTTCCTTCTAACCTCGCACACCGCTGCTCTTGTTGATGTCTGTGTCGTGGCAGTGGTCCCTCGACATCATCGCCGACTCGGTAGTAAAAAGGAAGATGCTCGGTTAGATCGGGAGCGATGTTTTTAGTTGCTTCCTTGTTGAAGGTGAGCGCTGACCTTGGTCTCCTTTTGCCTGTCCTCCGTGTCTTGATGCAGTCGTTTGGTGGTTGCTGGTCTTGTCAGTCGCCCTGTGTGAATATCTTGCTCCCAGTTGGAAGCTGAAGCTGCATGTAGTGGGCCCTGCTCTCTCCATGCTTGGCGATGTCGTCTGCTGTGGCCACAGTGGCTGCTGCAGCCTTGACACCAGGTCTTCTACAACCACCAGATATGCTTCGAAGCTCAGAACAAGCCTCTGTGAGTGGTGCAGCCCAGCTTGGACAAAGAGGTGTATTCATGCCATGTCGCCAGCGGCTGTGTCAGACTACAGTTTCCGAAGTTCACGCCGCTGCAAAGTGGCAGAGTAAGTGTAGCCGCGCACTGCAAGGCTGTAGCAGAACATGTTAGCCTGTTAACGGTCGTAACCGACTTGAGACCAGGAACGAGTCGCAGGCCAGACAGCTTCTGCTTCGGCCCAGCTGCCACAAATTCGATTTTAAAGCTGCCTTTTTTCTTGCATGCCGGCCCCTGCCACAGTCCTTCTTGGTACCGGTGCACCAGGGCGGCAGGAGAGCCTGGCAGGATTTTCCGTCAGCAAGATTGAATCTTCAGCTGCACCATGGAGCAATATGGAGCTGATAGCTAATCAATGAGTCCCCAGCCCTTCTCAGATCGCACCGGTTTTCGGTTCATGGGCTCATGTTGAGTCATCTTCGCATGTTTGGTTGGATGGTTGAGAGTGTTTCAGTGGAGTCACGAAGCTGCTAAGTACGCAAGCAGGTGTTGTTTTGGATAAGTTGAGAACCAAATCAAATCTCGACACGTCGAGAAGTCAATAAGTTCTTCGGCTTTTCACGATTTCTTCGCTGTTCGAACTTTTCAAGACTGTTGAGTTTTTCAACTTCCAGACTATGCGACCGCTCGGTTGGTTCTGCGCTTAGAATTTTCAGTGCTTTTCTAGTTGGCGCTTTTGGCTTTTAGACTTTTCGTGTTTTTCTGCACTTGTCGAACTTAGCAGGTTTTTCTATATCACGTCTTTACATACAGAAGCTTCGGACTAGGCTACGACCGAGCTAGGGTAGGACTTAAGCTGGGTCTTAGGCCAAGATACTCTATATACGCCTAGACAAAGGGCATAGAGCCAGGTACTAGTAGTCCAAAGATAGGCCTGCGGTTAGGATTTAGGCTAGGGGCACGGTACATCTGTAGCAGGCTCGGGAAAGGCCTAATCGAAAATTTCAGTGATCTGATTTTCCTGGGCATCCTCAAGGCCCCTACCATGAACGAACGCTTCGGCATTTTGGTATTATCGGGTTTTGGGGACCAAAGGTGGCCACCTTCAATTAGTTTTGAGCATTTTTGAGCATGACAGCAGGAAACAGTGACCAAGACAAAGGCATTTCGACCTATTTTTCGGTTCCAGGGAACCAGCCAAGAACCTTGTGCATGCCAAGTTCCAATGATACTTGATCTTTTTATGCATCCTCATAGAACGAAGGTTCTGACAGTTTCTCTGGTTTGGGGAACGCTTCTTCTGTTTTTCTCACAGGCAACTTTCAGCTACCCAGGACCCAAGACATAGATGTGTTGGCTGAGTTTTTCGGGTAAGGTGAACTCCCCGGAGGGCTCTTGTAGTGATCTATGAGCAGACTTGATTTTCGCCTTCTGCGGTTGTTCTGGATTTTTCACTTTTTCGATAGATTCTAGGACGTTTAGATGTTTTGGCCTTTGGCAGTATATGCTTTTCGAGGTTTCGCGGTTTTTAGACTGTTCGCTTCGAGCTGTATGCGCACCCGAACCATTTGCAGGCACAGTTGAAGCTCTATAGCAACGAGTTCTGGCGAGCGACATTGCCAGTACCATGCTTCATTCATGCAGCATAGCTCTCTGAGAGCAGTCTGACTGTTATTGGCCTGTCCGCCATGTCGAGCCAGAAATTGCTTGACATGCAGGGCCAACCTGACTGGCATTATCAGACTTCTCATGTCTCAACGGTTGGGAGCCAAGGACGCGTGCTGCCAAAATAACGATTTAGCATGCTGGAGAGTATCGTCCTCATCTAGGTTTGATGTGTGATGTTGGCTTCATAGCAGAGGAAAATCTGCACTACAAGTCAAGAATTAGTGCCAGCATGAGATGAAGAACTTGTTGATGTTGCTGTCGCCCTGTGTGACTTCGTCCACACAGCAAGCGACCTGCTGATGTCCCAAGTGTATGTAGTCTCTCTGCCCAACCTGACTAGTTGCACCTAGTTTCGTTAAGCTCTGATCCCGCACCTGGTGTCAAGTTCATGCGATCAGACCAGCGGAGTCTTTGAACACGTCCTTGGCCATGAATCTGTCTTAGACCTGTGCCGCGAAATCGCAGAGCGCAAAATGAAGCGAAGCCTTGCACCAGGGGCGCATGCCATCTTCCCGACTTGCTTCGCAGTCCAGCATCGTGTCAGACATGTGCAAGCCAAGGTCAGCATGGGCTGCTCCCGGCCTCGTGCAGTCAAAGCATCTGAGCCTGTCACTGCCGAAGCTGGCATCGACAAGCAAGGAAAACAGGGGCAAGCGAGGTCTTCTGACGCACCCAGTTCCTGTTAGAGCTATGGACCTTATAGGCCCTGTAGGCCTTGTGGTTGTGGAGCAAGGTCGGGCACTGTCATGATCCTCGCCTTCTTAAACGGTCCATTCAAGGCACGATTTGCTGACGCCTCACTGGCATGCGGATGCCTGGTTGCTGTGGCAAGAGCAAGCACTCCAAAATCGGGAGAGTGTGTGAGCTTCATTGGTCGTCATAGCTCTCGACGCGCATCAACGGTAGGTGACCTTCCTCGGAGATCCAGGAGGGTTTCACGGGGCATGGGCCCAAATGAAATCTGATCTCAAAAACGGTTAGTCACTGATCAGCGTCTTGTTGTCATCGTCCGCCTGGAAGAGATCTACGCACTCGGGGCAGTAAGGCCTTAGTTCCAAGGATACAACCAGCTCTGTCGCCCAGGTGCAGGTGGTGGCTGAAGATCAAGCAGGAGCACGGAGCTCAATAGCAACTTAGATACTTGCGTTTGGTAATCCACCTCACCTGCTTTGCTGTGCGAATGCTTCGGCCAGCACCGCCAATGAATTTGGCTGAGATGGCTGAGTAGATCGTTGAGAGCAGATGCAGGGGCAGATGGGGACAGATCCAGGCAAGGGCCCAACCACATAGTGACACAGTGGCCATAAACACCGATCCGACTTTAGCGCTTGCAGCCGCTTCTGCACTCGCTTCTGATGGCCCTGCCAGAGTGGGCCGCTCAGCCCGGGCCCCGAAGGGAAGCGCAGATTGTTTTGGAGTCGAAGCGAAGCGTTTCAGGTATGAGGACGACCCTGCTCTGCGAGAATCCCTGGCTTCAGCCTTACCTTCCACATGTGGCCCGAGAAGCAAAGAAACTTTTGCTTGACGCTTGTGTTCCTGTAGGCAGAGAAGGAGCTCTGTGAGACACGAGTTTGGCGAAGGCGCAGCCAACTGCATGAGCTAGTGGCCTTTAGTGGCCTTTGAGATCTATCGCTGTCCAAGATCTCGCCGGATGCCAGGGATGGGCTTGATGTCACTCGTGGTTCAACGCGCAAATTCGCAGAGGCCCTTCTCGTGAAGATAGTTTTAGGTGATAGCACGGCCTTGAAGTCGTGACAGACAATATCCTGCAAGGATATCCACGCTTGTAGGTCAGCAGTGTAGGCCACGAGCCTAGCGGAGTCTTCAGCCTCTTCGTGCAATCTTGCAAATTGTTCTGGGGATGTGTCAATCGCAGAGGGTGTGGCAATGGACATTTTCCTGAACATATTTTCTCAGTTCCTTTTTGGGCAGGGGCTTCGAGATTCTGCCAGGCACACATTTCACTCCGAAGAGGAGCGGCTCAGGTGTGCGCCTTCAACATCGGAGCAACTGATGTTTGTGTGAGCGCCTTTGCGAATTGTTCAGTTCTACATCATGAACAGCTTGGTCCTGGCGCTGCCGTCCCTGCTGGAGCTCCTCTTCGCCGCGAGGAGCGGGTCCAGCGCAGCGGAGCGCGGCGGAGCGAAATGGGCCCGGGCCCCCAGGAACTTTGGCTCCGCCTGTGGCTGGGGCACAGCGGCTTGGAGGGCCCGGCACGGATTTGGAGCAGATTCTCTTGGTCTTTCCTGTTGCAACACTACTTCAGCTCCTTGCCAGGATGACTCTCGACAGCGTCGTTTGTCTCTTTGGGAGCCTTCTAAGCCTTTGGCTCTGCCTTCAAGCTCAGGCCATGACCCTCGCGGTGCGCGCACATGTAACTGTGAACGGCTCTGCGATTCAGGTTCTCCAAGATCTTGAGCTCCAGGAACACCTGGTGAGAAAGGCGCTCCACTCGCTTAGATCGTTGTTTCCTAGGCATCCATTCTGCCCTCTCAATCTGAGGTGTGTGCGAGGATTGGTGTCAAAATGTGTTTGCACGTAAGACTTCCGTGTTGTTGGCGTGCTCTCTCTTCGAAGAGATTGAACGGAAGCATACTTCGTCTTCCCTACCCAGGCAAACCTACTAATGTAATTTGTCAGCACCCGGCCGGTAGAAGGGAGCCTGAAGTTGCAGATCTGTGCGGTGTGCCACGGCCACAGCAGCGGGTGCTTTGCTTCTCTGGGGAGGCCCGTGGCGACCCAGAGCTTCCAGAAGAGCTGGAGGGCAAGGTCGACACTTTCAACAAGGTGGAAAAGCCCGTAACCGCCAAAAAATCGCGGCACGTCCCCGCTGGCCCGGTGCCTGTGCCACTCCTTGTGAGGTCACGCGCTGTGCGGTGATCTCCATCACGGCGTCCATCTGTTCTTCACTGGTCCCGTGCTTTTGAGCTCCCGAGCTCCTGCCAACACTTCTGAGAGCGAGAGCAAGAGCAGAGAGCAAAGGCAAGGAAAGGCGCATACAGTACAGGTAGCAGTGCTGTGCCTCAAAGAACCAGGTGGTCAGGTATCTACAGGCAGCTGTATCGTTCCATCTCCCCGCCAAGGTTCTGTGGGCAGTGGGGCTGTGCATGTTCTTCTTCAAGGCTGCCAGTGCACAGCAGAGCATAGCACAGCACCTCCACGGAGTTTTTCAAGCGGCTTTTCCTGGTACTTTGCAGTCGCAGGATCTCTCGCGCTGCGACGAGGTGCGCCGCTGGGTTCGGCTCATGACGTGGGCTCGGGCCCAAGACTCTCTGCCATACTAGAGTAAGCAGAGCGCCTGACAGAGACGTCCCCTCTTCACTCCAATGTTCGTATCCGCAAGGTGCGTATCCTGATGCCCTTCTTCTTGTTGTGCTGCCGGCCTCTCAGTTGTTTGGTCAGGCCTATGCGCAAACGGACAGGTGCGTGAAAGTAGCATCATGATGAAGTTAGGACATACATGGATTCACATGCCGTGCCCGAGAGGAGGCTGTGTGTGGACATGCAAAGCACCTGAAAAGGCATTCTTCCCGTCCAGCAGCTCTGCTGCCAGGCAAAGGTCTTGCAACGCTCATCAGGTTATGCTGTGATAGTGACGAGAAGAATCGAGAAGAGATTGGCGACAAACAGCAGACTGTCTTTCAGTAGTGCGAAGAAGCGAAAATCTGAGCATTTAATGCAAAGCCCAACTACGACTGACAGACACACACACACACGCACACACCAGCCAGTCAGTCTGTTCATCTGTCTGTATGTATGCCTGCATGCCTGCATGCATCAACGCTCGTATGTTTATCTGGAAAT
Organism: Symbiodinium sp. CCMP2592; assembly: GCA_905221615.1. Taxonomy (NCBI): domain Eukaryota; class Dinophyceae; order Suessiales; family Symbiodiniaceae; genus Symbiodinium; species Symbiodinium sp. CCMP2592. Next base: position 40,513 of record CAJNDT010001165.1, read on the forward strand.
AAATATATTAAAGTACGTATGCATATACACATATATACACACGTATACATACATATATACACATCTGCATGTTGAGTTCGGTTCCTTCATCGAAGGGTTCATGTAGGACATACTTATGCAAGGATAGGCATACACCGACAACAGATACACATATTCCTGTCGCAACCTCTGTCTGCCAAGCATCTGTTTGTGCATCTATCCATCTCTACATATACAGATGTATACCTGCAAGCAGAAGTATCCAGGCGTGCACACACGATTTGGACCCATGTGTTGGTCCCGTATACGTGAAAACATGTATATATCAACAGAAGCACATCTGCTCGCCCTTATGTAGCTTATGTACGTGTGCACGCACGCCTGCCCGGCCGCCCGGCCTGGCCTGGCCCGGCCCGGCCCGCCCAATCCCCCAAAAAGCGCGACCTAACGTGAGGGGAAGAAGATGCGAAGCAACAGTGCATGTCGACGACGCACCGCGCGGCTTCGGACCACGACCTACTGACAGCGACGGGCATCGACCGCGCCGCGGCTGAGATCATGCCCAACCATAAACATCGAGATTGGTGGAGACCTGGGGTGGCTGTAGTCTGTCGTGTGTGCGTGTGTGTGTCCGGCCGTAGCGTACGGCATGGACTATCGTTCTTTTCGGCGCGGGTCGTAGCTATTCCTGCAACCTGCACAGTCGTTTTCGTCGTTGTCAGCCTCATCGTCAGCCTCCTCATCGTCAGCCTCCTCGTCTTTCCGCTGTCGTCGTCGCCCTCGCCCTCGTCGTCGTCCCCGTCGTCGTGGTCATGGTGTTGATGTAGTCGCTGTCATCATGACATGGGCCACTGCCGCCTTGTTATCCGCTACCAGCATAAGCAGGCCACGAGATGGAAAAGAAACGTGACTTTGGGCTAGCGGCCAGTTGCATCCGGCAAAATTTTCCCACAGCATCACTCCATGGGTCCTTCCATCGTAAGTCACAAATTTTGAAGGAAGCAATTTCGTAGCGCAGCACTCCATGCCGAGCGCGCCGACTGTTGCCATGGGCCTGTCCAGCTCTACCATCCTTGCCCCAAAGAAGGCCGGCGAGTATCCGAATACACGTCAGTACACAATCCCTACGGTCGCCCCGAAGGGCTTGCTGCGGCTGGCGGTGCGCTGTGAAGCGACGCGACCAGGGGAAGACCTGGGTGTGGCTTGGCAAGCGCATGCGAGCGCGGTGGGCACGGCCTTTTGGTCCTTTGCAAGGTGAAGGGCGAAGCCCCGGCCATGCCGGGGTGGGATCGAGGTGCATCTACCGTAGCCACCGAGTCGAGATTAGCCATGCTATGTCGTGCGAAGAACATCCAAGTGGAGGTGCGCAGGCCCTGCTCCTCAGTTGCATCGACCCAGTCACCCGGCAGGATACGTGGCCCGCTTCTTGACCGCAGCTTCTGGGGTCTTGGCTCGATCAGGCTGTTTTGGGCTTGGATCGACCGGCACCAGTGCGAACTCAAACTAAACCGAAGATGCACCCTTCTGTCAGAAGGCCGGGAGTCCATCCACTTGCTTGAAATCAAAGGTAGCCGTTCCACTTGCGATACGGGAAGCAGTCACAGCATGAAGCTCCAGGTTTGGACACTTTCCGATCCCTTGGAGGTGGAGCTTGGGCAAGAGCCGCTTGGTGCACTTTGCCCCCTCACATGGCTGCATGGCACCATTGCACGTTTGCCTTGCTCATGTAACCTACGTATTACCTACAGGTCCAAACCGTGCGGTACAGTGTGGCATGGGCATCATGGGCAAGTACGAGTTGTTGGGTGCTGCAAGGTTACAGTACAAGTACGTCATCATCCGTGGGACCCGTCGGGACAAGCTTCGCTGGGAGACTGATGGCGTCGGGAACCACCGTCGTCTCCAAGTCAACGAGGACGGAGAGTTGATCGGTGGGGTTAACCTGCTTGTGACATCTCTGACGGCGCAGCGTGCCAGGAGATGCTCCTCAGCGGAACCTGGGATGATGGGCAATTTGGCCATGTCCCTGGGCAGCCACCGAGAGAGCACACAAGGACAAGGAGGGTGGTCCAAGAGGAGGCGTGCCGGACCTGTGAGAACTCAAATGGGATTTTCACCTCCGGCAGCCGCAAGTTCTAGACCACCGAATAGTGTTTCTCAGAATCCCCCAAGCTGAGGCTTTCAAGTTCGCACCGTCGAGGTGTGCACGCGCACAGTGCAACGCATGCTCCTGCAACGTGTGGAGGACGTCCCGGGCTGCGACACGGTCGGTGCAATCCTTCCGGCGATGGAGAGAAAGCGGCAGATCGGCAAAGGCAAGGCTTGACAAGAGCAGAGAAGTTGGACAAAGTTTAGATTCGGTTTGTTTTGCAGAGGTCCATCACCTACACTCTTTTGCTTCCGACCTGGGTTTGTGACCGTCTGTCGGGAGACGACGTGCTGCACAGGGAAGCAGGGTGCCTGCTACCTGGTCGACTTCGCCGGCACACCCGCAGTCCTGAAGGCGGCTGCAAGCCAGCAGAGTTCTTTCTTTTCCTGGGCTTCTCTCCAGGAGCTGAAGGGAGGGCGCAGCGCTTTCAAAGCAGAGCTGCGGGCACTGCAGCTTCTGCAGGCCAGTGTGCTCCATTCGGAGTCTTTGAGTAAGGCAGAGTCTTGTTCTGCAGCCGTTTTTTGGTCGCCAGTTCCGTCGAAGGATGCATCGGCTGTGACACGAGGGACCATTCCAGCACTGCTGGGCTTCGACACTCCGATGCAAGCAGAGCAAGAGCGAGCCCAGCTTTGCAATTACTAAGTTGGTGGGGAGCGGCAGCCGCTTCGGAAGTATCGTTAGGCCGTGCGGGGCAGGTATGCGCGGGTGTTTTCCAGAGCCTTCCAAGACGACGCACGTCCAGTCTAAGGAGACAGAGAAGCGAAGAGTTCTGATGAGCTTCCTGGCTGAATTGGATCTTACTCGTGCGAACGACAATAACTGAACCAGCATGAGGAGCCAGCGCGCTGCCTGTCAAAGGATCATGGTTAGTAGTTTCGGAACATACAAAGCCAGACGCAGTCGCTGTCTTCACGCCGATTCTTGAGGGCAAGAGCTTAGACCCTTCATCCGGCAGATCATGGAAGGCAAGCGAGGAGTCTCCACCACAAGCGGATCGCATACTTCACCAGCCGGGACTTGCACGATTTGGTTGAATTAGGGCCGATTTCCGCATCCCGCCGCCATGTCCCCACTGGCTCCGTGATTCGCATGCTCGGCCAGGCTGGGAAGCTCCGGGGGGAGAAGCCGAGAACAATAAGTATTGTTTCAGGTGGACGTCTCGCTTTGCTTCTCCTTCGTCCTGGCCCTTCTCTGGCAGCAAGGCCGACGGGACGGGGCCGAGGGCGGCTGGGGCTGGCCGTCTTGGATGTGCAGATCTTTCAGTCTTAAGTCTTAAGCTGTTCCTCGGCCGGCAGACTGTGCTTCATAGTTCAACGCCCTGCCCTGCGGCAGGCCTTGCCGCGGAAGAGACATTGTCCAGCAGACCGGTGCCTTGACATCTCTCGATGAGATGACGAGAGACCCCACATCTGGATGCCGGGCATGTGCCGAGGTGCTGGAGCAAGTTTTGTGGCGAGCCATCCTTGGCCTGAGAAGCCCGGCAGCAGGAGCACCATATGTGAATCAGACTTAGGGTTTTTATTGCAGGCTTAGGTTTTGAGTTTTGAGTTTGGGCTCGTTGCACGGACACGATACATTCTGAACATTTCTGAACCACAGCGTCTGAGAAACCCATAGGCCATAGGCCTGACGTTGGCCATGTTCATAGCTTCTTCGCAAGCATGTTGTAGCTTTTAAGGGCATCCTGTCGATATTCCTAATGCCGGCCCAGACCGTTGCCGACTACCTCCCAATTTTGCGGTGCAAATCGTGCAGCGAATGCAGGGGAGCAACGACCAGTGCCCACTGCACGGCAAAAAAGAACAGGGTGGCAGATCTAGTTGCTTCGGGACTTCGGGAACCAGTGTGGGCAATGCGGGCACGTTTGACAAGTTGCCTTGAAGCCAGTTCCCTGAACCCGATGCGAACAAGTGAGAGCCCTCCTCAATCTGGCAACTTTGCAAGCATGCTGCTGCCTGCTGCTGGTGAAAAGGACCCCTCCCAATAGGCTCCCTGTATTTTGGTTGTTTCCTGGTTGACCTCTGATCCTGATCCGTGGAGCTGCACATGTGCACTTACATGTTCGAACTCGAGATTCTGGGTACAGAGGTTCTCTACCTGTGATACAGTATGATGGAGTTCTCTCGTTCCGAGGATGGACGAACCAGGTGCTGCCGTCAGTATTGGCCCCTCAGATAGAAGCAAGCTTGCGTATCAATCACGGTATTACAAGACTTGAGCATTTGTCTGGGTTTGGCATCCTTTTTATCCACATGGCCGCACATAAGGTCGTTCAGGCAGCACGCAGTGTCGCCGCGGTGATGTACGCTGGTTTCACTCTGGGGCTTCATGCTGAGGGCGGAGGCTCGACCCGTTGTGGAATGCTCCGATCAGCGCGCTTATGGAGTATCGCATGCAGGCTGGCTCGGAGACTCGCCTGGCTCTGGTGCATGTGTCGCGGTACATTGCGCTGTGCTGATATGGCGTGCGGCAACCCGGCTTCTGTTCAATGGGAACTAGGCGAAACTCGACAGTCGAGGTGCTGGATTGCAATACCTTTGTTGAAGGAACGGTCGTTGTGTTATTTCTTTTACTCCAAGCAGTGTGGTATAAATGTGGGGGCCTCCGTTGAGGGAGAAGGATTTGAGCAAAAGAGCACGAGGCACCTACGCTCGCTGTGTAGAAGTTCGATTCGATTCGTGTCATGGTTTGGTCTCCGAGAGAGCAAACAAATCGACTCGATTTGACAATAATCTGACATGCTGGCATCGAAAGGATTCAGTCGTGATGACTTGTCAATCATAGCATTCTATATGACATCCGTTGTAAAGAAATCCGACCCCATGTTGCCGAGACTTGTCCCGGTCAGTTGGAATGTAGGTAACAGTATACCATGACCTGTGAAGCGATGCACTTTCCTATGCGAAAACTGGATCAACTCAAAAGAGGATCCAGGAACGCACACGGTTCCCAACAAAGTATATACGACACCCAAATGAATCTACATTTTTTCCGGCGTGATCTTCGTGTCATGTCATGAACCTGTCTGGCAGTCAACCTGAGCACCTTCCTAGCAGTCAGCCTTCTGGATCCTGACTTTTCACTCGGTTTTCAGCAGAGGAGAAGGTGGAAACGCTGCTGCAGAGGATACAGCGATCCGCGAATGTGGTGAAGGATACCGGTCTCGGCACCTTGCCTCGTTTGCGAGATGTCGAGTCTTCGATTTCTCGCGCAGCTTCACCGAGGCGGCTGTATCAAGAACGGCTTCGCGGAGCCTTGGGCAACTGGCTTGAGAACTGCGATTTTTCCGCATCGGTCTGACCTTCCTCTGGCCCCAAGGACTGGCTTTGGCCTGGTCTCTGGGGTTCCTTCCGGCGCTTTGCGCTGGTCGCGGTCTCGTCAGATACTTGGCAGCAGTCTTTCCCGAGTGTCTTTTCTGTTGATACTGACACCCTGCCGTGTACTGTATGGCATGCTTGGGGAGAACATGGCGAGTAAGGTTGGCTACGGCGCATTCGTGCGCGCTGCACTTCCAGCCGTGGTCTTTGATGCGCCCCCTCTGTACTGAGTGCCTGACCACACGCCGGGTGTTTTCGCTCAACAAAGGAATGCTTGTGGTGGATCGTTTCCAAGTGCCAAGATGCATTCGCGCGAAAGGTGGGTAGGGAAATTGCGGCCAGTAGCGGTTCATAGAGCAGTTGTCGAAAGCTTCGTGGATTTGTGCAGTGTTTTGTGTTGTGTCTTTAGGGTTCATGCCTTCGCCGCCCAAGCCGCAGTTTAGTTCTCGTTACCGATGACACTTGGCTTGCCAGTCTATCCTCAGCGAAGCTTCTATCTAGGAGCTGATGACCCGACATCCGCGAAACATCCATCGTCCTCGTTCTGAAAGGTCTGCGCACTTCCAATGACCCTTGACCTTGTGATCCTGCCCTTCATTGACTTGCTTCACATGGTCCCCGTGATCACTAAGGCACCTGTGCAAACGTTGTGCCAACACTTCAAGCATCATCCTTCGCATCCTGCGGGCAGCTGTCCGGCCTTGGAGGTACTCCTGCTTGGGGTGTTGGAGTACCCACAAAACACCGAGCATCTTAGCGGTGCTCGAGCATCCACGGACAGTTTCGGGGTGCTGTTGTGGCTGTTTCTATGTTGCCTCGGTGCTGCTTCGAGGTATCCAGCCCTGCTGATACTCTGTGCTATGGCGTGGACTGGACACAACTGCCGGATGCTCACAGAGCACTGCGTTTGCTGTGTGTCCGTCACAAGCATAGAGAGCTGGAGAAGAGCCAGAGGAGAGCGAGAGAGATAGACAGCTGAGCGAGGTACTCTGCAATCAAAGATAGTTTAGGCGTGTACATCATCAAGACTTATCAGATTATCAGCAAATGAATCGGGAAGAATTGCTCAAAATTGCATGTGTTTCCGTTTGCGGAGTACTGGTGCAGCAGTTTCAAAGTCTTGCACATGGCTCGCCAAGCTGACACATGACGGCAGCTTCGTTGGATGTGGTCCCTTATCTCATGTTTGAACTAAACATCAATGGTTGCACACTTGGTCTCGGGTTTCTCCACCCGGGCGAACTCACGGAGGCAGGAATGATCGGAGGACAAGAAGGTGGCCTGGCCCGTTAGTTGTCGCCGAGGACGAAAGAAAAGCGCAAGCATTTGGACGTGGCGCCCAGCTGAGGCCACATGGCGTACACACAACTCTTCGTGGATCTCCCCGAGCACGCGAGACAGCTTTGGGCATCAGGTGCGACCTGATTGGTGCTGCCATCGGACGAAAAGGGCGACGATCACGGACTCGAAGGTTCTTCAAGTACTAGTCAGTGAGTTTTTGTGTAATTCGGCCTTGGGATTGCGGAGCCTTTGGTTGGCTCAGGCTATTTTCCTGGTGTCAAATTGCCTGACACAGGCTCGCTTCCAAGATGTTCTTGCATGTCGTTGAAGTCGGTCGAGCGAACTGCTTTTGAAGTTGAAGCATGTTGAAGCCGGAGCATCAGGCTTGGCACCTGCCTTTCCATCGGCACCACTCCGACGAAGGGCAACTCACGCCTGGCTGGACATGGCGGAGGCAGTCGAGGAGGCAAACAGGACAGGCTTCGGTTTTGCTGTTTTGACCTGATATGTTCGTTCCGTGAGAGGTCCATAGGTTCTGGAACAACGCAAGCGTTTCGCAGGCAGCTTCGGCAGCTAGGAATTGGCGTCTCCATCACTTGGAGCAACCAGCAAGCGCTCACATCCTCCCTCTGAACAACAGCAGCTACATGTTGCGCTATTGGTATGTCTTTGCCAAGGTCGATCTGTCGCAGGTTTGTCAACTTTGACTGATGATGACGCTGTCATCGTCAAAGTCTGCCTGTCGTGGTCGTGGTCGTCTTGGTCAAGGTAGACGCCTTCTGCTGTGGTCGAACCCCGAGCTGTTCGAGACCATGTCAGACAAGGTTGAAAGTTTGAATCTATCTAGAACATTCTCAACGCTTGTCGTTCGGGATGTCACACCCGTGCTTCGAGGGGCGGGGGTGTTTCGATGATATCATCTCGCTTCTTCTGGATCGACCCCTGGGTCGTGTTCAACCCCTTTATTATCTAATTTATTGTTTTTCTCATCACAAGCAGTTTTTTGCAGTGTCAGCACCACCTTCTCCAATCGGTTTATGTCAGCATTACTGTTTTTCTCATGTTCATTGCGCAAAACCTTCTTGTGGCTATTGCTGTTGGCATGCTTGTCGTTACTACCATCATTATTGAGATTGCCTTCATTATTGTCAGCATCGTCAGTTTTATCAAGATGGTCTTGATGGTTATTTTTTGTTGTTTTTGCTGTCATCGCTGCTTCGTCATGCTCATTTTAGTTTCCGCATCCATGTCTTTGATCTCGGTTTTTCCCTGCTCTAAATCAGGATCAATTACGTTGCCGGTAACAAAATGATTACAAACGTCCAGAGCGTCGTAGTCCTTGTAGTGATCCCTCTCCCTAGCAAAGCAAGCCTATGACGTCATCGTATGCTGATCACAATGATCCTCCACCTAGCTGGTGCCGTGGGATGGCGCGGTGGGCAGGGTGCAGTTCTCACGGGAATTCTGGAGAGGGATTCTTGGGATTGGCGCGAAGTACCACCGGGACAAGCCCAAACGCGTTGAGGCTGTAAGCCACTCAGTTTTCTTCGTGCCCCTGCCGTGAACCAGGAGGGGCGTCATCCACTGTGATGTGAACCCGTGGAACGTCCTCTGCAAGGAGGACGCTGCTGTCATGTCGATGCGCCGCGCACCATTGCCGCTCGCAGCTGTGCAAGCTCAAGGCGTTTCGAAGTTTGCAGATGCGAGGAGCTGCCGGAGCCGGCAGGCGCGGTCGACTCTCCGCAGGCCAGCTCAGAGCCCGGTCGACGCTAAAGATGCAAGAATGTCCCAGAAGTCACTTCTACTCAACATGCCATCGTGACATTGTCACCTTGGATGATGAATGTCTGATGCGGGAATCAGGAATCAGCTGTTTTGCCATATTTTAGCTACTTAACGGTACCTGCCTTGGAAAATCCCCTCGAAAGTGACTCACTTGCGACAGCCATGCCACATGGTGATTGCGCAGCAGGTGGAGCTTTGGGCCGCGTAGCACGGTTCAGGGTTTTTAGATTCGCGGAAGTTTTCCTTCCCGAACTAGGAGGGCTATATTCACCGAACGAGGCGAGCAAGCCTGGTGGAAGTGGCTTCGCAAGCGCTCGTATAAAGCGACGTCGTAGCTACATTATGAAGTTTGTTCGAGCGAGGCATGCCTGGTGGACTGGGCCTGCAGTGCTTTGACAGAAGGCGGCTCGGCACCGAAACTCCAGCGCCGAGGCGACTTCCAGGCCTTGGCTCGCAGCTCAGCGCATTATTTCAGCACAAACAAAGACCCTTTCGTGAAGGCTGCGGAGCTTGTGGAAGGGCGTTTCGGTCCTCGCAGTGATGTGTTTGGCACCCTGGCAACAGCAAGAGTGTGCTACGGATTGAAATCCTAGAGTAGTCATAGGATTTTAGATTCCATTCGTTTGCTTAGGATGTGCAGCAACACTGCTTTGGCTGCTGCTGAAGCGGACAAGGCACCCGAAGCTGTGGCCCTGGTGGGTGGTGAGCATGACGCGTTTGGAAATTGCTTAGGAAGGGCCTGCCCGACCGAACGCCAGAGTTGCTCAAGGCCGAGTTTGAACGGGATTTAACGTTGGAAGGGCAGTGTGTATAATGGCATAGCAAGCATAGCCTGGCATAGCAGCTTGGCAGTTTGCTGCAGGTGCAGCTGCAAGAGGCAGCTGGAGAGGAGACATGCCTTCGTCCCTCGTGTCGCGAAGACTGTGAGGCGGCTAGGGTGGCTAGAGACCTGCAGGAGCTGCCTGAGCCCTTTCTTGAAGGCCTGGGGTCCGCCATTTCCTGGGCCATGGCAGAGCGATGGGAGGCCGAGATGCTTTGGACATTTCGAGGGCCTTGGAAGCTTTGGACATTTTTGGACCAGGATTTCAGCTCGAATTGGGTCTTTCGCAAATGGTGGCTAGCGGCAGTAGCTTCTCAAATTGACCAGCACAGCCGTACTATTAGCTTATCGTGTGCCTGAGCAAGCTGTGCTTTGGAGCCTTCCAGGACAGATGCCCGGATGTTGCCACCCTGGTCTCGCGGGTTCGCTGTGCTGTGGATGTGCTCGAAAAAAGTGCATCTCGCGAGCAAGCCTGCTGCCATGCTCTGAGTTCGACAGTAGTACCATGGACTTGGTTCGTCACGCTGCATATGTACGCTGTATAAGGCTTGAGATGAATCTGTTTCAAATCGAAGTGCCCAAATGAATGCATGTGTTGTGGTCTGCTGCACGCCTCCCTGGCCGAAAGCCTGGTCGAGCTGAGTTTTTGTTGCAGGCCAGCTGCTACTCGCGCATTTCCGCGCTGAAACAGTGCCTTGGCCGTGCATGGTGCGAAGCTACCGACGCTCAAGCTCCGGGCTCGAGCTGTGCGGGAATGGCTTTCCTGTGTTGGCAAGTCTGAGCAAAGCGTGTCGCTGGTCTTATTGACCTGGAATATGGCACGTTTGCGTGCAGTACGAGCACTCTAGGTAGCACCTCGGTTTGTGATTACATGTGCAGGCCTGTTCGAGTTCAGGTTCAGCATCACATGACACTGATGTTTCGATGAAAAATTCCAGCAATAGTTGTTGCAAGCTTTGCTTCCTCGTGTTTGTTGTCAGTGTGACACCGGTTGGCCCTGTACTACTGGCACGTCGAGGCCTTTTCTTTTTCTCAAAGAAGAAGGGATTCGTCTTCGGCCACACCGTGCCCGCTTCGGGCAGTGAAGAGGGCTCGGGTTGGCAACGTTGTTGCATTGGGTGTCGCTGCTCCACGGTCAGCATGCTTTCATTGTCTCGGTTCAGACAGCAAGTTTCAGATGGGTGTGCTGGCGAGCATCTCTCGGAACGGGGAAATGTCCCTGTTGGTGAACAGACACGTGTTGCGCTGCCGATGTCTGGTGTTGCTGCAGGTTGTGATTGCGCACAGGACATGGGGGCATGCGAGCGTGGGCTGGGTTCGCGGGACGGCCGAGTGCCCGATGCCGACCTCCTGCGGTTATTCTTGACGCGCTCCCTCTGCCCTGCGCCGTCACATGTGGGTGGCTGGCGCAAAGAGGCACCGTGCTGAGCTTCGCAGAGTGAAGCTGTGCGGTTGCCCTTGTTTGCTGTTCAGGCGCTCGACAAGGCTGCAGTGTCGGATTGTGTCGAAGATGCTTGGTTCCTGGCTTGCGTTTTCCGGCCAGCTTGCGCTAGAGCGACGCGCAACGGATGACACTGTCTAGATGCTAAGTCCATCCGAAACCGGTGCTGGCGAACTAAATCTTCCACTTCGGGATGGCATGGTGCTGCTTGCGTGTTGGCTGTTGGTCAGCTGCACACATGCTTGTTACTATGTTTCTTATATTTGAGTCGAGCCTAAGGATGCACTCATGTTATCCATGTTTCGTCTAAAGTCCAATTTTTCTCGGGGAGCTGCATCTCCGGCCCTCGCTCTGGGCCACCCAGGGGCACCACAAACAGTTCGCTGGTGCATCGGGCGCTGCTGGCGACAGCATTTGCCAGGTGCGCTTCCAGCCCGGTTCCGGGTGGCATTGGGTTGTGCTACCTCGAACGAAAGTTGGAGTGCTGGTCAGCCACTCTTGGCATGGAGGATTTCAGCATGCCGTGTTCGGACGAGTGTTCGATTCATGCGCGGGTGCTATTTGAGCGAGTGTTCGAGTTTTGAGCCCTCTTGGTGCGAGGTGGTGCCAAACGTGGCGTGGTGTGCCAGCCGCGGGTGGATTTCCGAGGCTTCCTCAGACTTTGGCAAAGGACGTAAAGACGGAGTCGGACTCGAAGAAGAAAGATGGGTTGCTCTTGTACCCGGCGACACCATCCGCCAAAAGAGCTTCCTCTAACTTTAGCTCTGCCAATCCTCCAGCGCATCGCAGGAGGAACAGCAAACACACAAGACACAAGTAGGATGCGAGGCGGGGATTACTCGATGCTGTAAGCAGCGACCACCGCCAGGCCCACATGCCACATCGACAAGGGTCAAATGGAAAAGAACAAACATACTATGAACCACATTCAAGAATATGATGCAGCATGCCCAAATGCCTGTCCGGGCATGCCAGCCCAGTACTGCAGTTATACGCCTGCAATGACGGGTCTGGCGCTACCATCGCCTGGACAAGTGGGCTTGCCCGCAGCTGCTATTAAGCTCAGCGCGACAAGACGCGGGAAGCCAAGTGCCCAAGCGTTTATATCACCGAAGCCATCCCTGTTTCAGCTCAGCCGGTACACTGCCAGGCACAGAATAAAGCTTGGGAGTGGCTGCCGTCGGCTGCCGTGGCGACGAATCAAAAGCGAGCGTGCATCCTCGGATTTCCGGGAAACAGGTCGGCTTCTTCACGCGGTGGGGCGCTTGATCTATTCATGATCTTTGCAGAGTTTCGGGAGGTGGAGATTGAGCAAGAATTTTCAGTCTCGCTCGACAGGCTTCAGTCAGTCCTGCTGACAGTCAGGGGGTCACGCATATGCTATGTGTGGGGCTGGTCACCTTGGTTCCTGGCCCCTTTACACCTCTAGGTTTATGGAGTCTTTTGCCGTGTCAATGGGCGAGCGCCTCCGCTCGGCCAAATTAGGCGGAGGCGAAAGAGCCGACCAACGCCAGCGCCGCGACAGGCACATGCTTAGTCATCGGCACACTAGAAACACTGGCGCAGCTACTTCTGTGTGCCATTTTCGTCCAAGAGGTCGAGCCAATCTTATGCCCAATATGCTTCCGACACATGGTCCGTCACCAGCATTGCGACAACATGCGACAGCCAAGGAGTTGTGGGAGTAGTCAAGCGCAGCGTAGGTCGTTCGTGACACACAGCCATGGTCGGGAGTGCTGCAGGGCGCCGCTAAATTTTGCTTGGAGCATGCGATGGCGCTCGGAAGTCGAAGGCGAGCGGCACGCTTGGGCTCCTTTTCCCGAGACCAGCAGAAATTGACCGGGTTCTGGAGTTCTGGAGCTGCTTCAGCAAGATCGACAGCACAGAACGGCTTGGCAAGATTTGATGGAAGACTTGGTATCTTCAGTGGTGTTGGATTTGCTGGGTCATGTGAGTGATACGTGATCCCAGTGCCGTCGTGACGTGCGTCCAAGAGTGGGTCTCCGGCTGCTGACCAATGTTAATCATGTTTATTGCGTCAGCTCTCTTTCGAGCACGCAGTGCGCTCCCGCCTGCATGTATGTGTATCGCATTACCAGGTGCCTGGTCCACGGTTCGTTTGGGGCTGTGCACGCGGCGGCCTGACGCAAGGCAGCGGCTTCGCTCCGGGGTGACAGAATGCAGGCAGGTGGGTCGTCCACCTGCGTGCCAGACTACCGGACGAATGTTTTGCTGCCACGGGTGTCTGACCGCATGAAGCTAAAGTGATGGAAGATTCGCGTGCAGTACGATTTCCCCTTGCTTGGAGCAGGACGAGTTTTATTCGAGCATTGGAACATCCAGGTGCATGTGACAACGCCCAGAAGATGGCCACGTGGTCAACAAGCGTTCAAGGATTTCGCGATTTGGGAAGAGCATTGTTGAAGGGCTGCGCCGGTGCCGCCGACCCCGCTACCAGGGGCCCGGCGCAGGTAGGCGGCATGAAGTAGTAGGGTGCCCCCAAACCCCAAGTCCTTCAGCCCGCCATTCCGGCTCCGTAGCGGGTGCGGGGGTAGCATGTCAAAAAGCAGCAATGCGCGGCGCAACGGGCATACATTTACAGTCGCAGGAGGTGAAGTGGTCCAAAAACCGAATAAAACATACACATACAAGTGCCCTACATGTGGGGTGTCGGTCAAGTCCTCGAAAACAGATGGGCGCATTCGTGCGGAGCGCCATTGCGGGCATACATTTACAGTTGCAGGAGGTCAGGTAGTCGCAAAACCAAAACTGGCATATACATACAAGTGCCCAGCATGTCAAGCGCGCGTATCAACGAAAACGCGGGACGGTATCGTGGACAACCGAAGAACGTGTGGGCACCAGTTTAAAGTGGCCGGAGGTGTCCTCGTTAGAAAACAGAAATGCAAGCGTGCGTGTCAAAAGAGGACGCGCAAAAGTGCGCAGAGGCTAAGGAGGAAGGGCTCCTAGCGAAATCGTGTTGGGGCGGCAATTACTGGACCGGCAGAGGGGGAGGGGCTGCGACTAACGGGCGTGTCGGGCGCGCCGGGTGGTCGTGCTGAGAATAGATTCATAGATTTCTAAAAAACACAGCAAGAATCGCGACCCGGGGGAGGGGGGGGCGGTGCAGAGCCAAGGCGGGGAAGGGGTGGGGCCGCAACGAAGGGGGCGGCGTCGCGAGCGTGTCCGGCGTGTGGAGCATGCCGGGTGGTCGTGCTGGGACACCAATAGAATAGAAATATTGAAACATAGCAAGTCTCAACCGAGAGGGGGGTGCAGAACCAAACCTTGCGGCGGAAGGGAGGGGGGGTGCGGCAACGGGCGTGGCGTCGCGCGCGTGTCCGGCGTGAGCAATAGAAAAGGGGGGTGTCCGGCATTTCCCGGGACCCGCTGTTACAGGCCGGGGGGTGGGCAGGCCTGCCTGGTGGCAGCACCGAAAAGGGCGGCGTCGCGGGCGTGTCCAACGTGCCGGCGTCCTGGGGACCCCAGGCCTGGCAGGTGGTAGCAGCGAAAGGGCGGCGTCGCGGCGGGCGTGTTGGGTGGTCCAACATGTCCGGGAGGGGGGGTGCAGAGCCAAACCTTGGGGGGGGCGTCGAAAGGGCGGCGTCGCTGTTAGAAGGCGTGTCCGGCGTGTCCAACGTGTCCGGCGGAGGCGGGGGGTGCAGAGCCAAACGTCGCGGGCGTGTCCGGCGTGGCGGGTGGTCGTGCTGGAGAAGCAATACAATAGAAATCGAGACGTGTCCGGCGGAGGGGGGGGTGCAGAGCCAAACCTGGGGGGGCGCCGAAAGGGCGGCGTCGCGGGCGTGGCGGGTGGTAGTGCTGGAGCAGCAATAGAATAGATAGAATCGAGGGTGTCCGGCGTGTCCCGGGACCCGCTGTTACAGGGGTGGGCAGGCCTGCAGGGTGGCAGCACCGAAAAGGGCGGCGGCGTGGGCGTGTCAGGAGACATAGCAACCCGCGAGAAGGGGGGGGGTGCAGAGCCATGGGGAGGGAGGGGGCGGGAACGAAGGGGGCAGCGTCGCGGGCGTGTTCCGGGACAGGCTGTTACAGGCCGGCCTTCCGGAGACACTGCTGTTACAGGCAACCAGGGGGCGGCATCGTGGGTGTCCGGCGTCCTGGAGACCCGCTGTTAGAAGGCGTGTCCGGCGTGTCTTGAGGGGGGGGTGCCGAAAGGGCGGCGTCGCGGGCGTGGCTGGTCGTGCTGTAGCAGCAATAGAACAGAAATCGAGTAGAAAAGGGGAAGGGCGTCCGGCGTGTCCCGGGACCCGCTGTTACAGGCCGGGGGTGGGCAGGCCTGCCTGGTGGCAGCACCGAAAAGGGCGGCAGCGTGGGCGTGTCCGGAGACATAGCAACCCGCGCGGCGAGAAGAGGGGGGTGCAGAGCCATGGGGGGGGGGGGAGGGGGGGGAACGAGGGGGCGGCGTCGCGGGCTTGTCCAGCGTGTCCGGCGTCCTGGGGACCCTGTCCGGCGTGTCCAACGTGTCCGGCGGAGCAAACCTTGGTGGGGGGCGGAAAGGGCGGCGTCGCGGGCGTGTCCGGCGTGGCGGGTGGTCGTGCTGGAGAAGCAATAGAATAGAAATGGAGTAGAAAGAGGGGGCGGCGTGTCCCGGGACCCGCTGTTACAGGCCGGGGGTGGTGTCCAGAAACTGGGGGTAGCAGCGAAAGGGCGGCGTCGCGGGCGTGTCCGGCGTGTCCGGCATGCCGGGTGGTCCAACGTGCGGCGGAGGGGGGGGGTGCAGAGCCAAACCTTGAGGTGGGGTGCGCCGAAAGGGCGGCGTCGCGGGCGTGGCGGGTGGTCGTGCTGGAGCAGCAAAAGAATAGAAATCGAATAGAATCGAGTAGAAAAGGGGAGGTGTCCGGCGTGTCCCGTGTTACAGGCCGGGGTTGGGCAGGCCTGCCTGGTGGCAGCACCGAAAAGGGCGGCGGCGTGGGCGTGTCTGGAGACATAGCAACGCGCGGGAAGGGGGGGGGGGTGCAGAGCCATGGGGGGGGGAGGGGGCGGTAACGAGGGGGCGGCGTATCGAATAGAATCGAATAGAGAAGGGGAAGGGTGTTCTGCGTGTGCCTGCCTGGTGGCAGCACCGAAAAGGGCGGCGGCGTGGGCGTGTCCGGAGACAGCAACCCGCGGGAAGGGGGGGGTGCAGAGCCATGGGGGGGGGAGGGGGCGGCAACGAGGCGGCGGCGTCGCGGGCGTGTCCAGCGTGTCAGGCGTCCTGGCGACCCGCTGTTAGAAGGCGTGTCCGGGGGGGCGTGCAGAGCCAAACCTTGGGGGGTGTCCGGCGTGGCGGGTGGTCGTGCTGGAGAAGCACTAGAATAGAAATCGAGTAGAAAAAGGGGGGGGTGTCCGGCGTGTCCCGGGACCCGCTGTTACAGGGGGTGGTGTCCAGAAACCGGGGGTAGGCATACAGAGGTGGGCAAGGAGCCCCTACTGGCGCCGACCGGGACCGGGGTCGGCGGATATAACCAGCAGTTGTCCCAAATTTGGCCAGCCGCATGCCCCCAGTTCCGAAATTATGACTGGAGCACGGCAAGCACTGCGTGCAAAGTGACTGGCTACAAAATGTTCGCAGCACAAACTGTATGCACCATCTGGTGATGCGACAAAGACAGGCACTGCAGTATTGCCATGGTTGTCCACGGTTATACCCGGCATGTTCGTACTTGTAGTCTGTAGCAAGCTCATTTCCGGCTTTCAGGATAGCAGAGGCCGAGGATGCGCGAGAGGCCTGGTGGGAGACACTTGCACACCGAGAACAAGCAAGACATGTTACCCTCCTTCGGTTGTCTTGCTGCATCCACGGTTGTGAATTTGGGTCAGCGTTAGCCGTGGTCTCGGGTGTAGGTTGAGTGGAACGAAGAGGAGTCGTCACTGAGAGATCAATGTTAGCTTGGCAATGTGTGACTTCGTCCTGATTTTTGGCACATGCGACTCATTGCGGACAGCAGAAGCCGATGCTCTTTCCGTGCAAAGCACAAGGGCACCATTGACTAGCCTGAAGGCAGCCTCGTCGGCATCCTCCTCATCTGAAGCTGAGAGCATGAATCCAGCATGCTGAGCTAAGAGGCAGTCAGAAACGAGTTGTCATGGGCATGACCATGTGGTTGCGCAAGTGCCGGCATGTGGACAGCTCACTCTGTTGCAACAACTGCAATCAAGAGTGGATCGTCCTGGGAGTTACAGCTCTGTACATAGACATCGAGGTCGGTCTCGCGCAGTCGGAAAACTTGTGCGGTGTCACGGTTCAGCACGGCAATGCGAGTCGGCAGTGGACTCCGTAGACTTCGTCGACCGAGGCACGGCCCATGGTCTTATCCTTTGCTCCTGGTTGGTGGGGTCCTCCGGAGATGCCGCCAGCTCGGAAAATCAGGGTCTTCGTGGTGGCCCTGGGCATTGTGGTGAGCGAGCAGCCGGCGCCTTGCGTGTGTTTTTCCAGGGGACTGTTGAATGACTTCCGGATGGCCATGGATGAGCTGCTGGCATCGCCGGAGCAGGAGCCTCCCAACGAAGCAGCTCGTGCTTCTGCAATCGGCCACACACAGCGAAGGAGACAGCTGACTATGCGAAAGAGGCCTACGACAACCTGATGCCGGGTGCCGAGCTGGAAGGGTAATGCCAAAGACGGGTCAGCACTGACTACTTGCTTGCGATGCTCTAGCATGCTCCAGCTTCATAGCCGCGGTCATGCCCATGCGTGGCTGAGATATGCGAGGCTCGCCATAAGCCAGCAGCAGCGGCAATGGGCAGGCACCAAGGACACTGCAATGCTTGCATGTTCGCATGTTGTTAGCAGTACCCGTAGGCATGCTGCAGGCAAGGCCCTTGAAAAGGCTTGGCGCCAGTTCATGAGGATGCAAACGCTTTCTTTCCAGATGCAGACTACGACATCCTGGCGCGTGGAGATCGACGCACGGAGGTACTGCCGCATTTTGTAGAAGCCGCTTCGCAAGAAGCCACACACTGCAGGCACGCCTCGTGCCACCACCCTGCGGCTGCTTGGAGCTTTACGAGGTCCAGATGATCCAACAACGGTTCATTTTTGGTTGGCGAAGGTTTGTGAGTAGTGGACGGACCGCCACTGCTTTGGGCAGGTCGGCGGTGAACATGCGCATCCGCATCGGCACGCGAGGCTCCCTGAATTCCATAGCCTTCCGTAACCTCACCGCCAAGCGTTTCGCAAGTAGGACGGTCATTGCTTCAAGGCGCTCTGGTTTAGGTACAGAGGAAAGCGAGGTGTTTTCGAATTCGAGCAGGGGGTGTAATCGAGCTGTGCGCAATTTGTCAGGGGTCATAGTTTGACCACGTCAGGCCCAGTGGCTTTACGCTGGAGTCGCAAGGGGAACAGGCAGGGTAAACCATAAATCTGAAATCTCCATCCTGTTCTGGTGAAGGCCACATTCCAGGCATCACCTGCGTGGCTGCGGTCGTTGTCTGCCCTAGCAAGGCACGACCTGGAGGCGAGCACCGACCTCCAGTGTTCGTCAATGAAATCCAAGAGAGGACGGAGCGAACAAACCGCTTGGGCAACGTTGACTTCGCAGCGTCTAGTGAAGTCTGCGTGGAGTTGTACATGTGGCGGAAAGAGTCCACTTTGACAACACTGGTATGAGTCGCAGGCTTGGAGGCTTTCTGCAAGTGTCTGGTTGGACTGGCAGGGTGACCTGGACATTCTGGCAGCCAAGTTTGATTTGACATCGGCGAGATTGTCAGAAGTCAGGCCGCTGACCTCTTTTGAACGTTGCTCCGAAAAGTCTGTGAATACCTGCGAGAGCTCAAGCCTGAACCTGTCAATACCTGGCACTTCAACTGACAAGACAGTGTCATGTTGAGCAGGAAGCATGGGCTGCCTGCCGGGCACACCTGCCTTGTTGAGAGTTTGTCAAGGCTTATGTCGTCCTAATCAAGACATGACGTCCTAGTCAAGATAAGACGTTCTAGTCAACAGAAAACTTTGTATTCATTGCTATGGAGCAACTTGGTATATGGCAGCAGTCTTGTCGATGCTATCGCGCTCTGCAGATCTGAGCATGATAAGACATTGTTGTTTACCAGAGGAGCCTTTCATCTTACAGAGACTGCCAAGTCTGCTAGCTGCCAGCCGCTGTGACAGGCTCGCCATTGACATTGCTGGTGCGGCAAGCGCAGTCGAGGTTACGGGGGCCTAAAATCTCTTATTCTGTTTCAGCGGCACGAGCCTGGTCAGCAGTGCTTAAACCGTTGCAGGCTGCCCGCCGCGAGCTTGTGGAAGGCGAAGAGCGTTGGACTGTTGCTCGCACGGTGTTCTGAACCGCCCGACAGAAGCTGGCTGAAGTTGTGACTTCAAGAGGTTCAAGTGCAATTCGCCACGGCAGTGTGCTTTTCCAGGTATTCTGCAGTACTACGGCACCCAGGCAGCTCGATCAGCACACAACAGCTTCAATTGATACGAATATCAGCATGCTTCTCTGTCGGTGCACGGCGCTAGCGAGTATAAAATTATTAACGCTACGCCGCCCGCCTCGGCTCGTCAGGTGCAGGGGCCGGATGAAACGGCAGAGCCTTCAGTATCACTCAAGAAATCTGTCCAGGTCACGGCTACATTAAGATTTCTTTGAGCAGGACTCCCACGATTCAACAGTGCGGGGGCGCCGTAGAGCGTGCGGCAAGGAGGAACGAACCAGGGTTTAGGGATCAGCGCGGGCGGAGGGGGGACGGGGGAGGGGGGGGGCGGGGGGGGAGGGGAGGGGGGAGGGGGGGAGAGGGGGGAGGAGGGAGGGGGGGTAAACGGTACTTGAGGTAATCCCCAAGACGCCTGGGCTGGCCTCGGCGGATAGGAAGGCTAGTCCGACGCTGAAGAAGCATATCTGCGCGAGGCAGTCGGTTGGACTTGCAGTCATTAACACCATCGCCCTTCCAATGTGCACGTGGCATTGGGGTGAAGGGCAACACCTTTCTGCCGACGCCCTGCAATGACCGACCAAAGTTGTAGGCTAAAGGGGCCATTCCAGACTGCGGCTGCGCACCGGCCTGCAATGCTTCTTACGTTCCCCTGGCGAGACGCGGACACGAGGTTCAGCGCTGACGCGTTGTTGGATCCCTAGCGCGCAGTGTGCATCGTGCGCATGTGAACACGCTCTAAGTGCACGAGCCGCCACGGAAATGCCGCACACCTTGATTAGGTTTGCGCGGAGTCTGACGGCCAACCCTTGAGACGCGGAACTGAAGGAGAGAACATCATGAATTTCTCTCCGTCCCTTGGCCGTTGACATGTAATTAGTGATCGTCATGAGATTCGTCTGACAGAGACTTGCGAATGGGTTTAGTCAAGCTTGCCAGTGGGTACATACAAGTAGAACACTTCTACAGCGAAAGCTCGAAGCTGCACACTCCTCGGTCTGTGGAGAAGGTGGAATGGAGTGCAGCGGAGCTGCCGACAGAACCTGACGAGGCCAGAGACCTTCAGACAAAAGTCGTGTATTTTCCCCGATTTCACTGGCGAGCACTACCACGTGTCGCGTCACGGGAGGGTGCGTACGAAATATTACGACAGCTGACAAGTTGCAAACATGGAGAGCATGCACCGGCCGGCATTGCAATAATCAGCCGGTGGCAGGAGCCACCGTCGAGGGAGAACTCAGCAAAGAGGCTGCAATGGATTCCCCTGCATTGCTCCTTCGGTTTCTTTTCACGCATTGGCATTGTCGTACCAGCTAGTTTGAATAAATAGCACATTATGTGGTTTCGATGCTGGGTGTGTATCCGTCTCCATCTACATCAGTACATGATGCAAACATGCACGCACAGCAGCCACAGACCAAGCTTTGGCATGGTTCCTGAGCCGTGGGCCGACTTCAGCAGATTTCACAGCGTTAGTGTTTCTCTTTCACCCTAGTAAAGGTTCTTTGGCCCCTTCTTTGGCTTCAACACGACACGGCACCAGTTGAACAGATCTCAGCGCAATTCTGCTTTGCCTTGTCAGGGTATGGGTCGGAGCTTCGACGCATCGCACAAGGCGCGAAAGTGAGTTAGCAGGTTTTCACCCTATCCGACTTCGGTCAGTTCCATCTTGGCGTGCAAGACTCCGGCTTGGCTCTGGCCAGCCCCTGAACCGTGTCTCTCAGGCCTGTAAGCGAGACCGAGGCTCGCGGCCGAGTCCCGGTTCTCTGAAATTGCCAAGTTTGCGTCCTCTCACATGTGCATTTGGGGTTTGGTTTTGGTGAGACTCTTCACTCGTGTGTAAGTTATATGGCTTTGTACACTCGTTACTTTGTGATGGTTGAACGGACTGCTACGGCCGGTCTGTTGCGGCCTCGTGTTCATGAAAATACTTTGTGCTGCAGCACACATCCGAGGTGGCAGAACCTGCGCCCGAGCTGGAAGGGGCGAGCCATTTTGGCCGTGCGTTTTCGCTTCGGGTGGTTTGAATCTTGACATGTCTGGTATATGCAGATGCACCCTTCGTCCAGCATCAGAGGCTGTCAGTGTCGTATAAGACGTGAAGCACTGGACAGGATGCAGAGAGCGGTGGCATGTGGGGGGATGCGCCACAGGCAACAGAGGCCGAGTGGCTTCCAATGATAAACACAGCAAAGCCGCGTTTCGTTTCGGTTTTTCAGATGGGAATTGATTCGGTTTCGGTTCGCGCGGTTCGCTGCGGTTCTTCTTGCGGTTCGGTTCGATTCCGGTTTGGTTAACCCATGCCTTTATGCATCGAGCCCCCTCCATCCAGACGCCCTCATACAACTCCATCCAGCCTTCTATGAGCCCCCATCCACCAACCCCCCTCCTTGAAGCCTCCCTCCATCCAGCGAGTAAGAGTCTGGAAAGTAGCCGCCTATCGGAAAAGGCATAGGCCCCTATCGCATAGGGGTCTATCGGAAAAGGCATAGACCCCTATTCCCAGCGGCCTACCCACTAGGCCAGAGACCCCTGTCGATAGGGGTCTATGGGGAATCGGATAGGTACCTATGGCCAGGGGTGTGTCACAGGTGGGATAGGGGTCGATGCATAGGGGTCTATGGCTGGGGGATAGACCCGTATAAGGCGCATAGACCGCTATCGTTTTGCGATAGGGGTCTATACACCCGCTCCTCCCTTTACAAGGGAGCGAGTGCAGGAAGCAATGAATCAAATGCATACGCACAAACAACTGCACAGCGAAACTCACAGGAACGGCTCGTTCTGCAGATTGTCCGTCGGTCGCTGCACGAGCACGCCGGTCTGTCACTCAGTCGGTCGGTCGGTTGATCCATGCACCGAGCGCCATGCAGACAGTCGGTCGGGCAGTCGGTCAGTCGGTCTGCCGCTTTTTGTGATATAGGAAGAGCCGGCATCGCCAAATGAGGGGTGCTTAAGATATATGGTAAACCGGAATCGCCACATGACGGGACGTGTTTCAGGTATGTGGTGGACCGTTGTCGCCAGATGTGGGGGCATGTTTAAGAAAGATGATGAACCGGCATCCAGTGAGGGGGCGTGTTTAAAATACACGACGACCTGTTATCGCCAAACGAGGGGGCGTGTTTAAGATATATGATGAGCCGTTATCGCCAAATGAAGGGGCATGGTCAAGAGATATGATGAACCGGAATCACCAAGTAAGGAGGCGGCGTGTGTAAGATAAATGGCGAACCAGAATCGCCACATGAGGGGCCGCATTTAGGGGTTTAATATATGATGAACCGATATCATTAGCAAAACATGCGAATGTAGCGAGCGATAGTGTCCATGCGCACTCACAGACAGCTGCGCAACGTGGTCATATGTCAAATCATTCGAAGGTTTCGTTCCGCGCTTGGACAGGGCAAAGAAGTAGGGTTTGTGGAAGAACCGTTCAAGGGTCATATGTCAAATCACTCGAAGGTTTTGTTCCGCGCTTGGACAGGGCAAAGAAGTAGGGTTTGTGGAAGAACCTTTCAAGGGGTTGGGTATCAGGGTTCTGAACCCTGCTTCGGCAAACCCTACTTCCTTCACATTCCCACATGCTCTGCTACTCCAGTGGCTGCATGAGATGGAGGCTCCTAGCTGCGAGAAAGCCGTGCACGAAAGCTAGTAGGTCGTGGCTACTGCGCAAGTCAAAAGTGCTTCAAACAGGACAAGGAAAGGCATAGGGGCCTATTGCTTGAGAGATAGGCCCTATCGCGATCGGGATACGGGGCTATGGAAAATCGATAGGGGCCTATGCTGCATAGGGAGCTAGCCTAAGTAGAGATAGGGCCTATCTATAGGGGTCTGTACGAATTCCCGTAGGGGTCTATCAGTGCGGGCCTATCGGAAAATGCAGAGGGTCTATCTGCAGGGGTTTGTGGCCGCGGGAGGGGTCGGGCGCATAGGGGTCTACAGGAAAAGCATAGGGGTCTGTATAGGGGTCTATGGACGCCTATGGTAGGGGGCTACTTTCCATACTCATCTTCCATCCAGCCAAACCTCCCGGCCTGCATCCAGCCGTTTTTGCCTTCCATCCAGCCAACCCCCCTCCGTCCATCCAGCCCACGCCCTCCGTCCAGCCAGCCCCATTCCGGACCGTGGCTTGCGCCATTCAAGCAAAGTGGGAAGCGGGGAAGCTGCTTTTCCGGCACGTACCTCCCTTGCTCCATGCAAGCATCGGTCAAAAACTCAACCTCAAGGGTTGTGCCCTAACCCTGAAACCTGGATGGAGGGTTTGGTTGAGGGAGGGTTGGATGGAGGCTGGAAAAAGCGCCTACATGTGGGGATGGAGGAAGGTGGCTGTGATGGGGGGTTGCCAGGCACGATGTGGAGGCCTGGATGGAGGCTTCAAGGAGGGGGCTGGCTGGAGGGGGTTGGCTGGCCGGGTGGTGGCTGGAGGGGGGGCCTGGATGGAGGGGGGTGGGTAGAGGCGCTACTGGACGGAGGGAGGGATGGATGGACTGAAATGCGGTTCGGTTTGCGCGGTTCGATGTCGTGTGTCGGTTCCGCGGTTCGCGGTTTTTGCGGTTCACAGGGGTGGACGGTTCCTTGCGTTTCGGTTCCGGTTTGCGGTTCGGTTCGCGGCCTTCCTGTAAACAGGGAAAATGTGCCAGTGCTACACGAACTTCCGCTTCACCCCGAAGCGAACACTCGTGTCGAGCTACTATGCACTATGCTGAGGTCTCGAAGCGACGAAAGCTGTAGATGCACATTCGTTGATGTTTTGAAGTTCGCCTGGGGTGCACCAGAGCCGGCGCAGGACCCGCGACAAGATAACAGAAGGTGAACAAATGTAACGACAACCGAGTACTGTATCATTGCAAGCTGACTACAAGGATGCGGAGGTAAGCTTGACAAGCAGACACGTCGAAGAGCTTGGCAGCCTCTTTCCTGGGCTCTTGGGGGTCACTCCCGGGCTTGGCCTGGGACCTGGGCACCCAGCAGAGTTCACGGAAAAAGCGAAGCACAGACTGGACTCATGCGCCAGGGAGGGGTCAAGTTTTGTGCTGTGGCCAGAGCTTGCATGTAAGAGCAAAGTGATGGCCAACTTTGTTCAGCTCGCCAGGAGGTATCCTGGGGCCCTGCGGCAGGCTGGCTGGAAAATGTGTTGAACGCCAAAGCTAGCAGTGGCTTCTACCCATGCTGTTTGCTTCCGTAGCTTTGTCTCCCAGCCATTGCCCGTTCATGCGTCGGCCTAGCAAATCGCATTGGTGACGCCTTCATCTCGAGAGGATTGTCCTGGCCCGAGTGCACGCAGGTGAAGACTCAGAAGCTGTTCCGGGGCTGCTGCAGGCAGAAAACGTATTGCAAACAGCTTGATCATCTTATTGTGCTGCATAACTGGCATGTCCGGCATATTGGCTGACAAGTTAGCAGAGCCAGGCCTTGCACAGCGTTGGCCTCGGAAGCGAGGCCAGCTATTCACAGCAGAATGAGAGCAAGCGTTTGGATCAAGAAGGGGATGAGAGGCCTCCGGCGGCTGCACCCGGTCTCAGAAGGAACCGCCGGGAGGGAAGGGTAGGTTACGGCAGCTTTGCGACACGTAGAGATGAGGTTCGACAACAGAAGGCCGGGCAAGCTGCGGAGCGGACTTGAATCCTTTCCAACATATCGATGACAGGCAGCACAAATCGCTCATTGGGCGGAGGAGAACGGTGCCGTCTCTGTGCAGGAGGCCAGGGGCAACTTGCAGGCTTGTTTCTGGAGTTCCCATGAAGCTTCGGGCTACCACAGATTTTAACGTCGCAAGGCAGTCCGAGCAAAGATTTTGATGGGAAGTGCGGGATGTGAGAAAGGTTGCAGAAAATGCCAACCTCTTCGTGGAAGAGGCCACGGGCGGGAGTTGAATCTGCACCGGGACTCCAATTTTCCACGTCAAAGCCACTGCAAGAGTCTGCAAGAGTGGATGACTTTTCCTGCCCTTCTTGCCAGCTCGGCCTCGACTGGTCCATCGCAGACAGGATGCAAGGGCTGCGGTAAAACAGGAGCTTTCTTTTTTTTGCTTTTAGGGTGTTGCAAATCACTAAAAGCCTGTACTGGCGGCTATCCTTACGGCCGAGCAAGATGGGATTGCAGCCGGTGCGCGCTCATGGCTTTGGGTGACCCTACCGCAATCCTCTACTAGGGCTTGCTCGAGCTTCGTACTGTACTTAATTTGTATTTCGCTGCCTTGACCTGCTGATGCCAACCCTGATTTGGAGAACGCTTCCTGATAAACGTGTTGGAGTGATTTCAGATATGCTCAGTGGACCAGTGTTCGACGTGATGCACCGCGCGCTTCATTTCAAGCAGCCGGCGGCGATTTACGCATTGTGTTCAGGTTGTTCCAATGCATCTGATAGTTTAACACTGTATTACTGGGGCTTTTGGAAGATGCCACGCAAGATGGCATTGTCGCCTACAGCGTTGCTGCTTGCTTTGGTGGTTGGTGCCGCAGCCCAGCAGTCAGTCTCTCTTCCTTCCGGGCGTGCCTTGCGTACAAAAGAAGCCAAGTGCGACGGAGTGGGTTCTTGGACTGAACTGGCCCCAACTACCATAAGTTGTTGACAAGTTGCCTAGGGCTCTGAGTCTGTTGGTATGAACCATGGCTTCAGGTTGCAGTTGTGGGAGCAACGAAGATTGCCACGACTCGGCCAAGAACTGCATACAAATAGGACTGTCAATGAAGTGCTTCAGTGACGCGGTCGTGCACGCAAAGACCAAGATCGGCACCTTCGAAAAGTTTGCAGACCATGCAGACCTCGCAGACTTTCCGTCCGCTCTCGAGCATGTGTCCACCTGGTTCCTAGGTCCTAGGTCTTTGATTTTGCTTCTGCAGCTGGTTACCAGCTTCTTTTATGTTTTTAGTGGGGTTGCTGCTTCGAAGCCTCACGTGACTCCTCCATGCGCCAAGAGTCGACAAAGGTTCATCGAGAATGACGTGGGCAGTGTAGAGGAGCTGGAGGGTTCAGATGAGCTCATGGGCAAGTTTCTGCTGGCATCTCACAGCAAAGTTAAGCTCCGGCCCTACTACAACATGAGGAAGTACCTGCAGAAGGACTTACGCAACGCACCTCCGCCTCCACCCATTCGAAATCCTCTTCCGCCTCTTCTAGGCAGGGAAGTTGTGACGCGTCCCGAAGCTGATCCCCGCTGCGACGAAACTATCCTCCTGTGGTCCGAAAACCCCGGCAGCCGATCCGAAACTAAAACACTGAACCTACGGGCACACTTTAAGCATAGAGTGTCCCGAAGTCGTGCATGCTGTTGTGCTCTGTTCCCCTCTGTTGTGGAAGCCTTGCACCCGTGACTAGGTGGGACAGGCCACTGATCGCGGCGGAGCCATGAGACGTTTGATTTGCAGCGGACAAGGGATCCAGACTTACGTACACTGTAGCCGTAACCGACCACCGCGACCCTAATCCTGCTGTGAAGAGCCGAGGACTGGATTTGGGCAGAGTGTTCGGCGATCGCCAATGAGACGGAAGTATGGTGAACAAGATGCCAAACTAGCAACTTGTTGGTTGTAAAGCTGAATTAGAGTTGCCGAGCTTGGAGAGCCGAAAATGTCTCCAATAATTGAATTTGCTACTGTTTGCTGTCATATGTATTTCAATCAAAAAATGATGGTATGCCTTTTTACAGTAGGAAATATGCCAGACCGTTGAATGTATATATATATATATATATATATATGTCTCCTAATTATCGGTCTGGTAGGTAGGAATTAGGAGATCAGTTTCGCGATCGTTGGAACAGATGTGATCTTTATTTTCCGTGGCTAGTATGGCGATAACCGATCGGGCCATACCGAAAAATCAGTTCGGTGTGGGAGGAGTAGGATACATCGCTCCAGTGCAGCCATATCGTTCCCTCTAGTAGGCTTTTCTCAGGGCCGCCCGATGGCGGCTCCATTAGTCTCGTAATTCGGGTTGCCTCGCCGAATCGCTTCGACGGAGAACCAAGGATCTTGGGGATTCTACACTCCGGGCGAAGTTGAAGCTCCCGAGAATCTAGCGCCTCCACCTGCCGCATCCGGCGATTGGGGCTCTGGAGACTGGGGTCGCGACGATCGTCGAGGACGTCGTGACCGCCCAGCTCCTGCTGCTCCCAATCCTTTCGCGGTTCAGCGGCCTGAGTTCGTTCGCCAGCTCGTGGTTGAAGAGGAGGACGAGACCAAGAACTCGTTCCTCGTCATCGATAATCGCGACGACCGGGTGATCTCCCCGTTCCAAAACTGGCTGATCGAGGAGATCATCTCGAATGCCGCCAGCTCGATCAATGCGCTGACGGAGCGGGATCTGGTCATGCTCCCGACTTCTGGCTACTACATTCGCTGTTCGCGAACTACACCCTCGATGGCATCAAGGCAATTCTGCTCTTCTCGATGACTTCGAGAATAGGGGACCCATGTGCTCAGTGGACTCCTATGCGAGTCGGGCGCTATCGCCCCCGGCTATCGCACCCGGCCTTCCAGCCTTCCCATGGCCGGTGATGTTCGATACCTCGGCCACCTATATGGATGTGAAGGTCTTCAATGGGAACGAGGTCCTTTTCCACTGGGAGCTCCGAGGTTACCGTTCGGATTCGGACCTCTCTGTCCAGCAGCAATTCTAAGACGAGGTCCTGATCAAGACGGCCAACGAGGGATGGATCCGTCCCTCGATCGTCATCTCGATCTTCGTGGGATGGAAGGTCTCGGAGACCTCGTTCGAGGTTGGAGCCCGAGTCTATACGATCGGTCCGAGACGAGGGGTGATGGCAAGTGATCATGCCATGAGCACTTGCGAATTCCGAGTGACAGATCGCTCCTCGAGAGAAGGCTATGGCAACGATACCGATCGTGTTGAGTTGCGATTCCGGGACGCAAACAACAGGATCGATCTCAAGTGCGGGCGGACGTCCGTGCCAGGCACCTGGCTCACGGTTAGCCATATCTCGGGGCCCGCCTTGATCAACACGATCCAGGCCTGCCGGAGCCAACGTGTTCGCGTGGAAGGCCCGGACCACATCCAGCAGTTCGCCCAGCTGTCTGCGGTGATCGCCCCTTGGCACCACAGTGCGTTCGCCAACGAGCAGGAGCAGGTGGGGACAGCAACGGATGAGTTCCCAGTCGATCATGGGAACTTCTACGTGAGGGCTCGGTCCAGGCTCCGGGTCTGCCCCCTGGAGTTCGTGCGGCAGGAGCCGCTCGGCCACCGGTCGCACGACGAGAACACCGCCGTTCGGGCCCGCAACGGCCCTCCGGCTCTCATGGATGAGGCGGCTCGGCAGGCGGTTCAGCAGCTGGGCTCCTCCGTTCGACCAGAGGGTGAGCACTGTTCAGGTGCCGACCGAAGGCGAGTTGGAGGAGGCGCAGATCGCCGAGCAGGTCGTCATAGAAGCCCGCGATCGCATGAGGGCTGACATGCGCTTCTCGCGCACCTCGGCTGCGATCACGCCACAGGTCTTCACGGACGTCCTCCGCGATCGCGAGCAGGCGGAGTATGAGCGGATCAGCACGGTCAGGGTGGAGGAGACGGGCCAGGAGTTCCACCCCGACCTCGGCGCCGAAGGCGTTCGTCCCGGCCTACCCACCGGCCAGATCGACAACGGGGCCCTACACGATGGACACTTCGGAGTAGCTGTCGATCGGGGCGCAGCTGATGGTCGATTTTTGTGCACGCTCCTAAGAGAGTGGTGCGCCGCACGACCGAAGCTTCCTGGCTGATCAGCCGGGCTCTTCCGCGGAACAAACATGCCGAGCGATCCTCTCGGCGCGCTAGATCCCAGCGCATGTTCTGCCGGAAGTGAGTGTGATCATGACCTGTCTCAGGCACGGCGCTCGGTTGCCATTAGCAGGCACGTGCGATCGTCTGTGCAGCTGTTCAGGCCAAGCATGGATAGGTCCGTTCGGAAGATCTTGTCCCTCCCCTTGTTCGGGGATGAGTTTTGCCAATGGTTGGTGGATCTTCGGATGGCTCAGTTCGAGAAGCTCTCGGCTGTTTCGGACGGGACGATCGCTGAGTGTGTGCAAGCGTTCGTTGAGCTAGTGCCTGCCCTCGAGGAACTCCACACGCCAGCTCGGCGGAAGAACGAGGAGGAGCTCGGCAGGTGGGTCCCGTCGCTCGAGCTGTTGTTTGTGCTGGTTCGTAGCACGGCGGCAGCGGGCTGGGCTGATCTGGCCACCGATCTGGGTTTTGGCATGGCTGAAGCTCCGGTCGTCTTTGGGCGATCGCCCGTGAGATCGAAGGGGACAGGCAGAGAGCCTCCTATGCCCCTGCCACTCGCAAAGAGGCCGCGGTCGATCGAGCCACGGGCCGAGGATCCACAGGCTTCGCTTAAAGTTCGTGAGCTCGGAGAGGCACGGAAGTGGGGCATGAGGCTGAAAGCGATCGTGGAGAGGCGCGGCGAGCACGCGGCGATCGCTGGCAACCCGAAGCCTGGATCTCCTCTATCTCAGGACGAGATGAACGCGCTGAGGGTGATCGTCTTCGAAAGTGGCGGTTTCCGTACTATCCAACAGTGCGTTCGTCACTGGGAGCGGATGGAGACATGGGCGCGGTCGCAGAATATCTCGGCGATCCCGCTGACCACTGATGTGCTCGTTAAGTACCTCCTGAGCCTCTCCGATCGAGGATGCGGCCCCACGGTCATACCTTCGGTCCGCGGAGCGGTCAAATGGATCTGCAAGCGGATAGGTATGCAGGTGTCCGATCTTCTCGATCCCCGGATCATGGCCTTGCAGAAGAAGGTGTACGGCGATCGAGGGAAAGAGACTCGGGAGGCAGTTCCTATCCCTTTAGTCTTGGTGGCGGCGCTCGAGAGGTTTGTGAGCGCTCGCTTCAAGTCGAGTCAGTTCTCCATGGCGTTCTTCGCATGGTGGGTGCTCGTGATGATCTACTCGTCTCTCAGGTTCGACGATGCTCTCCACGTCGTGCCCGAGACGCTCGTCTTGAAGGACGAGGCTCTTTATGGAGTAGTGTGGCAGACTAAGGTCGAGCGGCAAAAGAAAGGGACGCGATTCGCGGCGGCCCGGGTCTCCGTCTCCGGATCCGATTGGATGGAGGACGGATGGCACGCTGCTTCGTTCGAGATGGACGATCGCGACTACTTCATGAAGGAGCTCGAATCGGCTGAGCGATTCGCCGATCGACCCGCCAGCTACCAACGGGGCATTGTGTTGCTGCGGTATGTGCTCACTACTGCAGCATCAGATGACCTGAAGCGCGGGCATATCGCGCCCGAACAGCTCAAAGAACTTTTGAAGACCGTGCCAGAGATCACCTGGCACTCTTGCCGAGTCACGCTGCTCGCGGCGGCGGTCCAGGCGCAGGAGCCCGACAAAGAGATAGGGCTCCAGGCGAACTGGAAGGATCCGAGCCAGCTGGTCCTGAAGTACGCTCGGAGCCGCAAAGAGATCTCGATCGAGATGGTCAAGCGGCTCACGAAGAGGATCGCCTCTGACTGGAAATCCCCGCCAGAGTTCGGGGCTGACGACACCAACCTGGTCGACTTCGGAGATCTCGCTCTGACTTATGTCACCAAGGCTAGATCAGCTTCGGGGTCCTCTAAGGATCTGAGCCTTAAATACCATGCCATGTATATAGATGGCTCGGGCACGGAGCGAACGCTCTGTGGTCGGTATGCGATCACCGAGTGCGAAGACCTCGGTGAGATTCCGCCGAGCACCCAGATGTGCTCGCTGTGTTCCGGTAAGATCTTTACGGAGCCGTGAATATATCTGCTCGCCAGTCTGGTGGTCTGTCGATGCTGAACCTCTCGCTGACCGAAGCCTTTTTTCCAGACCGCTCGTGTAGGCAGCCATGGTGGATCGCACCGTGTACGCCGATGAGGCAGCGACCCCGAAGTTGAACCTGCGCCAGATCTTCGGGAGACAAGGGCTGGATCCGGCCCTATGCAGGCTTTCGGCCGACAAGGGTCTGCTTACGGTCGAGATGTTCGCTATGCTAGGGCCAGATCTCACTGCAGCGAAGGCGACGCTCCGCCGGTTATGGCAGGACGACTTGGCCCCTCTCGAAACGGATGCGGCTGCCCAAGAGCTCTCCGTGATGTCTCTGGCAGCGGTATGGCAAGCTGCTCAGGCTCTGCAAACGCAATATGCCTCTCGGCGAGCTCGCATGGAGGAGGACCGGAACAAGATCCCGGAGCTCTCCCAGGAGGATCACGCGGAGTTTCGCGATCGCTTTGTGAGGGTCCATCCCGACATCATCCTGATCGGCGCCAAGGAGCCGCACAAGAAGTTCGTGGAACGGCTGTCCCGCGATTTCCTTATCCACGGGATAGTTCCCTACTATGAGCCGGCCGAGATCAGGACCCGCTCTGATGTGATAGTGGTCAAGTCCGGACTGTCCCGGAACGCTGAGGACCTCCTGTCCATCTCCAAGGCTGATCAGCCCGAGCCGGTCACGGATGTGATGACCCTATTCAATCGCTTGCATGCGTTCTTCATGGCGCTCGAGACATCTGTGCGTTTTCACGCGCTGAAGGTCCTTTAAAGTACCTGCAGGAGCTGGAGCAGTTCCGCTCGGAATGCCCGGGTTTGCCCTTCCTCATGGCAGCGGATCGAGCTATACGGAAGAAGATCTATCGTCTGCTGTCTGAACAGAGGGCGACATACATTTCGTTCTCGCAGGCGCTAGCCGAGGTGCTCACCAACCACAAATACCTGTGGAACGACGCTCGCACTTCGGCCACGCTCTCGAAGATGGAACAGAATCGCTTGCAGCTCGCCAACAACCCGGATCAGGTCAAAGAGGACGAGGCTCCCCCGCCTCCTCCCCACAATCCGTTCAAGAGGATCCGAGGGGGGAAGAAGAAGAAGCGGCTGCAGACTCCTTCAAAGGACGATCCGCCCAAGAAGATCGTCAAGGAGGACCCCAATAAGAAGCTCAAGCGCGACAACCGGATCCCGGAGAAGGAATGGAAGCTCATCGCCGATGCGGCCAAGAAGGTCCAGGGCGCTCGCCGGTGCCACTACTTTAACTCCTCGCTCGGGTGCGTCTCCGGGGACAGCTGTCGCTTCAAGCACCTATGCATGGTCTGTGGGGAGCCGCATGCCATGATCGGCAACCACTGATCGGCCCCCACCGAAGCTGAATGTGATCCTCACCTCACCCTCTCGGGCGCTCGAGGCGGCTGTGATCTTGAGCCCCGTGCACAAACGCTCCTAAAGAAGAAGGCTCCCCTGCTACGCGAAGAGATCCTCGAGATGACGATGGAACTCCCTGTTCAGGGTCAGCACAAGGCTGCCGACGAGCGGAGTGGAGCTTTCTTCGCAGGGGCCTACCGACATGGCGGCATCACGAGGCTCCGCTCGTCTTGCCATTCCTGGCCGTGGGCGATCAAGGCGATCACCAAGTACATCGCTCAGCAGGCTCCTGAGGCGCTCTTCACGTCGTTCGCTGTCCTCTATGATCAAGAGGCGGAACCTCACCGTGACTCGGGCAATGAACCTATATCCCGAATATTGTCTTCAAGCTCGGGTCGTTTGAAGGGGGCGGGCTCTGGATCGAGGACCCGCTCGGGCAAGACGTGAGAGAAATCGGCGGACGCTCGATCCCAGGCTTCAACACGGACTTCGTCGATAAAAAGATCCTCTTCAATGCCAAAGAAGCTCTTCATGCAACCCTGCCCTGGAAAGGCACCCGGGTGGTGCTCGCGGTGTACTCCGTGCAGGGAGTCGATCGGATTCCTTCCGACGAGTTCGAGCAGCTCCTCCAGCTCGGCTTCAAGCCGGCTCCGGTGAACACAGGTGATCACGCCGATAAGTCCTGGTAGACTCTTACCTTTGCGCTCGAGACTCCGGACTCCGATCGAAAACGGCCTCACGGTGCCCCGGTCAAAGCTAAGGAGCATCGCCAACGATCTGCTGGCAAGAAGGCGGTCGCCGCGGGCTACCAGATGAAGAAGTCTGTGGTGGCTCCTCTGATCGGCACTGAGATGCATCCAGGCGAAGCGATCGCTTTCGCTTTAGAAGCCATCCACCCGTTCACACAAGATGCGGATATTGACCCGGATCTTCTGGCGGTCCTCGAACAGATTGTTCGTGATCCTGCTCAAGTTCGCGATCGCCGGGCTTCGCTCCTGCAGCATTGGGAACAGCGAGCT
Organism: Symbiodinium sp. CCMP2592; assembly: GCA_905221615.1. Taxonomy (NCBI): domain Eukaryota; class Dinophyceae; order Suessiales; family Symbiodiniaceae; genus Symbiodinium; species Symbiodinium sp. CCMP2592. The sequence goes on from CAJNDT010001165.1 coordinate 73,776, forward strand.
CATGATTTGCTCCCGTCTTCTGACGCCTTGCTCAGGCAGATACCAGACAAGTATTTGCGCCGACTTCTTCGCGGCGCCCCCGACGATCATCCACTGGAGTTAGGTCAGTTCTTCCACGTCGCCCTCTGGCGAGAGCTCATGGATGCGGCCAAATGCAGCGACGTCGACCTAGTGGATCAGATCATGGCCGGCATGCCGATCGTCGGCGACATCGCCTCTTCGCACAGATGGAAATCTGACCGTAAACCGCATGCGGAGCACCTCTCGGTTGATGCCCTTCGCTCGAGGGCGAGGGAGTTTCGATCGAAGGTGTTAAGTGCGATCCGGAGATCTCCGGTTACCGAGCACTCTCCTAAGGTCTGGGAAGGGACCATGGAGGACGTTCGAGAAGGGTCGGCGATCGGTCCCTTCTTCGACGAAGCCGAGGTCTCGGAGTTTGTGGGCGATGATCACTGGATCCCTACACAGCGCTTCGAAGTCGTCCAGAAGAACAAAGTCAGGGGAGTCGATAGTGCGACCTCTAATGGGATCAACATGGCGACGATCGTCACCGAGAAGCTCGAACTCCCCTCGACGGACGCGAACGTGGCGGTGATCAAGTGGCTGCGTTCGCGGCTACCGAAGTCCCCGCTACGTGGTTGGGTTCTGGACGAGCGGCGGGCCTATCGGCAGGTCCCGATCTCCCCGGCCCATCGCAAATGGAGTGTGGTCGCTCTGAAGGATCCGACTACGGGGAAGGTGGCTTTCTTTGTGATGGTCGGACACTCCTTCGGTTTGGTCTCGGCCGTATATAATTACAATCGCCGCTCGGCTGCGATTACCGACATTCTAAGGCGCGTGTTCATCGTGGCCGGCTTCAATTTCCACGACGACAAGTACGGCTTCGAGCCGGAGGCCACGGCCGATAGTGCTTTCGCGCTGGCCGAAAAGGTGCATTGGTGGCTCGGGGCACGGTTTGATCAGCAGAAGCTCCAGCTTTGCTCCGATCCCACGATCTTGGGCGTGACATACGACCTTCATCAGTACTTGCTCAAGATCAAGAAGTCGAGGAAGCAGGAGCTCTTCGAGGAGATCTCGGCGATCTTGGAATACGAAGAGCTGTCTCCTGGCCAAGCCGGGAAGCTCAGAGGGAAGCTAATGTTCGGCGCCTCTCAGCTCTGGGGAAAGATCGGCCGAGCCTTTCTGAGATCTCTGTCTGAGCGGCAGTACTCCCGGAAGACGGTTAGCACGAGCCTGTCGCCTGCTCTCCTCTACTCCCTCTACAAGTGGCGGACGCTCGTGATGCATGGGCCTCCGAGGCCTATCCCTAGTTCGGGGCCGCGGAAATCCGACGTGGTGATCTTCACGGATGGATCGGCGCCGAGCTCGAACCCCAAGGATCCCTCTTCTGAGATGATTGGAGGAGTGATGCTCACTAGAGACGATCCGCCTGGGCAATTCGCCTCGGGGGTGTCACGACAGATCATGTCGAGATGGTTCCCCCGGAAGACCCAGATTTGCATGATCGAACTTTTAGCCGCGGTCGCTGCGATACAGACTTTCAAGGAAGAGATCCGTGGAAAGCTGGTCCTCCTCTTTATCGATTCTGAGCCTGGGAGGGTTCCCCCCGGGCCCCCCACGGGGGGAGAACCACAGCACGATAGCAGCTCGTGCTCTTCCCGCGGTGGGAAGACGGTGGGCGGCGCGATCTCGCACCGGACAACTGCACAGGATCGCAACAGGATGCCACGTCCTGTGACCGTGCCTCTTGTTCGGAGTGCCGTTTTTTCGGCCCCTTGCCAGTGCTTCTCGGTCTTCAGTTTTCTCTCAGAGGGTTGCCTACAGCTACATTTGCAGTTCAGGCACCAGGCGGCAGGTTGTCGCGCTCAGTGTAGGGGTCGTAGCCCCCTTGGTCTGCAAGAACTTCTTCGTCGGGATGGAGTGTTGAGAGCCGTTTACCGGCCCATACAGCTGCGCTTGGTCCTCGGCCACGCTCATTGGTCCAAACAGTGTGCTACCTGGCCTTGCATGTTACATCTGGTGCGACATTCCTCGGCTGAGGTTTTGGTTCCGATTTCGATTTCTCTGCGGAAGAGCATAAGAGATGTGGCTCCGTGTGCCTGCGAGCTGTTGTTGCATCCGCCCTCTGGGGGCTCATTTTCAGAGAACTTTCTTGAGGTCCTTCACCTGGTGCTTGCAATGGCGGGTGCCTCTGGTAGGCCCCGGTGACGATGTGGAGTGCGCAGCACTTTGCCCTCGCTGCGGTACTGTTGGCTACAGGCCCTTCCGTATGGGGAGCCGTCTCTCGGCCCATTCAGCTGCACGTGGAGACATACAGGGTCTTGATCAACTTTTGTCCCCTCCTAAACCCAGTCAGAGGCTCTTCAGTCGATTGGAAGCCTTCTTGGCGGACGCTCCTTGTTTTGGGCGACTAATGCCGAGAATTTTCCTCCAGAATGACATTGTGCTACCAAAGGGCCGTGTTCCACCACATGGCCCCGAGTCTCTTGACCCTTTGGTTTCGGGAGCTGCAAGGCGGCCCTGTTTACTGCAAGCCTTTACACGTTGGGTGCCGACTGCCGGCCCATACAGCTGCTTTGACAACGCGATGGTTTTGCTCACAGTGCTACAGAAGCCGTCTCTTGCACCTTTGGTTCCGAGAGCTGCATACCGGTCAGATTTTCTACCGGCCTCTTCTCGCAGCGCTTCAGGAGCCGTATATCGGCCCCTTGTTTTCGGGTTCTGCAGGGCGGCCCTGTTGACTGCAGGCCCTTCCGTGTTGGGTGCCGCCTACCGGCCCATCAACTGCATTCGGTGACGAATAGTGTTTCAAGAGTTGCCAGCAACTGCAAGTCTGCCGTAGAGTCTGGTCTCACTGGCGACCATCATTTTGGCCAGCAGGACAATGTGCCAACGTGCCTGCTGGTGGTGGTTAACGCGCCCAAAGCGTGTGTGTCAGGGGAGTCGCAGCCGCGGCTATTTCTTGCTTGAAGCCTTTGGCCCTCGAAGACAGGGTTTGCCACTCCTTTCGATTTTCTGAGAACGGGCAGAAGTGCTGTGGCTTCAGGTCAGTAAGAGCGAGAACGCCTCTGCTGCAGCCGCCTTTGACGGTCTGGCCCTTCGGGGCTTGCGTAGGCGCTCTTTTTCAGAGTAGTCGAAGGGACGAGCTCTTTGTGCTTCGGAAGCCGACAGTCGGCCCTTCCGCTTCGGGTGCCGTTGGACGGCCCTACTTTTTGCGCCTTGTGCTTTGTACAGTCTGCCTCAAGGTGCATGTAGACAGAGTAAACTGGTACTGGGAAACTTTTCCTTTAGTTTACATCCTACTTCCACTTGCATAGTACGACGTGGCATTACTGCCTTCTTTTCATGGCCGCAATAGTCGGCCTGCCGCCCTGGGAAGCGGCACCGCAGTTGTCCGGCGTGCCTGAAAAGGCCGTTCCTGTATCCAATTGCCGATACGGGTACGTAGCGCCCGCTGAATAGTCGACTCGACTAAAGCGTGTGAATGAAAAAAGGATAACCCCTCTCGTGGTGATGTCGCTACAGGTCTGCTTTGTGGTTGGATCACCGTCCCCTCGGACTTTCCGAAAGGAGTTTGAGGGCCTGGGAATATCGCTTGTCTGATGTGTCCGATCGGATGATGTTGCGGTCTGTGGTGAATGCCATGGCGCACCCCTCGGTGATCGGGGTCCGATCGGACTTGTGAAGATCAAGTGAAATTTTGATGATCCGACTTGTGGCCGACTCCCACGTTGCGGTCGCATGAAAAAGGTGCGATCGCCGATCGTCTGTTCAGTGAGGGCACCGAGCGTCTGCGATCGTAGTAACTGGTCTCCTAATTATCGGTCTGGTGGGTAGGAATTAGGAGATCAGTTTCGCGATCGTTGGAACAGACGTGATCTTTCTTTTCCGTGGCCATTTTGGCGATAGCCGATCGGGCCATACCGAAAAATCCCACCCTCTCCACCCTATCTGTTCTTTTCGGTATGCGGGATCCTCGCGGTGACGTTGGCCTTCAGGCGCTCGCTGTCGAGCCGAAGGCGTTTGTTGTTTTGAGTTTGTGTCGCTTAGAGAGTCAAAATTTTAGCAGTTTGGAACAGCAAAGCGAAAGTTTGTTGTATTTCACTATAATTACCAAAATTATTATTTAAATTACTTTTAACTCCTACTTTAAATAACTTTATATTTTTATTTTCATTTAATATTGTGTCAAAAATATTTTCTTCTTTTTTGTATAAAAACTTATCTGATAATATTTTATTTTTAAAATGTTCACTAATTAAAATATTTGTAATAATATTAACTTATTTTTTGGTTTGTTTGTTTTGCATGAATTGACAAGGTTTTTTACATTATTTTATTTTATTACTTTGAATTGAATTTTGAGAAGGCGATACAGTTAAGCCGCCTGATGTGCAGATCGCCGGTCCTGCTCACTACGTGGTTCCCGGGCAGCCACCGCGGCGGCTCGATCTACTGCCGCCCAATGCGGAGCTCCCTCCCGGTACCGAGATCCTGGTGCCTACGAGAAGCTCGACTCCGCAAACCAAAGCGCCGCCCAGCCCCGCCCAGATCGCGGCGTACAAGGCTGGTCGCGGCTCCTGCTCGTGCCAAGGCCAAGGCTACTCCTTCTGAGGCCTTTCGGGTGGCCGAGCAGCAAATGATCGATTTGCTCGGTGCAGCTCCTCTCGATGACGACCCGATCGAGGAGCCTTCGCCCGAGCCAGAGGATCTGATCGAAAACTTTTGATTTTGTTCGCGGGGAATATCGCTTGTCTGATGTGTCCGATCGGATGATGCTGCGGTCTGTGGTGAATGCCATGGCGCACCCCTCGGTGATCGGGGGTCCGATCGGACTTGTGAAGATCAAGTGAAATTTTGATGATCCGACTTGTGGCCGACTCCCACGTTGCGGTCGCATGAAAAAGGTGCGATCGCCGATCGTCTGTTCAGTGAGGGCACCGAGCGTCTGCGATCGTAGTAACTGATATATATATATATATATATGT